>OY757549.1:16791635-16849790 GCA_963584105.1 Alviniconcha strummeri
CGGGCATGCTGCTGGAGATCGACAACAAGGAGCTGCTCCACATGCTGGAGTCAGAGGAATCACTGAAGGTCAAGGTGGAGGAAGCTGTTGCTGTACTGCAAGCTCACCAGGCCAAGGCACAGGCCGCGGTCACCGTGAAGAAAGAGGCAGCGACGAGGTTGTCCAGTGGCGAGGTCAGAAAGGGGCAGGTCAGCACTGTAGAATACGAACCGCTGACCGCTGACATGTTGGCTGCTGCACCTCCCCAGCAACAGAAACAGGTCAGCTGAGTGGACTTGAGTCCGTTAACCAGTGGGTCAACAGTTTTTATTTTTGTTTACTGTTCCTGATTGTTCTTTTGTTTGTTTTGCTTTTAATCTGCTGTTGTTTTTTTTGCTTTGGTGATTTCTTGTTTTTTAGGGAGCTTTCGTTCTCTTTGTTTCTTCGTTGGTTTCGCTAATGTTCTGTTTTTTGGTTTTCTTGTTTATTTTGCTTTCTTTCTGTGCTTTTTTTGCTGGTGTGTTTGATTTGCTTTTGTTCTTCTTCCTCCTCCTCCTCCACCCCCTCGTCTACGTCTAGCTGTTGATGTCGCTATTGTCTTCTTCTTCTGCCTCCTCTCCATTCTTCTTCTTGGCTTCTTCATCGTCTCCTTCTTCTGAATTATTAAAAATCGCACTCTGTGTCTTGCTCTTCAGATACTGGGTGAGCGCCTGTCCCCGCTGATCCAGCGCATGTACCCGGACCTGGCCGGCAAGATCACGGACATGCTGCTGGAGATCGACAACAAGGAGCTGCTCCACATGCTGGAGTCGGAGGAATCACTGAAGGTCAAGGTGGAGGAAGCCGTTGCTGTACTGCAAGCTCACCAGGCCAAGGCACAGGCCGCGGTCACCGTGAAGAATGAAGCAGCGACGAGGTTGTCCAGTGGCGCGGTCAGAAAGGGGCAGGTCAGCACTGTAGGATACAAACCGCTGCCCGCTGACATGTTGGCTGCTGCACCTCGCCAGGAACAGAAACAGGTCAGCTGAGTGTACTAGCGTCCGTTAACCAGTGGGTCAACAGCTTTTGTTTTTGTTTACTGTTCCTGATTGTTCTTTTGTTTGTTTTGCTTTTAATCTAATGTTTTTTGTGTTGGTGGTTTCTTGTTTTTGGGGGGATAGCTGTCGTTCTCTTTGTTCCTTCGTTGGTTTTGCCAATGTTCTGTTTTTTGGTTTACTTGTTTGTTTTGCTTTTGTTCTGTGCTTTTGTTTGCTGGTGTGTTGGTTTTGCTTTTGTTCTTGTTCCTCCTCCTTTCTCCACCCTCTCTTCTACTTCTAGCTGTTGATGGCGCTGTTGTCTTCTTCTTCTGCCTCCTCTCCATTCTTCTTTTTGGCTTCTTCGTCGTCTCCTTCTTCTGAATTATTAAAAATCGCACTCTGTGCCTTGCTCTTTAGATGCTGGGTGAGCGCCTGTTCCCGCTGATCCAGCGCATGTACCCGGACCTGGCCGGCAAGATCACGGGCATGCTGCTGGAGATCGACAACAAGGAGCTGCTCCACATGCTGGAGTCAGAGGAATCACTGAAGGTCAAGGTGGAGGAAGCCGTTGCTGTACTGCAAGCTCACCAGGCCAAGGCACAGGCCGCGGTCACCGTGAAGAATGAAGCAGCGACGAGGTTGTCCAGTGGCGCGGTCAGAAAGGGGCAGATCTGCACTGTAGAGTACGAACCGCTGACCGCTGACATGTTGTCTGCTGCACCTCCCCAGGAACAGAAACAGGTCAGGTGGTTGGAGGAGCTGATTAGAGTCCACTGAACAATGGTCAACAGCTTTGCTTGTTGGTTGTGTTTTGTGGTTGTGTGTGTGTGTGTGTGTGTGTGTGTGTGTGTGTGTGTGTGTGTGTGTGTGTGTGTGTGTGTGTGTGTGTGTGTGTGTGTGTGTGTGTGTGTGTGTGTGTGTGTGTGTGTGTGTGTGTGTGTGTGTGTGTGTGTGTGTGTGTGTGTTTATGAAAGGCTGGGGGTGGGGGGTGGAGGCGGGCTGTTTCATTTTTATTTTTGTTGTTGCTGTGTTGTTTTCTTTCCGATTGCTCTTTTGTTTCTGTTCTCTTTGCTCTTTCGCTTATTGTTGTTGTGCTTTCGGTCTTTTTTCTCTTCCTTCTCCTTTCTCCTTTTATTCTTCTAGCTGATGATGTTGCTCCTGTCTTCACCTTCTTCCTCTTCCTCCTTTATCTCCTCTTTCTTAATCATTACACATCGCACTCTTTCGCGTTCTTCAGATGCTGGGTGAGCGCCTGTTCCCCCTGATCAAGAGCATGTACCCGGACTTGGCCCGCAATATCACAGGGATGCTGCTGGAGATGGACAACAAGGAGCTGCTGCGCATGCTGCGGTCCGAGCCGTCGCTGCTGAGGTCCAAAGTGGAGGAAGCCGTCGCCATGCTCCAGGCTCACGGCTTCAAAGTATCTGCTACTGCTGGTGCTACTGCTCCTGCTACGGCTACTGCTACTGCTACTGCTGGTGCTGCTGCTACTGCTGGTGCTACTGCTACTGCTGGTGCTACTGCTGCTGCTGGTGCTACTGTTGAAACTAGGGAGATGTCCACCACGAGGGCGATGTCCATCCTTGGACAGGTGCCTGTAACGGCTGCAAGTGTCGTTGTAGCCCCGCTTCGAAGCCAAAGAGAGGTCAGTTCAATGATGTGAAAGTTTACTCTTTTCAGAAGGATTTTATACAAAAGCAACCTTCATAGGTTATAATTCTCCCCTTCTCTCTCTCTCTCTCTCTCTCTCTCTCTCTCTCTCTCTCTCTCTCTCTCTCTCTCTCTCTCTCTCTCTCTCTCTCTCTCTCTCTCTCTCTCTAATTCACGGACCTCATGAATATTTTTGGAATACCGGTTAAATTCTATACCAAGACAAATGTGATTTCCTTTTGTAAACAATCTATTATTCCAAAACAACATTCGCCAATTGGCCTGCTCGAGTTAGGTGAACACACACACACACACACACACACACACACACACACACACACACACACACACACACACACACACACACACAGAGGCAGATATACAAACAGACAGACAGACAGAGACGGAGACAGACAGAGACAGAGACAGAGACAAAGACAAACAGAGAAACACAGAGAGACTGTGTGTGATGAAATCATACAAAACGGTGATCATTTTAGCACAGCTCGTTTTGCACTCAACCAGACAACAATATTTTTCGGTTAAGTTAATCGAAAAAAAAGAAGAAAAAAAAAGAAAAGAAGAGCACGCGAAAAAGAAAGAAAAAAGAAGAAAAAAGAAAGACCTTCAGTCGACCAGTGCCTGGAGGCTGTCTGCAGCCCAGAACCAACCGTCGACCACAACGATGAACTCCTTAACCTCCCTTTCTCCTTCAGGTGCTGGGCACGTACCTCTTCCCGCTGGTGGAGGCCATGTGCACTGACCGCACGCTGGCCTCCGTCCTCACGGGGATGCTGCTGGAGCTGGACGCTGCCCAGGTGCTGCTCATGCTGCAGTCCAAGGAGGTCCTGGTGGCCCGGGTGACGGAGGCCTACACAGCCTTGCAGAGGCACCACCAGACTCAGGCCTTCCTCGCCGCGGCTAACACTCTGCAGACGGCAGTTTCAGCTGAAGCGTGTGTGAAGGTGGACGAGAACGAAGGGGTAGCGGCCTGCCCGAAACAGGAACCGCCGGTGACTGCGGACGTGTTGGAAGCTCTCTCCGCTGAGGAACGGAACGATGTAAGTTTAACCCTTACACTGCCGGGGAATTTTTGTAATGCCAGTGTGGTTGGGGGAGGGGGGGGGGGGGGGACACTGCAGAAACAAAACTCTGTAGGACGTGTATTTTTCCGAGTAATACACAGCACTGTGTTGTTTTCCTAGAAAAGAATTTCTCACAGAAAAACAACAAAAACAACAACAACAAAACGGACTGCCCCAAGAAATTAAAGCCACATCGGGAAAACAACAAATACACACACACACACACACACACACACACACACACACACACACACACACACACACACACACACACACACACACACACACACACACACACACACACACATACACACACACCAAAAAACAAAAACAAAAAACCCATCATTCAGTAAACTGTTAGGAACAATGGCACCAATAACTCGAAGCCTGTGTATTGTTCCGAGGCAAAATATCTACCAACACTACTGGTGTTTTTCTTCTGTAAGTCTTACATACAACCGTGGAGCTTTATGGGAGATAACTCGTGCAATCTTAATATTATTAAGTGTGTAGAGTTATCTCGATTAAATTAATATGGCACCCCACCTTCGTCGTTTCCCAATGCGCCAGTTTTGCTTACCGGTAAAGTATTATGCAGTTAAGTGAGACGACCTCGCTTCTGCTTCAGCTCTCTTTTCTCTTCAAAAGTTGTGGTTTATGGCTGTACCGTCACAATTAAGGAAACATTTAAATGTTGTCAAGATCTCAGTTTTGGAGCCGAGAAATTGTTAGCATGCTTTGCAAAGTCAAAACACAATAACACAAGTTCCAAGAAGGGAGCATGCCATATCTCCCACCAGTCCGTCAGCCAACATTTTCTTTTACTCTTTTGAACACTTGTCGAGCGCTTCATAATCTCGAGATGAGCCCTAAACACCTCGGAATGGCAACTATAGCACTATTATCTGCTTCCGAGCAGATCCGCTCCGCTGTAGTCGTATGCAACTCTGTTACAGTGCTGTAACTTACGGACTCGATCGTGATAGAAAGGTCCCGGGTTCGAGTCCCGGCAGGAGCGGCGGGCGAATTTTATTCTCCAGGGTCGACTTTCTGTGCTGACTCTTATTTCGAAATCCGTTCCACCCACGTGTTACGGCCGCAGTAGCACGCAAAAGATCCCAGTCATTCTGCCAAAAGTGCAGGTGGCAGGTTACAGCTGAACACGCATGCATTCTACTATGTTGCTTCGAATAAAGTGACACCGTGAGCAGCAGAGACTGTGGGGGTTGTTCTAAGTCAGATTGCAACGATGAGTGTTTAGTGTTGTTGTTTTTTGTAGCCAATAATAATAATAAAAATAATATATTATGGCGCCCCATCTCGTAAGAGCCCAGAACGCACACAAAGACATAAGGATACACTCATTTCATCACACACACACACACACACACACACACACACACACACACACACACACACACACACACACACACACACACACGCCACACCCACACCCACACTACAAATACATGCATTACTGATGATGGACTGGTAAAACAACAGTTTAGAATATTTTACCTTATAGGAATCCCCCCCCCCCCCCCGCCCCCCGCACAGAGAGAGAGAGAGAGAGAGAGAGAGAGAGAGAGAGAGAGAGAGAGAGAGAGAGACAGACAGACAGACAGACAGACAGACAGACAGACAGACAGAGACAGACAGACAGACAGAGAGAAGAAAAAAAGAAACAACAACAACAACAACAAAACCACAAATGCTCGTGGTGTTTGCATTCAGGTGTGTTTTGTTATGCGTACATATTGTGTGTTGTTTGATTGGCTGGTGCTTGTGCCATGTCTGTAGATTAACCAGTCTGCATGCTCCCACGAAAAATTGGCCGATTTAACCTTTGGAGTGCTCACTAACTATTTCGTTTCCTCCCGAGACAGGGAAGAGCAAAGATGAACATAGTTATTCTCTGTTGCATTTAACTGCCGTTGTTGTTTCAGATGCTGAGTGAGCGCCTGTTCCCCAAGATTCAGCGCATGTACCCGGATCTGGCCGGCAGGATCACTAAGATACTGCTAGGGATGGACGACAAGGAGCTGCTCCTCATTCTGGAATCACAGGAGCTGCTGAAGGCCAAGGTGCAGGAAGCCGTTGCTGTGCTGCAGGATGACAAGGCCAAGGAATATGACACCGTGGATGAGGAAGAGACACAACACAAAGCACTGGCCGCTGATGAAGAAGAGGAACAACGTGATAAAGTGGCAATTGATGATGAAGAAGGGGAACAACGTGATAAAGTGGTCATTGATGGAGAAGAGGAACAGCGTGATAAAGTGACCATTGATGAAGAAGAGAAACAACGTGATAAAGTGGCCATTGATGGAGAAGAAAAACAACGCGGTAGAGTGGTCGTTGGTGAAGAAGTGAGAAAAAGCGATGACGAGGACGTTGCTGAAAAAGAGAGACATCCCGATAACGTGACCATTGCTGATGAAGAGAGACAAACCGATAACGTGGCCATTGCTGATGAAGAGAGACAAACGGGTGACGCGGCCATTGCTGATGAAGAGAGACAAACGGGTGACGCGGCCATTGCTGATGAAGAGAGACAAACGGATGACGTAGCCATTGCTGATGAAGAGAGACAAACGGATGACGTGGCCATTGCTGATGAAGAGAGACAAACGGATGACGTGGCCATTGCTGATGAAGAGAGACAAACCAATAACGTGGCCATTGCTGATGAAGAGAGACAAACGGATGACGTAGCCATTGCTGATGAAGAGAGACAAACGGATGACGTGGCCATTGCTGATGAAGAGAGACAAACGGATGACGTGGCCATTGCTGATAAAGAGAGACAAACCAATAACGTGGCCATTGCTGATGAAGAGAGACGAACCGATGACGTGGCCATTGCAGATAAAGAGAGACAAAGCGATGACTTATCCCTTGCCGAAGAAAGGGGTCAGCGTTATGACGTGGCTCCGTTCAGAGAAGAGAAGAGACAACGTGACGACGAGGCTTCGACGCAACGTCAGGCGGGTATCGGACAAGACGGGCCGGTTAATGTGGACACGTTAGATGTTGTCCCTCCGCAAGTGCAGAAGCAGGTGTGTATATTGGTCTGCGCATCCAATAGGCTCTTTGTGAAGGGAGTAGGAATTTTTCCTCTCTTTTTTCCCTTCTTTGTTTCTTCTTCTTCTTCTTCTTCTTCTTCTTCTTCTTCTTCTTCTTCTTCCAGATTCACTCTGTTTAAGATCTTCTAGATGAAAATATGGTGCCTCAGCAATCAGTTACTCGCTTTTTTTCAGCTTTTTTACACTTCGACCTAAATAAGTCTGAATGTTTCTGTTATACGACAACTCACTGTTCTTTCTCTCAGCCGCTGATCCAGTGCCAGATGTTTTCTTTATCACTAAAGAAGATAAGCTTGAAGATGTTTAGGTCAAAGTGTAGGGGAAAAACCGAACTAAATAATTGACTGCTGTGGCAATACATGTATACGTAGGCTTGAAAGGCCTTAAGTAGAAAAAAGTCGGAAAAGAAAAAAAGAAAAAAGAAAAAAGAACGAGAAAAGAAAACAAACATAACGCAATTAAAGCACACACACACACACACACACACACACACACACACACACACACACACACACACACACACACACACACACACACACACAAAACTAAAGAAAAGAAAGGCCGACTCAAAGAAAAAAGGTCTGAAAGTATATTCATGACAACTGGTCTGCTCTTTCTCTCAGAGGCTTTCGCCCTGATATAACCATACTGGCTGACTGGGCGTATAACACCAAGTTACTTACTTACTCTCAGACGCTGATTGAGTGCTGTTTCTCTGGCGCATCACATGTCGTGTATTTATGACAACTGGTCTGTCCTTTCTCTCGGTGCCTGTTTTCTCGGATGCATCACATGTTGTGTGTTTATTACACCCGGTCTGTGCTTTCTTCCAGACGCTGATTCAGTGCCTGTTTCCTCTGGTGCGTCACATGTACCCGGACCTGACCGAGAAGATCATGGCCATCCTGTCTGAGCTGGACAACCCCGAGTTGCTCCGTATGCTGCAGTGCCAGGAAACGCTGACGGCGAACGTTCTGAAGGCCTTCGCTCTCCTCCAGTCCCAGCAAGACGATGAACTGCTGAGTGGTCCACAGACTCTGCACTCGCCGTACAGTGAACCCTTCTGGTAAGGCAACCATAGACATTCCAGCCCAACCAGGATGTTTGGCTGCTGAATGATCCATAAACGCGGCACTCTCCGTACAGTGAACCCTTCTTTTAAGACAGTCATAGATATTCCAGCCCAACCAGGATGTTTGGCTGCTGAATTATCCATAAACTCAGCACTCTCCGTACAGCGAACCTATATTTTAAGACAGCCGTAAAGCTATACCAGCCAAACCAGGATATTTCACAGAGCTCAGGAGCTGTGTGAAAGTCGAGGTGGACGTCCTAGGCTCCAGTCCCTAATAAGCCTACGGTTTCTGTGGACGTAAAGCAACGCTTCAACCAACTTCAGGATGTCTGGCTGCTGAATGGTCCATAAACTCAATACTCGCCGTACAGTGAACCATTCTTTTAAGACAGTCATAGATTTCCAGCCCAACCAGAACGATTGGCTGCGGAATGGTCCATAAAACTCGACACACTTTGTCCAATGAACCTTTTGGCTGATGAATGGTCCATAAAACTCGACACACTTTGTCCAGTGAACCTTTTGGCTGATGAATGGTCCATACACTCTACACTCTTTGTTCGGTGAGCCTTTTCTTTTACGACCACCACATGTATGGTGTATATCCCCCGCCCTCCGCTTAAGCTACTCTGCGCTAACGTTAGCTTGCTGCTGGTTACAAACTGTTTGGCACGATATTAATCATGACCGCTGCACCACGTTTAGTACACTTTGTGCACAGTCCAACTCGAAGGGGTCGTGTTTTTCGTGACAGAAGGACTCCATTAGACTTATATGACGACCTGGAATTATTTCAACGTTTTCCGTTTCCACGCCTTCAGCTCCTCGAGGTAACGGATGAGCTTAATGGTGACGTACAGTACCTTGCAGCCAGAAAAGGAAGTCTGCCTGCGTCAGTTAAATGCACGTGATCATCGCTTTGCGGTTTTACGCAACAGGAACGTTTCAGCTCGTGATCGGAGACCTGATTGGTGTGTCAAAGGCAAATGTACACAGCTGCATTCAACGTGTGTCGACATTCGACGTGTGTCGAATTCATTGCGAGCCATCTGGCGAATTACGCGGCTTTCGACGGCGTGCGTGGCACTACCAAAACGAAGCAGCGTTTTTGCACAATGGCAATTTTCCAAATGTCACTGGCTGCATTGACTGCACTCGTGTGAAGGTGATTGCACCGAGCCAAATTGAGCACGAGTATGTCAACAGGAAGGCATATCACAGCATCAACGTGCAGCTAATTAATTTGGTGGTGCGGACCTCGAGATTCTCAACTGGGTCGTTCAGTGGCCAGGGTCCGTCCACGATGCACGGATTGTTCGGGAGAGTTCGGGTTTCCCTGCGTTTGACGCAGTTCCACCACTACGGGATGGCTGCCTTCTGGGAGATGGTGGGTGCATGCTGAGACTCATGGCTTCTGATGCCCTGCTTGACTCCCAACAACAGGGCTCACCAAAACTGCAACTTTAAGCTGTGTAAATTAAGCTTTGTATAGTCAGAGCACTCGTGTGTGCGGGTGCCTATGTGTGTGTGTGTGTGTGTGTGTGTGTGTGTGTGTGTGTGTGTGTGTGTGTGAGAGAGAGAGAGAGAGAGAGAGAGAGAGAGAGAGAGAGAGAGAGAGAGTGTGTGTGTGTGTGTGAGAGAGAGAGAGAGGGGGGGGGGGGCTGTTTTTCATGGGGAGGGGATCTAATATGACCTTGATGTAAACACATAAAAATAAGACATTGATTGAAACATTATAATTGTACTTTAGCCTTGTGTTCAGCAGCTTCAATTTGGGAAAGTATAAAATGTTGATATACAGCACAAGTTGAGCATTTTACGTCGCTGTTTCCTGTCAAACAACTCGCGATGGCGCGAACAACCACGGACGCAAAAACTAAGTTAGGAGTATTCAAGCCTCTCCCAGTTAAGCCGTGAGAGGACTAGAATATAGCTTTCCGTGCTTCTCCTACTGCCAGGAAATATGCCTCTCAGATGTCTGCCTTCTCGTTTCACTAACTGCTTTTATTCTCATTGCTTAATTATCCGATATGCGGTGACGTGAGTCTCCATGAACAGTAACTGAGACATTTGCAGTCGATATCAGTGATGAAATGGCTGTGTTTCCATGGGATGGTCTTTGTAGCTGAACCTGAAAGGATGCACGCCTGAGAACTACAGACTGTCCAGTTTCCCAGTCGTGTACACACACACGCACGCACGCACGCACTCACGCACGCACAGACCGAGCGTTATTCTGCGTGTAATACAAACGGTGAAAGGAATCAAATCAATACCCGTCAGTTTGTTCAATACTGTTGTTTTATTTGACCCAGTAAAACACTTTCTATCTACTGAGTGTTTCTCTTTCACACATGGCTCTTTCCTGTTAGAATGAGCTTTCTTTTTAACTCAGATGCATAAAAGGTGAAAAGGAACGCTAATATGACAATGTTACGTTTTTTATTGTCATATGAAATTTAACTTTTGATGTGTTTGGGTTTTATTTTAGAACGCTAGCAGTCATCCTTGTTTCAGATTTTCTTTTCTGTTTTTACCCCCCCCCCCCACCCCACCCCACCCTCTCTCTCTCTCTCTCTATATATATATAAATTTAGAACGTTGGCAGACAACAATAAACACTGAGATTTGTGTGGAGCAAAGCTAGAAAAACAGCACCAACAAAAACAAGAGAAAAACAACAACAGCAACAAAAATCAGCAATATGAAAACCAATAAAATTAATAAAGAAAACGGCGAGTAAACATCATCATCCATATCATCAGTAACAGCCGGACGCAGCAAATGACATAACCGGCTAATGGTGATTATGTGAGATGTTGCACTGAAGAAGAGTTTGGCGGCAGCTTCAGTCTCGATTGGAAGAACACTGACACGCACGCATGCACGCACGCGCCCGCCCGCCCGCACTGACGCATACACACAAACAAACACATGCTCACAAACTGACGCGCACACACGCACGCACGCACACATTCATTTACGCGGCACTCACGCACGCACACACATACACACGCGCGCACGCGCCGGCGCTGACAGGCACGCACACACGCGCACACAGAGACAGGAGCACACACGCGCACACATAAGCACTTGTGAATTTTCTCTATCGCCGCTAACATCGAACCGAGCAAAATGTTCAGTTAAAACTACAGCTCAGTTTTACAGTCAGGACTTGCCAGCGACAGTGAACTGGGTGACATGCACGTAAAAAGTATGCTCAGTATGTTCTGTACAACTGTTTGTGGGTGGAAGGGGGGTCTGTGACACCGCTGTTTCACGTGCTTCACGTGAGGCCTTTCAGAGCTCAGGCATGTGAGTGGAAGGCAGGTGGCCCAAGTGATCGTTTGAGCCGGCAAGCCATGCAGTTTAACTGCTGAAAACGTCAAGAGACATCGTTTGAGGTGCTCAGTTGATCGAAGTTTCAAGTTGCAACTGAGCAGGCAACCAGTGTGGAACTGCGACCCCCTGACCTGTCAAAACTCCAGGCGTTTTGGTAACGTTGGAGACCGTCTGACCGACACTACTGGAAATCTGCAGAGGTAAGTTATCTATTCATGTGTATGCCGCCTTTCGGGTGCCGGCCGGGTTGATCATTTGAGCGGCCTTTAGTATAACTGATGATTTTGCCTCTCACAGGATTTTAACACTGTGATCTTTGTTGAGATGGATTTTACTCGCTTTTGGCGGTACCGTGGTCTTGCCTTCACGTAACTGTGAAGTTTATGGTATGCGGTAGGGTCACTAGTGTCACTGTGTGTGTGTGCGTGTGTTTGTGTCAAGAGAGCGTCCCGAATTTTCCAGGACTTGGAGCATTCCCCAATGGGCAGAATAATACAGTGAATGAAATGATATAGGTAAAACAATAAGGGTGTATGTATGCTCTGACTCGGTGCGTGCTTTTTAGCGCAAACTCCTGCAAGCACGTGGTGGTTTTTGAAGTCCGTCTGTAGGGGAAAAGAGCCACGTGGTGCGCCATAGGTGTTCAATCAAGATAACTCTGCCTACCTTAATCATATTAAGATTACATGAGTGGCTTCCCTTCGCCATTTTCTTTTCACGCACGAGCCACCTGGGTACGGTAGTTATTCAATCGAGATAACTGTGCCTGCCTTACTAATATTAAGATTACACGAGTTACTTCCCTTACACCACTGCTGCCGCATCATTGACTGTTCTTGACATTGATAGTGGCAGACTCCATAACGAATTTATGGGAATTCTCTACAGTCATAGCCCAGTGAACTTGACTCACTTTTTGTTAATGTAAGATAGTGAACTACTGAGCGGCGTGCGTGATTTCTGTTTAAAGGTAATCACAAAAATTGTCACTGCATAAGGTGTTCCTCACATTTTCCCATAGTTCTTCTTTCTTCTTCTTTCCTTAGATGCCCACAATCATGTTGATTATTCTGGCACTTTAGGTGGTGTTTGCAAAGTCCACATTTCAGCTCTGGTCACAAGTCATAAAAACTGAATTGTTGCACTGTCATTCTCTCTCTGTCTCTCTCAAAAAAGAAAAAGAAAAAAGAACTAGTTGACTGGTCAGTGGGAGGCATGTGACACAAAAGGAGATGTGTGAGAGTCGAGGTGGCCGTCCTGAGCTGTCCGTCCTAACGAGCCTTCTGGTTTCCATGGGCATAAAGAATTATTGAATCGTGCTTCAGCATTGGTCACAACTTGTCCCTAATATGTCAAATGACATCTGAGGACATTAAGCATCACTTCATCATCATCACATTTTCAACAGTTCAGCACATTGAATTTAAAAAAAAAAACTATAAGCCCACTTAGATGACATCTGGTTTGGGGAGAGGCCTGGTTTGGGAATGGATCAACTGGTTGCAAGTCTGGGGGGATTTTTTTATTTTTAAATTTATGTTTCTGCCCTCTTCTCACTGTTTTTCTCACTCAGTTTTCCTTCCCTTTTCATACCATATATCTATCTATATAATTTTTATGGGGAAAGTGTGTGTGTGTGTGTGTGTGTGTGTGTGTGTGTGTGTGTGTGTGAATCATGCCCTTTACTTGACCTGTTCCAAGCAGCCAGTTAAGGAGTTATTTTTAATTCCAATATAAGAAGGCTAATTCTGTTAAGTTTGATCAGTTTTTCTTGTTGTTTCAATTAACTTTCAGACTGCTTATGTGGTACAAAGTGTGGCATGCTGTTTACATAGCAATTAAACTACCATAAACTTAGCGCTTAGTCCAAATGATAAAAATGGTTGACAGTTTGAAGGTATAGTTTTATCTTGCATCCAAGCGTCTTTCATTGGAGGTGTTTAGAGGAATGAGGAATAATAACTTTGGGTCACACACAGTCTGTCATTTTTGGGGGTGATGCTAATGGGTCAAAGTTTCTTTTAAGAGTGTTTCATATCTGAGTTGCACTGTAGCTTTTAGTGTGCCTGTTTAGAGAATGTCTGAATGTTGTTGTTTTTGTGTTTTTTTGATTTACACACACACACACACACACACACACACACACACACACACACACACACACACACACACACACACACACACACACAGGTATGTTTGCACACATTATATGTTGATGCTTGACAAGTCTTTATTCAAGCTGAAAATGATAACTGGTTATTTCAATTACATTCACATCCATCTCATTGTTTTCAACACACATTTCCTTTCACAACCTTGTTCTACATAATCAAACATAACAGTGAAGTGAAAAAGACTCTGTGTGTGTGTGTGTGTGTGTGTGTGTGTGTGTGTGTGTGTGTGTGTGTGTGTGTGTGTGTGTGAGAGAGAGAGAGAGAGAGAGAGAGAGAGAGAGAGAGAGAGAGAGAGAGAGAGAGAGAGAGACAGACAGACAGACAGACAGACAGACAGACAGACAGACAGACAGACAGACAGAGTATAGCCAGCAGAATATCTCATCTTACTACTGGCATAACGCCAGTGTCGGTACTCAAGTTTGATGTAGGAACTGCATGTATTCACCCATATATTAGTTACATTCTATATGAGCTGTGTCTTGTGCGTGGGTATGCCTCCGTGAGTGCCTGCATGTCTGTTTTTCTTTTTTTGTCCATTTTTATGTGAGCATAAAATGGTGGGGGGGGGGGGGGGGGGGGTAGGAGGGAGAGAGCATGCATGCATTTAAGTGTGTGTGTGTGTGTGTGTGTGTATGCACACGCATGATAGTGTCAGCGTTTATGTGTGCTCTACAATTATTGTTGTTGATGAGACGTTCTGATACTTAAAAGTGTCGCAAACATGAAATCGAGTAAACCAAAGAATTGTGTGGTTTCCATTTTCTATGTTACAAAGCATGGATCCTTTATTATGAATCACTCAGTTCTGTGTAAACTATTGATGCTTTATACACTTCTCTAAGCTGGCCAGAGGCACATTAGTAACATATTGTAACAGCACAAACACTCAGTCACCCACAGTTCTTACCAGTAAAAATAAAAATAAATGTTCAAACTATCAACCAGATCATAATCTTCTCTTTGCTATAGGATAGGTGTGTACATATATATATATATCTTTGAAAGGCAGTGTATTGTTTGCAAGCTTAAAAGTTAATCACTGATTATTTAAGATTACACATGAAAGCATTCTGTATCAGATATTTCCAAGCCAACAAAACCTTCCTACAAATTACAACACACATGTAGGTTACAACTAAAATAAAACTGACACACTGAAGCACTGGGAGTGAGGGGTGGGGGTGGGGTGGGGGGTGGGCGCAAGGTAACAAGGGCAGAGCTGGGAAGATGGGGCTAATGAAACGGGTGAAGGTTTACAGTTGCAATGGATTTAGTCTGCAGTCAGTATAATCGCATTAAACATAACTGGTACTTTGCACATTGTCTACTCTGGCTTTTAACACAATCCCCTACCTTAGGGATCAAGCTCCAAGGTTTAACACCTAGCAGGGAACAGTTTAAAAGATTATTTTTTATGACCAATAAATACAGCACACTGTGCTCCAAGTTCTGGGTCCACAAATGAAGTATTAGAACTCTTTTTAATGTAACGGGTTCAATTTCCCACTGGAACAGCCAGCCTATATAGTTAGGGTAACTAACAAACATTACTGATTATATAACAACTTTCAAATAACAGCAGGTCAACTTCTCCATGTCATTGTATTCACCTGTCTACTTAGGCCAATCACTAATATACCTTCTTCTAAGTTGACAGCCAACTAACGTTATTATGAAACCTCAATTAACAAAGGTTTAACATCTTGGGCCAACTAAGTACTGAATGTTTTTAAGTGTAACAATAACAGCCCGTACAGTTAGGCCAACTAGTATAATTACGTCACATGCTTCCATGCAGTGGCTTAATTTAATCTGTCAGTGTAACATTAACAAATTTAACCTGTGCACATACAATATTTGCTCCAAGTTAGCCCCAACAGTTTAGTGGGCTAGTATTAATCTATCAGGGTAACATATTAATATATTGTATTAACACTTTGAAACTAGCCCAAGTTAAACTTCTCATTTGGTTTCTCTAGGTTTGTCATAAAGCATAAGGGATAACGGTATCTTTCAATGCAACATGAATGGTGAGGTTAGCGTCCTTATTAACTGACAGTCTGCTAATGTAGTATTCATGATCCACGTAACACAATGGGGTCACTTAGTATTCATGATCCACGTAACACAATGGGGTCACTTTCAGTTCCATGTGTTTTTTGTCAATTGTGTGCTTGAATAGTCACAAAAGCAACTGCACTGATAAGTGATATAGTTCAGTATTGTAGCAATACAGTGCTTTTTGCTGGTAATAATTACTCATCCTTTATTCCAAAACAAACACTTTCAAATACATGTCAGACATTTAAGCAAACTCTTTATAAAAGATGGAACAAAAGTACACATATCCAACAACAAATACCTAATGATTTCTCTGACCATTGATACGAGAGAAAAAGCAGGAAAAACAGAACATGTATATAATCTTTTAACAATAACCTTGTTATGATCCTTGATATTAAATCTTTATTGCAGACTGTGAATGGGACATGAGGTTATCACACAAATATATGGTGCTCAACCAAATAGCCAATTAAAGCATACACACTTTCATGGAATATATGGGCACTAAAGTCTGAATGCTTAAAAAAAGAAAAAAAGAAGAAAAAGGGCTCAGAGAAAAAGCTGAAGATTTATCAGTCAGATTCCAGGCATCAAAATAAATCTGCATTACATTCTGATTTTTCTCATTCCCTACTACAGACAGAAGCACAGTCACACCCATTCTCCATTTTCTTTCCATTCCGACTTCAAGCAATGAAATATTGTCAGCTCTGTAAACACAAAAATATACAGTGTAATTGCTACTACAAAAGAAACGCGAAGAACAGTGAAATCAACCTTTCTCATTCCAAAAGCCAGTGCATTAACTGAACGCAGGCACAAATACTGAACAGCTACCCCACCCCCCACCCTGCAATACACACATGCTTATAAAGTAGTACCAAACTGAATAAGTTATAGTAGGGAGTAGAGTTGGGGGCGTGGGGGGGAGGAGGTGTTGCACTTTTGCTTGTCTGTTCAGGTTGTTTGTTTTCAGTTGTGCCTTAATTCATCCACATACTCAGTAATGCTGAACAGCAAAGCTTACTGAGCATCTTGCTACTTCCAAGAAGCTGATAAGGAAAGGGAACTGGTTACTGGTAGTGCATGTTAAATTACCCAAGTCCACAGATGCTGTGGCAAATGTGACCGAAGTACCTCACTGCAAAATATTATATAGCTATTGAACAACTGCACTCACACAGAGGATACAAGTGAGGCTGTGCTAGGACTGGCTTCCCTTAAGCCCTGTGACTAAAATATGTGAAGGACAATAACGAAATCCTACAGAACACGACAATCAACTTGATTACACAACCACAACACATCACAGGCTGACACATCTTGCAGTTCTGTAAAATACATAATGTGATGGCTGGTTTTCAACCCCCGGGACGAACATGAACAAGTTTTGCAATACACTCTACATTCTCTTTTTATACTTAGAAAACATTAGTAATGGTCTATTGCAAACAAGACAGGCTATTTTTCCTTCCTTTTTTTTCACACAATTTTCAGAGCATGCAACAACCATTACAAAAGCAATCATCAGACAAATCATTGCAGAAAAAAATCGGAAACGCAACAACATGCTTATGCATCATTCATTACACAAATTACAAGTCAAGGCAAGTCATATCAAAAACAAAAGAAAACATTAGCCCCAGCACAACCGTACTCTGTTGCAGTGTTGGGCAAGATGAACAAGATTTCGCATTTGTTTCTTGCACTACGAGAGGCAGCAGGAAGTGGCCAAGTACACCTACATGTTAAAAAAATCCCCACTGTCATTTTTCTCAAGTAACTGCATTCTGATCTGCCAAAATTAAGTTTTTTCTTTGTAGTAGACACCACACATAATGATCACACAAATAAGCCACATGCCAATTTTGAAAGTTTTTTTTTTGCATGAATACACACATACACATTTTGTTCATTACTTAAATAATACAGAAGCAAAAACTAAAATCACATCTTTGATTGAACCATCTTTTCTCTCCCCATGATCCATTGCGTAGAATTGAGGCCAGCATTGTTAATAACATTTTTCATCCTAACATGCACCATTTGTTTTATAACATTTTATTTCAGCAGCTTATGGGTATGTCACTTGTGTGTAATTATACACCATTTTGCCTGTCCACATTTAATTTTCTCATTTTATAAAGCTCAGCAACCACAGTGTAATGCTAACAGCATATATATGTCAACATTTGCAATTTGAGCTAACCTCCATATAAATCATAATTAACTATACTGCATATTTCTTCAGCCTGTAAGTGAAAGTATCACGCTGTTGCTGCTGCAGAGTACAGTTCATTATTTTGCTGCACATGTACGCCTTTTAGCAGCTTTTGCCAACATACCGCTAGCTCACTGACTGACCTTTCTCATTGTCTGTAGGTGCTGAAATGCTAGTGTACAACACAAGCAAAGTGAGAACTCCAAATGCCTGACAACTGTAGGCAATTTGTACGTGTGACATGCACCGGAACATGTGACACACATCGGAAAATACAGGTACCATGCAGTCTGCTCACCATGCAACTGTTTTCAGTTCCTGTACTACTACCAGAGTACTATCACATTCCAGGTGAGTGAAACTAAAGGACTAACAACTGTAGGCAGTTTGTACGCACATCAAGTCATGCTGTATTCAGGAAATTTTCACAATGCATGTTGTATAGGTTATTTACTAAGCTGCATTTCCTTATATCCACAAACAAATGCAATGTGCAAAACCACACAAATGTTTTTGTTTTTCTTTAAAAAAAATCATTTGTGGATAATTTAAAAATCAAATAAAAAATCATTTGGGGATAAATTAAAAATCAAATAAAAAATCATTTGGGGATGCAGAGGGATCTGTTATACAGATTACACCACTTCCATCTTTTTTCATGATTTTCCTGTTATGTTTCAAAGTCATACCAAATCACAAATGAACACAAAGAGACAAAAACACTGATCAAGCCAGTAAGGAATAATCACTGTCTGTATATATATATAAAACACTTGCATAGATTACAAGGATGCTGGACTATACAGTACACTTAAGAGAGATGTACTGGAAAACTCTGAAAAGTCTCCCATCTAAAAAAATCCTCAGCCAAGGCCCCCACAGACTTCAAAGTTGCTGTGAGGGCTGGGTTACGCCCAACTTCAATTTTTAAAGCAATTTTAGCATCTAAGCACGCTTGTTTAACCCTGTTCCGATTCATATTTGCACACACTGTGGTACATATATTTCTCTGCAAGGATCGCCCTGATTTAATCATAATGGTTGACACGACAAATCCACACTAGTGTCAAAAGGATGAAGACAAGCTCCTTTAAGATAACATTTGACAGAGGGGATTAAAACATCCCTACTATACCCTTTTCTTGTAATACTTGGCAACCGAGACAAATTCCTTCAAGGTGAAATTCTGCTTAAGACAGGGATTAAAACATCCCTGTAACTTTACCCCTCCCTTGTAATCAGACACATTTCTGTTGGAAAGAAGTAATTTACAGTTCCCAGTCATTTTGTGTTAAGAGTTGCACTGCACGTTTATGTGTTACAAGATGAACTTGAATTTATTGCTCATTATAGGTTATATACTTAATATGTACATGTATTTGTTGGAAACATGGCAGGGAAGAAAGCAATATATTTGACAGGTCACATAGTGGAGATTATACTGATGACATAGCATTGCATTGTTGTCATGAAGATGTCTTATTAAACAGAACCAAAATAAAATGCCAGTAAGCACTGTTGCGTTGTCAGCCTACCTGTACAGGCAAACCTCAGTATAATCACAGTTTGTGAAAGTGAACTCCCCATCTCGGCCTTCCTTGCCAGTTGTAATTTCAAAGAGTACCATTGTTGGTCACTGAATGACAACTCAAAACAGCCAGGTTGCAGCCAGGTAAAACTGACGTCATTCTCAAAGTCCACCTGTTACCAAGAAATTCCTCGGTCTTCTTAGGTCTGTAGTACTGCCAGAATGAATGTCGATTACCTGCATTCCTGGCAGCAGACCACCCACTTTGCAGTTGTACAAATACAGACCCTCTTTCTCGGAGAGTGGGTGGCAAAATGTGGACTGCATTGTGTCATGCTGGAGCCGCATCTTGGGCTGATCTGAATAAGAAGAAGATTATTAAATGTCTGTGTTCAAACACCAGTGCCCCAGCAGCTGCCGTGATGCAGGCCGGTTCTCTGGCTCTCCTGCTCCGCCAGTGTTGGAATCCACCTATACAGCAAGCTCTCTTGTTCTCCTGCTGCACCAGTGTTGGAATCCACCTATACAGCAAGCTCTCTTGTTCTCCTGCTCCATCGATGTTGGAATCCACCCATACAGCAAGCTCTCTTGTTCTCCTGCTCCGGTGATGTTGAAATCTACCCATACAGTGTGCTCTCTAGCTCTCCTGCTCTGTCATTGTTGGAATCCACCCACACAGCATGCTCTCTTGTTCTCCTGCTCCGTCGATGATGGAATCCACCCAAAATGTGCAGAACCAGACAGTTCAGCCATGAGGCATTCTTTGCAAAACCACAGACACGCAGTGTGCAAAAACCACATGGTCAGTTCCAACACATAGTGTGCCAAAAACTGGTCAGTTCAACTACATAATGTGAAAAAACAGTCAGTTCAACCATGTAGTGTAAAAAACAGATTCTGTCTGCATAGTTTGCAGAACCACAGTCGGTTCACCCACACAGTATAAAAAACCACCGCATCATGCCAGTCAAACTTCTGTTGCACTTGCAGCATTTGTCAATGTCTGGGCATTGTCTGGCACCAAATTCAATCACAAGTATGCGAAAACCTTCTTTTCACACAAAGTAAAATATATAAAAAGAGGCACTCCTGAGGAATATTTCGGCTCTGTCCCGTCACTAAATGACAACGTGACTGTTCTGTAACCAACATTCCAAGACAGTATGCCTTCAGAAGCATCTTAGGTGACACTGATTCATACACCTCTAGCACTGTTGTCTTTCATCAACTTGGTTTTCTGCCAACACTCAACACAGGTGACCTTCTCTCTTGCACTTGTCTTTGGGAGTGCAAGTCCACATTTCAACAGGCACAGTTCCTTGCACTCTTGTCTTTGGGAGGGCAAGTCCACATTCCGACATGCATAGTTCCTTACACAAAATTAAATGCGCATAATTGTATACACACGCACACAAATCACTCTCGCATCATTTGATCCTGCACAGTGATCACTGCACAGCATCACACACCTTCACAGTCACGTTGGATTCTCTTTACCATCATGTCAGCTGTCTAAACTAGGGTGGAGTTCACACTGTATTTCACCTTGCATAATTATGCTGCAGCAGGGTTAACACGGAGTCTTAACTCTGCTACTAGTTACCACAAATTTTACAGTTCCAATCCGCCTGTCCTGGACACAGTAGCCGATGAAATGTTCTTGCCTGTGTCGAGCTTAGAATCCACTTCAGACTTTACTGAACTTTAATCCAGCTGCAACAGATCCAGCAAAAAAGGTTTTAATTATTTTCATCATGTAATTTCATGTTACGTCAGCACAGGTTCATTCAATGGATATTTTTGTAGTGTATACTGTTATACCAGATGGTCCATGGTGGAGTGCCAAGATCCTGGGCTGTGAAGGATCTAAATCTAGTCTAACACTAATACATATTAATTAGGATGGAAGGCAAGTACTGCCGTTACCTTTATCCACTGGTCTTGACAAAAATATTCAGACAATTACTGGAAAAGTACCCAGGTCTTGGATAAGTTCTCTCTGACCTTTGTGAAGGGATTTCTATACTGACAACTGTGCTTGGAATAATACCCATACCCATGTGTTATTTGTTAGATTTCTTTAAAACCGCCAATGATGTATTACTGGTGGGGACTAGACTATAAACATCCCAAGAATGTGGGGAGACAGGAAGCCTCGAGTTTTGACTGACACTTGGGTCAATGGAACCTCGCTCATTTACTGACACTTGGGTCAATGGAACTTCACCCATTTACTGACACTTGGGTCAATGGAACCTCACCCATTTACTGATACTTGGGTCAATGGAACCTCACCCATTTACTGATACTTGGGTCAATGGAATCTCGCCCATTTACTGACACTTGGGTCAATGGAACCTTGCCCATTTACTGACACTTGGGGCAATGGAACCTCACCCATTTACTGACACTTGGGGCAATGGAACCTTACCCATTTACACAGCAGCAGAACAAGCAGAGAGAAAAAGATAGGAAACACCAGCTCATGATGACTGGCCACCATACCAGGTTTGGTGGCAAAATGTTGAACAGTTCAGAAAATAGACCTGACCAGCCAAGCAGACAGACGGACAAGTGATTCCAATATACTGCCCCTCCCTCCATTCCCCCCCCCCCCCCCCCCCCCCAATTTAGTACAGGGGCTATAACAAGAGATTGAGAACAAACAGTGATAGTTTCTCCCATCCATATTGTTTATTTACCACATATGCGCAAATAAGAGTATGTTCCCACATAATGCAGATCATGAGCAACTTAGTCTATGCCTAATAGAAAAAAGATGTTTCCCTGCATGTTTTATTGATTAAGTAACCAACAAACAATCAAATTTGAAACTCTTGAGGTTTTGCTGCAAATACAATCCTGGAAACTGAAACATCAAACACAACACACCATGAAAATTGCAATTAAGCTAATAAAACAGGAACATCCCAGCAGTCCCTTTCCAGTGAATTAGCTACACCCTCATATTCTCAGCAACAAAATGAGGGGACAGAAAAATCTATTGCTAATGAAAGCAGACTAGCTGTTTTGTCCCATATTGAGCATTGGAACAAACATGAGATACAAAAGCACCTAGCATCATCTAAGCCAAATCTAGGCTGGTTGCTATCTGCACAAAAACCAAAGAAAAGAATATGCAATGGAAGGTACTGCCTGAGAAGCACAAGTACACATGGTGGAATTCTCTTTTTTTTCAAGCATCGTACAACTAGATCTAGTCCAGATATCTCGGCCAACAATGTCCGATATTCATTTAGCTTACACTACTTGATTCTCTGCATGTCTTTCTTCTTCCCATGTAGATATTGTCATGTAAGATGTACAGGTAATCTTATTACAAATATTAAATTGAGAAGGAAAATAAACCAAGTTTCAGTCAGGTGTGCCACCATTAACATGACTGTACCCGTGGTTTAAAGGCCTAACAGACTGAACTGCTCAGTCAGACATAAAATAAACTACCAGAATTGAAAAATGAACTGAAACAAACTTGGGGTCAGCATAACAGAACTGTGGAACAGAACTGTGCCAGCACGCCAAATGGAGGGGTGGAAATCATAATAAAACACAATATCCCCCAGCAAGTTAGGCTTAAAAAACAACTCTGGGAAATCGTAATAAAATATCCCCCAGCAAGTTAGCTAAACAAAAAACTCAACTCTGGGAAATCATAATAAAACAAAATATCCCACAGCAAGTTAGGCTACAAAACTCAACTCTAGCCCACTGCCTGTGCAAGGCCACTTCAACGCTGATACTTGCATTTCATCCCATTGCGCAAACTGTGGAACATGCCCTGTGTAACAGCCATGCACACACAAGATGAAACGTGTTAGCAGAACAGTTTCACACAATCACCACAATTCTCATACACACTCGCCTGCACTCTACAAACATGTTAGTAGAGCAACACTGCACAATTTTAATGCATCAAATTCCATGCACACGCACAAGTACACACATACATGAGCTCCTCCATTCTACTTTATATCTGTGTTTGTGGAAAATGAGCACTACACAAATCTGTTATTAACTGCCCTGTTTTCAAACACAGTACAACAAACCATTCATAATTCCTTGTCCACATATAATCATCAACAGTTATGTAATTCAGAAGCACACTGTTTACATGATGCAAACAGACGCAATGTAGCTGTATCACTAATGCAGAGTATTTGGACCATGATGCTTGAACTGAGGCACTGGAGGTTTCACTCTATGCACACATACAAACTGGCACAAACTGCTCTCTCTAGATACACTTCTATAGATGATACACACTCTGTTCACAGGACAGAATGCAACAGTCATGCAGAACAGATCTCAATTGGCAAAAATGGCTACACTATCGGGCAGAATGCACAAAGTCATGCAAAACAGATCACAGAGAACACACAACCTGCTGGAACAGAAAAATGAAATTTTGATTTAAAAAAAGTCGACATCTAAAGACGATGCATTTTAAGACCCATACTGCCCCCTCCCTTCCTCCATTTTGAATGCCATCTGACAGAGTGCATGAGTAAAGCAGTCATTCATATACAAGCACTCTCAAATTCAACCCCGACCCCCACCCCATCCATCTCCCCGAAGGAAATGAACAACAGAAAAGTGAGTAATGTATGGCAATGAAGCAGCCATGTGGACAAATGCCTTGTGATTCTGAAACGGAGAAGGAAAAAAAAACATCCTCTCATTTGCCTGTGTAGTGAGATTTTCACCACAGTAGTACTAGCAGAAAGAGAGTTACACCTGACAGTGTCTTGTGATTCACCCTGTGGTATGGCCTTTGCAACTGGTTGAGTGTTAAATCTCAAGTCCACAAACCACAAGTAAAAGTTCAGGTGAAACATAAATCATCTTCCCAGTAAGAAAAGATCTGATATAAATTAAACGGAGAGCCAGAAGAAGCACGGTACATTACTGCTGTAATTGAAATACGTACAACACAGCTTTTGATTTACTGAGCAACCAGTACATTCACCCTACAACCATGTTAGCAGTTTGGCAGCAAGATTTTATCTTGATGGTAAATATGTTGTATGAAGATACACATTGTCATATATACATGTATGCAGAAGTCGTGAAGAGTCCCATGTTTTTGTACCAAGTTAAATCTTCTTCCGAAAATGAAATCTTGATCATTATATTGCAAAGCAGAATGTAAGACCACACTGGAACAGGATGATGATCATTAACCCATCCCACCCCCCTTCCACCCACAAGAAGAGAGAGAAACGAAGTTGCTATTGCATAGAACATAATCACTTCAAAGCTAATTGTCTCCATTACTGCTTCGCAAGAAAGATAAAAACGAAAAGAAAAGGAAAACACAAACTTTATCCACACTATCACTACATTAAAAATATTTTTTAAAGAAATTAAATGAAAGAAAGAATAGAAGCTGCGTAGGAATACAATAGTATTTCCTTGAAGCGTGAGTGGGTCAGTCGGGCAGCGAGCGCTGGGTGTGTACACGTCACACGACTGAGATGAAAACCAATGGTTTACCGTCAGGCCCTGGAGGGGAGAGTTGAGGCCCCCTGCGAAGGGGGCGGGGTTAAAAGGCGGCCATGTGTCTAGTACCTTCGTCGTTGCTGTAGCAGTTTGGGCAATGGAGTTTGTTCACACGCACACGTACGTCGGCTCCTTCCACACCGTTACCCAGAGGCGTTCGACACACGCAGCATTTAAAACACTGAGTGTGATAAAACAGGCCCAGTGACTCGATCACCATTGCTGCACCAAAACCTGTCCAGGAAAACAAATGTTACAATGTAATGCATTTCAATAGACTTGGTCATCTCTTCCCACCCCCTCCACCAAATATGGCTGCTTTCAGCACAATAAAAAGAAAAGAGTACACTTGGCCTAAATGAAAGGATCTTCACACGCACACAGAATAACCCCCACACATAGTATATATATCAACACACATCAGTTGCCATTCACATGAACACACCTCAGATTCAGAAATATTGGTATTCATAGAAATTCACAAATCTGCTGCAAAGAAACTGCCCCAGAAAATACTGAAATAGTTTTGTACATTTTTTTTCCCCCTCAGTAATGATCCATAGCACTCCACTCTGACAGAATTCCCTCTACTGAGGGCAAAATATGATGTCTGATCAGCATGTATACACCACACCTCAACTGCACCATACACTTCTCAGAGAAAGTAACACTACTGTAAGCCAGACCTAAGTGACCCACAAATCACAGGGCTGCAAAAACCTTCAAATCGGAGCATCATCGCAAGACAATCTGATATAGCAGCAGCACAAAGAGGGGAAGGAAATGGAATGCATAATCACCAAGTTCCTGACTGCAGTGGGAACACCGCTGCTTCCCGCTGACTGCCACACCATTTTCTCTCTGATCTTCCGGAGATGGGGCTCGGTGCTGGGGTGGCATGGCATCTGACCTGGGACTTTGCGGGTACCCACTTCCATAAGCAAAGCTAGATGGCAAAGTCTGTGAGAGGCTGGAGGAAGGGCTGGACTGGGAGCTAGGGGACGATGATACTGGTGGGTTCAGCTCCTGGGAATAGTTGCTCCCTGTTGAGCCGCGAGCCCCGGCGGTCTTCTGCAGCAGTGTCTGCCGAATCTGAGCTGGCATGTTGGGGGACAGCCGCACGTCTTGACCCTCCTCTCTCCAGCGATTCCCGTGACTGTCTGTGGCGGGCTTGATGGGGCCGGAGAACTGCGACCGGCTGGGACCCTGGCTGGAGTCGTTCAGGCGCCGTCTCTCGGCTTCCTGGACCAGCCAGTGATCCTGGGGTCCTGCAAACTGACTCCTTAAGGCGTTGCCCTCAGAGCGACGGGGGCTGGAAGACTGGTGCCGCCCTTCCCCACTGCCATGGTGGGAGTAGTTTGAGGGATCATCGGCGATCCACTGGTCAGGGTTGCGGAACCTGGCCTTGGGCACGGAGTTAAGCGAGTGGAGCTGGCCCTTGCTCGGAGCCTCGCGCTTGATGGGACTGGAGACCTCCGGGTGCTCGGCTGGGGGACTCGTGGGCGACAACGATGGAGGCTTGGCCTGCAAGGGTGTGGCCTTGCGGTTCATGGCCATCATGTCTTCGCGAGAGTACTGGCCTGGACCGGTGCCGTGCGACAGTGAGTTGGCTCCTCGTCCCTGGTTGCCCCCTGTTGGCGGCCACTTGGGGAGGCTACTCTGACTGGACGCCACTGGCTGGGCACTTCCTCTCCATGACCCTGGGTTCTGTGACCTTGGACTGTTCCAGGAGGGCTCGGACCTCCGGACACCGTAGCCTTCCCGGCTTCTGTCCGAGTATGACCCTGTGTCACGGCTCCGGTCCGAGTAAGATCCAGAGGCCTGAGGGCGGCCATCCGAACGACGCGGCCCGGCCATGACTGTGGAGGTGTACGCTGGGGAACCTCCGCGCACTTTGCTGGTGACAGTCTCAAACTGCAGTGAATCTTGTGAAGCATTAGGGGAGGATGCATAGTTTGGCTGCTGTGTCTGCGGGGGTGCCACCACTGCCATGTGTTGCAGCTGCTGTCGCTCTCGCTCCAGCTGCTGCTGGCTCCGTCGCAGCTCCTCCTGTTGCTGTCGAAGCAACTCCTGTGGAGGGAAGCACATCAGAAACATGGTGAATTTCTCTTTAAAATTCAAGAGCCCCCCTGCATGGCTGTTAAAGAAAGGAAAATTTTGATGTTGTCTGTCCTGATTTATTTATAATTACTGAAACTTTCATCATAACTAGGGCACGGTTGTGAGCACAAGCTCATGCTATGAAAACAACTGTATGTAGGGAATAATGATGATGAGATGCCTATTTTTTATGGACTGTCTGAAATATGTTTTCATTCAACTGTCCTTTCTTGGAAGATTTTCATATTAATGACTGATTAGCATGCTTGTAATCTTTTCTCAGGAGACACATTTAGCTAGTCACTCATCTAGAATCACATGCGACAAGAGCGCAATGAATCTGCTTGAGAGCAGAGAATAGTGCTATATAAAAGTGATCCAACAACATTTAAGCATTTAAAAAAGGCAGAAAACAAAGGACTTTGAGGTGCTAACCTGAGAAGCATGAGGACAGACAAACATGCCTGTTACATTAAAGATTCCAGGCATATATGCTTCCCACGTTGTACTGTGCAAATTTCCTACCTCTTGCTGTCGGAGTTGTTCCTCTTTGCTGCGGATCTGTCGCAGCTCTTCCTCTTCGATTCGGCGCCTCTCAGCCTCCAGTTTCTGGAGCTCTTCCTGTCTAATCCGCTCTCGCTCTGCCTCCAAGAATGCTGCATGGTCTGCGAATAGATGGTCAGCTCATTGCAATATGCATGCACACACCAAAGTGACCCTAAGTAAAAAAGACTTTTTCAAACTGAATGAAAGAGTACAGCAGGACTATTTTGGTCAAAGGGACCAATGGCTTTAAACAAAATTGACTTTAATTTTTTTTGTAAAGCAACGCTAGCTTCTAACTGTTACTTTGCTGTGCGTGCTTCTTCCTACCTGCTGGAGGTATACAGTGTCAATTAAGTGATGTCTCTTTTTTATGGTTACTTAAGACACTACAGGAACCCTGCTACATCTATGTCTTCTTCTCATGTAGAGTGACCATAATCAGGTTGATTACTGATAATCAGGTTGATTATTTTGTCACCATGGGTGGGGGTTGGGAGGGGGGATCTGGGGGTTGGTAGGTCTGCATAGAAAAAACAAAACAAATGCAGCTGATGTTACTTCACCCAGCCTTTGACACAAAGTGTCAAGAGTGCCGGCTGCCGTTGCCTCTGGTGGGAGCTCGTTCCAATAATTATGTTCCTTAATGGCTCCAGGGAGGAGTGAAAAACTGTATGGACAGCGTGCTAAAGCCCCAGGGTTGCTGGAGTTGTTGGCCTTAGCTGTGCATGCTTTACCTGCTGGCAGTGGTGCCGAGTGCTGGGAGGGGACCACTTCAGGCTGGATCAGCAGTCCCTGCGGGGTGTCCCTGCTGTTGATCTTCACCTGGAACTGGTACGGTTGACCAGCCTGCCCATCCTCCCTCAGTTGCCTGTGAAAAGCATTCATTTAATGAGTCACCATCAGCAGAAGCACCATTTATCATCCTTAGGTCTCTCCCACTACATGGGAGTGGTGTAGGTTTCTATCGTCAGATCCGATTAGGAAAACTGATGGGGAGAAAAAGAGAACTAAAAACAAAAAGAGAAATGTTGGACAATCAAACATTGAGCCAACAGTGGAAATCCTCTATCTCAAATGATCTAAATACAAGCAATACCCTACCACTCCTCCCCCAAGTCACAGACTCCTATGAGTGTGTGTGTGTGTGTGTGTGTGTGTGTGTGTGTGTGTGTGTGTGTGTGTGTGTGTGCGCGCGCGCACGCGCGTGTATGTGCATGCATGTGGGCGCATCTGTAAAAGCTGACAATTAAAATCTGATCAGCGGTGGAACTCCTCTCTCTCTCCAATGATTGAGAAGCAGCAATAAAAATATAGCCCCCCATCTGATAATACTTTAACAAAAAATCCCAAATGCTCTACTCCTGTTTCTGCACAGTGAAGACTGCAACAAGAAAAGGCACACAACAGGGTGGGAGGTGGGGGGGAGGGGGGGGGAACTGTTCCCCTCACTCCTCTCCCCTATAACTAAAAACAAATGTTCATCTCTGACAGTATTATCTCCTTACCCAGCATCCCCTCCTCTGTTGCGAGGGTCAATGATGAGGACCTCTGGTGGCCCAGCATTGGTCCTGCCTCCTTGGATCTGAGTGGTGAAGGTGCTGGTGTGCTGCTGCCCTACGTCATTCCCACCATACATCTGCTCTGAGACAGGAGGGGGGGCAGAGCGGGTGAAGGCGGAGATGTCACTGGAGGTGTCTTGAGCATACTGCTGGAGGCGAGCCTGTCGCTGAGCACGACGCTCTTCAAGCAGCCGTGTCTTCTCCATCTCTGGCTCCAGCATCTGTCGCTCCTGGCAAAGGAAGTTGCACAGATGCTGTGACGCAAGGTATGGAGAAAACAAGTTTGGTTACGAAAGGCTGAGTGGTCAGAAGATACCTTCTGGACAAAGCCCAGAGAGATGGACAGGAGGACAGATTCCAGTATAATCACCCCCCCACCCCCCCCCCACCCCACCCCCCAAGAACACTCCAGTGGTAAGGATTTTTGCTATTCAAGGAGGACTGGCCAGTTAAACTAACACCCATAGATAACCAAAAAAAGTCACAGACTCGTATGAATGACTTTGTGTAAAGTCACAAACTCCTATTAACTGTGTGGGTGGGTGCACACATGCACACACATCTATGCATGTGTATGTGCACGCGGGTGTGCAAGAAAAGCAATTAACCCACCTCTTCTTGCTTCCGACGTCCAGCGCTGTCGGCTCGTTGCAGGTCCTCCTGGTACTGCTGCTGCAGCTGTTCCTGCTCCGCCTTGAATTGCCGCTGTACATCCCACCCAGCATGCACAGGGAGAGGCAGCAACATGCCACAGGTTAGCACAAACCAACACTATCCACCTACGTTAGGTCAACTTCCAGGTTATAATGGTCAGTAGATCAAGACAAGCAATGGACATTACAACTTTTTTGCATACACAGATGACATATATATCAGTGCTTGTGATTTGTGAGGAGGATCAAGCACATTTAGCAACAAACCTAAGAGTTTAAAATACAAAAATCTATAAGATCAAGATTCAAAGTATGGCTGGTCAACTATGTAGGTATTTCTTTTGCAAGACAAAATGCATGTGGGTTGGAAATTAGAACATTAAAAATATCCTGCTTTGGAATCATTCAATTCCCATAGCAATTAGTATAAAGAAACATTCCATGCATCAGCTGCATCAGTTAGTTCAGTTGGTCTCATCATATCCAAAACATCTGAAAAATGTTAGACTCATGTCCAACTAATCTAATTCCAAGTAAATAGAAAATGTCTCAAACCATTATCCCAAAGACAAAACATTCCACACAGTTAAAACGTGAAACAAATCAAAACTATTGGTATTTTCCTTGCCTTCAGATGCTAATACAAAATACCTGGTTCAATCACATACACAAACACCAGTCTACACATTGTGGTAAACCCTGTGAAGGTAACACCAGTCTACACATTGTGGTAAACCCTGTGAAGGTAACACCAGTCTACACATTGTGGTAAACCCTGTGAAGGTAACACCAGTCTACACATTGTGGTAAACCCTGTGAAGGTAACACCAGTCTACACATTGTGGTAAACGCTGTGAAGGTAACACCAGTCTACACATTGTGGTAAACGCTGTGAGGGTAACACCAGTCTACACATTGTGGTAAACGCTGTGAAGGTAACACCAGTCTACACATTGTGGTAAACCCTGTGAAGGTAGCAAGTGCAAAGAAAACAACTTGGGGGGAAATTGGTTATTAGAATTTTGTTTTGGAGAAGATGGGGAAGGTGAAGGATGGGGGGGGGGGGGGGGAGCTTAGAAATAAATGACCAGTTAACAGTTCCAGTGACTGACTTGCAATTAGTGACAAGAATATGATCTAAATGAGATGGAGATAAAACACCCAATGTTTATTGGAGCACTACTGGAAGAAATGTGAACAGAATTAGAAAGGAAGAAATGATTACAACCCTGACAATTCATACAGTCTCTGTAATGGGATGACTTGCCACCTATCATGAGCCCAATTTCTTACACTCAACAGTGCACACAGAGTTTCAAGATATATTGTTCTCTTTATAAACTTTTAGCAGCTAATCACTACCTGTATTCAAGCTGGTAATAATTATGCACAGAGGAACTTTATCAATAGCAGCACTTGGTAACGATTACTGTGAACAGTTTTGGAGGCTGAGCAGTAAGAGTTGAAACACTGTGTGAGTTAACGATGAGGTTCAGATCAATATGACAGTGTCCATAGTGTTGATGATGGTGACTGGCGGTATAGCACTGCTACCACCCTTTATGATGAGGCTAAGCAATAAAATGCCACATATTAAACAGTCAATGTAAGATTATGTAGATGCTGGTCAATAAAACAGTAAGCTGCTGATGAAGGAAACTGGGAGTTATTATCATTGCACAAGTTTAGGATGATGCTGACCAATAAAACAGTCTATATGTAAATCACTGATGAAGGAGAATAGCTGTTAACAGTACAGTTGTGCGAGTTTAGGATGATGATCAATAAAATAGTAAAAGTAAATTACTGCAGAAGAAGGCTGGCAGCTAACACCATTGTGCAAATTTAGTATGATTGCTTATCAATAACTGAATAAGATGGTAAGACACTTTAATTTACATGAGGCATGTCAGCCATCACAGAGGTTATTCTTAAACACATAAATGTAATTCTGTTTCTTTTCCCCTTTCTCTTGTTTTGTTGCTGTGACCATTTATTTTATGGTGTGTGTGTGTGTGTGTGAGAGAGAGAGACAGAGAGAGAGACAGAGAGAGAGACAGAGACAGAGAGAATGGGCTTGGTTTTCACTAGTTTGGCACTATAGCTTTGTTAACTTTGGGTGGTGGGGGATGGTGGGGTGGGTGGGTGGGTGCATAATAAGAATTGTATTGCTGTTCTGTGGGTGTGACGGTGATGCCTGGAAGAACCAACACCGAAAGGCATCTCTGTGTTTCTTACTTGGTGGAACCAAAATTCTTATGTCTCTGAGTTTTGGGTAAGGTTAGCTGACGAAAGAGTTAGCGAATACACAAAGTATACTCTTGATGAATACAGCTCTTGCAGGAAAGATTGGCTACATGAACAATAATGAAAAAAAAAGCAGCACACAAATACTTGGTGGAACCAAACCTCTTATGTCTCTTGAGTGCTCGGTGAGGTTAACTGATGAAGAGCCAGTAAATGCACATAGTATAGTGTTGATGAATACAGCTCTTGCACAAGAGGTTGGCTAAGTGAACAAGAATGAAAAGAAAACAAATACTTGGTGGGACCAAAATTCTTACAGCTGTGAGTTCTGGGTGAGGTTAAATGCATAAAGTACAAAGTTGATGAATACAGCTCTTGCAGGAGAGACTGGCAACATGCATGAAAAAACAAACGACAACAAAACAGAAATCACAAAGATGGGATGACAATTTGAAATACAGAAGAAATAGGAGAGAAAGGAGGAAAACCAGAATGAGAAGATCAGCGAGAGAGAGAGAGAGAGAGAGAGAGAGAGAGAGAGAGAAACCGTCTAGGTTTAGCGAAATTTCATCCAAGTTCGGCATGATGATGATGATCTAGCAGCCGCAGCCACTATACACTACCTGGTCAAAGGGGAAGGTCACTTCTACGGAATTCTCACTGTTGCCTGATGGGAGCTGGTCTGCAGGCTGGCAGTAAACAGGCAAAACACACAAAGGATGCAGTTAGTTCTCAACGCATGCATGAACTCGGACATGCAACTGATCGACAACTCGGCAAAAACACAAAGCCTTCCTTTTCAGGTGGTACCAGTAAGCAACAATAACACCATGCCACACCTACCCTCCCCCCCCCTCCCCCCACCCATACAATTTTTCTTTTCTAAAGTGTGTGTGTGTGTGGTAGGTCAGTAGGGGAGGGAATTAAGACATCAAGTGCAGAGTGGGGCAAAGTGAAGCTGTTAGTGAAACATAATGCATGTTACAAACACACAAACAGTATAGGCAAAATCATGGTATATATACCAAATGCAATCACTTCACACACAGATACTTTTCAAGAAGCAAATGGGGTACAAATCAGTTCATTCTCTTTGAATAATGTTTTGAACAGTTATAATTATTGTTTCATGACTACTACCTGCATTACTTCAGAAGATAATGCACCAAAAAGACTATCTACTTTAGGACACGGAGGCATCAATATCTATATTCTAGAATATTATTTAATAATTTGTCATTAAAGCATGACACACAGTAACAAGCAGGAATACAAAACTTTGCATTTTTCTTGTTATCTACTGATTTAGTGTTTGTCATTAAAATTATGTAATGCAGACACACAAAACTGCTGGAAATGCAATGTCATTCTTGGTAAAGTGTTTGTGAGAAAACAATTTTGCAAAGACACTATCAGAAAAATCCCAGACCAATGTTAGCTAGGCAGAAGAAAAGAAGAAGAAAAAAAGAAAAAAAGGAGGGGGGGGGGGGGGGGGGGGTCAAGGTGTGTTGTACATGTGCTCTGGGTTGATCAAACCAAACCAAAGTGAAACAAAAGGAAGACAATCAAAGACAACAATGTTAACTTGGGAAAACCAAAACTATATGTTATAACCTCAGGTTAAGGATTATTTCAAAAACCATAGACAAAGAAAAACGAAAAATAGGTTAACAAGAACGTTTAGTATCAATGCAGGTTTACCAGTTCTGTTGTCACTCCACTTTGCATCTCATCATAACAGACACACACAAGCAGCACTAGCAAACTCTCAGTATGCACTTTGATGAAACTTGCAGCAAACAAAGACCACAACAATAATAAACAATAATTAAGCTAACACCTCAAATGATTCCAGCAAGTTTCAGCTGAATAACAAAACGCTGATCATTCTGCTAAAACACACTTTGAATCATACCAACAGCCACAAACTCGCACAGAAACATTGCTGTTAGTTGACATTCAAGTTTTTTTTTTAAGCATTCAAGTTTATTAAAGCAAAAAATAAATATAAAAAAATAGCACACACACAAAAAAAATCTGTAACAAAACAGTATAACTCCAAATTCAATCATAAATCTCAAACCCTGTCCAGCAATACCATACCTGTCGCTCCTCTTCTTGCTGCTGGTTCCACTCATGTAGCCTCCGCCTGTCGTCCCCAAGGTTGAAAGTGTGTCGGGATGACACCAGGGGCTGCTGATTGCGCATGGACTCGTCATAGTCCTTAGCGGCTCTGCTCAGCGCCGGGTCCTCTTGCACTGTGTTCCTGAAGAAAAGAAAAAAATGAAATTACAGTAGAGACACTATAAAACATAAAACAATATGGGCAATTATACAGCAGAACAATAAACATAATGCTGGCTTTCTTTGAAACTGGCTGTGGTTAATTCAAACGGCAAAGTGGAGGTGCGGGTGAGGGGAATAAACTGAAAAGTGACACCCCAAAAAACAAAGTAGTATACATGAAACAGCAAGGTTGTAATTCTTCAATTCTAATAAGATGTACTTTAAAAACCAAACCAGACCCCCCCCCCCACACACACACACACACACACAAATCAGTAACAAGCAAACTCTCTCTCTTTGTCAGTTCCAAAATTCAACGTCAAGTAAAACTAAAAGACTAAGTAACTTTTACATTTGACAAAAAACCTGATCCATCCATTATTTTCTGATTGACATACACAACTCACTCAAAACAACCCAGGGAAATGCAGACTTTGGTTAGTTAGTAATTGGATTTTAATGTCCTGTCAACTACAGAGGGTCACCTCAGTACAGTCAGACACTGGACTAAGCAGATCACATCAACAACACAAACACAAAAAAGCTCCATACTCATTTGGTTTTTCAGGCTGTCTGGACAGAGAGGATGACATATTCAGCTTCTCATAGAACTTGGGTGGATCGTCCGACTCGAAGGTGTATTCCTCTCGTGGACGTTGTCTCTGCCACTTTCGAAGGACAGCAGGGGGGCCGCCATCCGAGTCCTCTCCGTTCTTCTCACCACCAAGCTTCTCATCTCCAGCACCTTGCCGGTAAGATGACACTTCATACCGAGCCTCAACTGGAAAAAAAAAAACCCAGGACCATTTGGCTCACCACTCCAGAGCTACACTTTTCCTACCAGGCAAAGACGGGGGGGGGGGAGAGAATAATACAAAACAACTTTATTATTCATAATAATTGCATAAAATGAAAATTTGTCTTTTGGGACACTGATGTTGACACTGAAGAGGAGGGCGAATGGAGAGAGAGAGGGATATGCACAGAGTGAGAGAGATGCCGAGAGTGAGAGAGAGAGAGAGATGCCGAGAGTGAGAGAGAGAAAGATGCTGAGAGAGAGAGGGACGGGGAGGGGGGGAGACACACAGAGAGAGATGTATTGAAATATACAGAGAGGAGGATACCTACATGTAGCCAAGGGTTTGCTGTCATCTTCTTCAGGCCCCTGCTGTGAAGCATTGATAACTTCTCGCCTCACTTTGATGGAGGGCCGAGACTCCACCTCAATCTGTTGTGATGGAATAACCTCCCTTTCCCTCCCCATCTTTGTGAAATCTTCATCACGGTCATTGGGGCTTTTGCTGGCACGCAAGTTAACGTAATTTTCCTCCTCCTCCTCATCCCTGTGGTACAAATGCTTTGTTCTGGCAGCAAGGCTCGGTCGTTTCTGGACTTCAGTTTCCAGCTGTGACGGAGCAGTCTCTTCCTCATTGCTGGAGTTGTCTCCCCGGTGGTATGGGGAGAAGGTCTGCGCATCATAGCCGCTGTCGGAAGAGGTTGAGGTTGGGTCGCCTCTTCTTGTGCTCTGAAAGTGAAGGAAATTTCACCGGTTTTATGAAGACTGCAGTGGGGATGACAAAAACAAACGATGAAAATGTTTCAAATGCCTTGTTCCAGCGCAGCATGCTAAGCTAGTAGTATAACAATTTACAGACTTTCCACAAGTGTGGAAAAACGGGCATGATTTCTGACAATCATCTGAAGTATCTCATGTGCATATTTTAACAGAGAGTGAAGCATGCAAAATGTAAAGAGTCTGTGGCCTGATTTTTTATATTTAAACATAAGACAACTTGTTGCAGTAGCAGCCAGGTGGTGGGAACACTCTGTCAGTGGGCAGCACTTAACCTCTTCCCTGTCCAGAGGGTGTTGTATGACATCACTGACCAATCTTTTCCCATTCACGTATATGATGTCATATATAATCTACATGAAATCCTGCGTAAGTTCCAATATTTTGTGTATCCCTTTGTGGGAGAAGCATATAAAAATGAAGGTTTCAGGTATGCTAAGATTCCCCTCATTAAGGCCACTGAACTTGAGCTGACACTACAAATGCCCTGGCATGCAAAGGGTTAATTATGATGTGAATCCATGCAGTGCTGCTCCTCCTTGCTGTAAGGTTACTGAAATTCCTGCAACTGCTACAGCAAAGCCTTGAAATAAAATCATAAACCACACAGACTATGACTTGTACCTGTGGTGTGATGCCTGGGGAGGAGTTGTGCTCCTCTGTCCACTGCCTTTCTGGTGGTTCGCTTTCTGTTTTCTGTGCAAAAAAGTGGAGCAAGTGTCAAAGCCTAAAACGTGTTGATTTGCTCTCTCTGCAATGTGTGTGTGGAAACGTGCATTAAAGGTAATATATATGTATATACCAGTCATCTTATTAATTCAAGAAACACATAATTAATACAAGAATTTACTTGACTGTTCACTGCAGACTCACAACTACAATGTGCAAATATTCTCCGTAAGACTAAAGATAAATCTAGTCTGGAGAGGTTTGTGGGAAACCTGGCCAAGGGATGCAATAACAGCGCCTTACAATGATTACTTCCCCTGGTCCTCCTCCCATAACATGGACTTTTTTCTTCCTCTCTTCTTCTTTTTTGTTTGTTTTGGTCTCGTTCTTTCCAGGTTCTGGTATTATAATCCTGATTTTCTTTAAATAAAATAATATCCTCGTCCAAGCCTAGAATGTGACATGAGGTAGGTAGGTAGTGTTGCTTAATGTCCTCAGATGTCAGCTGACATATTAGGGACAAGCTGAGACCAATGCCAAAGCATGGTTCAGTATAGCTTTATGTCCACGGAAACCAGAAGGCTCGTTAGGACGGACAGCCCTGGATGGCCACCTCGACTCTCACACAGCTCCTGAACTATAATGTGATATGAAAAAGGTAGGTATTCCTTATACTGTATGGGACGATGTTTGCATCAGGTACAATTTACATTGTAACTGAATATTGTGATATTATTGTTATGCATTTCCCTATTAAAGTTTCAGTGCTAATGTAATGCAGAAAAAAACAAGGCAAAAAACAACAAACTAGTTTCCATGCTAAAGTGAATAAGACAAAACGTTGGTCTGTCTTTATTCCAAATCTAAACAGTCTCATCAAAGCCAGCAGGCACAGAACCTCTACCAACCTGATGGTCATCTCTGGAGTCCAGGCTGTCAAAGGAGTTTTCAGCTCTAACAGAGGATGACTTGGAGACGCTTCTGTCAGGTGTGTCCATCTCCTCATCCGTCGACACAAAATCTTCGTCGTCTTCATATTCATCTGAAATACAAACAATGCTTTGGTGGTTGATATTATGTGCAGCATTCAGTGCACGCAGGTTCTGTGTCAGTGTGCGTGTGTGTGTGTGCACGCATGCGTGTATGTGGATAAAATGGTGAGCTATTTTGTATGCAGGCAAAATGAAACAACATAAAGAAAATTAGATCCTTGTGCTTGTGGTAGGTTACATAACAAAAGAGGGAGAGAGGTCTGGGGGCAAAAAGGAGAGCAAGAAAAAAAGTTTAACCTAACTATGGCTTAATTTACCTCCGGAACCAAGGAACCTCTTGACTTTCAGTTCGATCTGACCCACCCTCACAGCCTCTTTGACTTTCTGATTCAACTCCACAGACGTCAGTCCTGCCACACTCTTCCCATTGATGGCTGTCACTTCATCTTTGGTTTGCAATTCACACACATCTGCTGCGCTGCCTGGAAGTGAAGGACATGCAGGGTGAGAATTATACGCCAACAGTTATATTACTTACAACAACTGTTCACAGTACCTTTGCTTCTGTAATGTGCTGCATAAAATGTTGCACTATACCCGATGACTGTTCTTTTGTAATATTGTGTAACGCCAAAATTCATTAAGAATAAAAATAAATAAAAAATACATGAAACTTAAGCCATGAAAACAATAATACTGGTTGATGATAATAGTAAATAAGTGATGACATAGTGGCACAAATAAAATTAAAAAAACTGACTGTAAACAGTGTGTAGTCTTAACACCAAAAAACGAAATAAAAACTGCAGATTATGTAGAACTTAAAATGGTTGCAGATTTAATAATAAAGTGGCTGCTACTTTGAGATTCATATAAACAGTTTCTTTTTTCTTTTTTTTAAAGTCTCTTATAAGATTTAATGTTGTGAGAGCAACTGACACATAATTTATATATATGTATAATTTAAATTATATCTAGGGGAATTATATGGACTGCAGTACTTACTGTTATTGTACAAACACAGTACACTCAAAATCATGAATCTGAAATGGAGTATGGAGAAACACCAACACAAGCAGATCTGGCAGAGAAAGGATATTTTGCTGCAAATGATCATCAGATGTGTGATGACTGAAGCGAAATTAACCAACACTGCATGCATTCAAACAGGTAATCCTTAAACATGGTCTCACACTGTGTAAAGTTGCATCCATGGGTCATGGGTGTCTGTCTCTGCCAACTGGATAACTCTGTCTCCATAACAATACAATTGCTTATTAATTTTTTGAGGAAACAGGAAGCTCTTTCTTCCTTACCTAAAACAATATAGATAATATATGAAGATTTATAACTTCTTTCCTCCTTTTTTCCCTTCTTCCAGAACTTGAAGTTGGATTTGAATATAAGATCACAAATTAAATTTGTTGGACTTCCTGGGGAGAAGCCATGAAGCACCCTTCTAATTTGACAATACAAATTTTTCAAGCAAAAACATTTAATCATTTAATGTGAATCCCCTCCCCTGCCCCCAGAGAAAAGTTTAAAAAGAAGAAGAAGAAAATGATATTTAATATATATATATTTATGCATAATATGTACACAGTGTGCACACAGTTCAAGCCATTTCATATTCAGCTTCATGCTAAACTATGCGAGTGAGGAAGAGAGAGAATAAGCTACACAAAACAGAGAGAGAGAGAGAGAGAGTCATCAACACAAATCACATGCAAATAATTATAATGGTCCCTATATATTACAACATATATAGTATACAGTGCATGAAATCAAGTCATAAAGATTATATGTCGGAACAGTTGAGAGAGATGAAGCTTGAGCTGAAACCATCAAATACTGGCACAAATTTATATGGGAACAGATAACTATTAGTATTACAATATCAGCTGTAAGTCCTGATTCAAAATGAGATACCAGATATGCCATAATAATTAATTCAACAGAAGTGAAACCACAAGCTTGTTTTTACAGAAGTTCAGACCCAAAATTGAGAAAATTTGCATGAATGACATTACACCATCACTGACTACTCTTCTGGAACTAATCCTAGTTCCTATTGTCTTGGTCAAGTTTGGTGATAATGCCAGCAAAACTAGGTGATCTGCTAAGACTACTGGCCTACAAAATGTGCACAGTGCACTGTGATAGATCTTTCTTTGACGGTAAAAGAAAAGAAGAAGAAAAATAATACATTCTGACCAACATCAAATAAAACCTAAACAGTAAAGCTATTATTCAGTCAGTAGATATAATGGAATGTAAACAAAACAATCAACTGGGTAAACCACAAAAAAGACATGTATCTTTGTATAAAATAGCTAAATTATAATTATGATTTTCAGCAACTTTTCATGCTGATTCCAATTCTAACCTGCACCCCCAGACTCTGAATCTGATGCTACTACTGCTACTATTGCTAGTACTCTGTACTCTGAGCTCTGTACATATAAAACACATGTCTGTATGTAATATACACTTAGCTGTGGCAGTAAAGTTCACACAAGCTTACTAAAATAAAGTTTTGGTGGTGGTGGTCTTTTCTACACAAAAGATCCCTAGATTGGCAAGATGTTCCGGGGGAGGCTGACCTTCATAATTTAATTTTCCTTTCATTGCTTTTCTTATATATTATATGAGGCAGACTAATGTGCCACACCACACACACCAAGCATTATCACAAAAAGCAAATTATTAAAGTAAACTGCATCAGCTATTGCCACTGTTTTACTATGTTACACTTAAGTGCCAGTACCATTTCCGCTAAAAGTAAAACAGTAAAACTACAAGTCAACTACTAATTTTATTTTTAATGCAGCAACTACCACTTATTTACTAAGTCAAATTTTATTTTTAATGCAGCAACTACCACTTTTAAGTTATTTACTTAAGTCAACCATCTGATCCGTTAAAATACAATCCTCACTCTGGCTCCCTGTCAGTCAAGTGTGCTGTCACAGTGTCAGTGTCACTCAATGACTGACATTAAAACTAATTATCACAAACTGACAATGGGGCCATTGATGCTAGATCCCCCCAGCTTGGTACACCCTCAACTTAGCACGGGCTGCTGCATTCACTGATTTACAAGTCACGCTGGTCTGTGATCTGAGCCAAACTTCAATCAGAAGTCAGCATAGCTCCAAATGCTTCAACTGTATGTGCACACCATACTTCAAGACCACAGTAATGTATTCCAGACAGCAGACATACTGTATCTATAATGAAATGAAGGCTGCCCTCGATCACACTCTGGAACAGAACCAAGCATGGCTCCTATCCAACCCACAAGAGCCAAGTGTTAACACATTACTGAATTAATCTGAGTTCTGCCTACTATGCAGTAGTAGTAGTAGAAATGTTTGCATGGCAATTAATTGTTATCATAAATGACCCCATCAGTATGTTAAATTCCAAGGAGATAAAAAAAGAAAGACAGAAAAGAAAAGAAAAAGGATGTACTTCATAAGGTTGTATCAATCAGCATTATTTGTATTTAGTTGACAAAAACTATTCAGAAACAAATACCAAAGCAGCAAAATCACACTTTTGGTTCTATTTGATAGTGTTTCTAAGCACAGCAGTGAATACAAAAAGTTCCAGTAACAGTCTAGTGTTCTTCCATCTGGAGTGCAAATCCGACTTTGTGCAGAACACACCTCTTGAATGCTAAACAACCAAACTGATGAAAACCAGATCGATCACACCTGTTATGATGCAGTAGCAGCTACTTACATAAGTTATATTTACTTATAATGAATAATCGTGTAAAATCTGGCACAAATCTACTGATGGCACAACAACTCTGATCACTACACACCAGGCCACTTACCCCGCTTGCTTTTCCCCTTTTCTGTCCAGCACACAACCATCCAACAGTGTTTTAGATTGTCCGATACAGCAATAATGACACACCCACACAAATAAAGTGATGCATAATTTAGATATATATCTAGAAGCGGTACTGACTGATGGATTAATCAATGAAATGAGCACCCGTGATGGACTCCTGAACTGATAAAATCAAGCACATCAATTCAATGATTTAGGACTGTTGAATACTTTTTTGTCTAGATCCACACCTTTCTACTATTATGTAATAATCTACAAATAAACAAAACAAACACGAAAGCAATGTTTTCCCCCATTCCTGCCCCACCCCATCCCATCCAGTATGCCATTCTTAAATTCTGTTTAATGAATTTTCTAATTCTATGCCAGATTTATTTTAGCTAAATCTGCAACTGAAAGTAGAATTATACTTAAATATATATCACTGTATTCATAAATTTATTCAGTTAATACTAATAATAGCAATAATATGTCACATTAATATTTGATAAGCTTAGCAAATGTCAATAAATGATGTTTCTGGTTTCAGACTTTCAGACTGTGGCCATTTAATTTTTGTGTATGTGGGGGTCTTCTTTTAATAAAATATTAATATACGAATATGGCTTCACATCCTAACATAGACACCATTTGTAGGTCTATGTTATATATATAGACATGTTCACATGCACATAACCTGTGAGCATAGATTGTGTGACACACAGCCTATGGGTCAATATGTTGTGACTGGTGTGTGGTAGTACACTGAGTTTTTGTTCTGCAAGAAGATTTGCCCTGTATAAGATTAAGAGAGCCTATCCATTACTATTGTTTTTATTAATTAATTAACTGAAACATCTGATACCAGGCAATATCACAAAACTACTAATACAAGCTAATCAAATCTATTAAAAACTACAATGTCCAATGTGTTCTGTCATTAAGTGATTAAGGCAAAGTTGTCTAAAAGTAATTTGGATGCTTTACTTGTCATAGCATATGATACATGCAGTGGTTAACTGAGGTCGAACTGTGCTGAACTAGTATCTAGAGATGAGTAGAGTGCTAGTAGTAGTAGTAGAACAAGTATGAGACCAGTAGTACTCATGCAGTAGTAGTAGTACAAGTATGAGACCAACCTTGTATTAGCTCAATACCCATAGCTATGCAAAAGATGATGATTAGTATTAATAGTAATTTATACATCTTACTGTCTGAACTATTATTATCATGACATAAACTAAGAAGTAATGCATGCAGTTGATTCCTTTCCAACTCCAAATGCCTGCGCCATACATTTTACACAGAGTGAATGTTGATGAACAGACCAACATGAGGTCATTGCTAAATTTATCCTTACCAAGTCCAACTTTTTCCACCACCACTGGCTGCTTTTTGTCTGCACCACCGCCCAGCGTAAACCCAAAGCCTTTGTCGTTGTTGGCTTTCTGACTGATCTTGATGGTCTTCTCCACATAGTCCTGCAAACATTCATTGCTCTATGCATGCATGTTCTTTCATGCACATTTTTTTGTTCAACTCTTTCACTGCCTGTTTTTTTTTAGATCTTTGTTGTTGTACTTGTGTTACATATTTCGAACGTGTGTGGACCTTTCACTGCTGCTTCAGTTTTTCAGTGATGCCTGTAGTACTATTAGTAATTTACTACTACTATTACATTATTACTATTAGTATTAATAGTACTAATAATAACACTGAAATAGTGAAATTAAACCTTTTTCTCCACTATTGCTCTCATGAAATTAGCCATAAATCAGTGACCTCAGCTCAGTTCTTCACCATGAGGGTCTGCCCATGCCAGTTTAGATTTTGTTTATGCAACCAGTTTCCTGATCCTGTAGTCATAATTTACACACTACATCCTTTCAGTTCCTCACTTCCTGTCACTTCAGGCACTGTTAGGTGATCCTGAGAGTACCCATTTAGTCATTTAGCTGGGGGTAGCACAGTGCTGATGAGATTGAGAGTAGGACTGGGAGCTCAACCACAATAATGATAAAGTCAGTACAGCATGGTCTTTTCTTCCATTTTTAATGGAAATTGGGCTATTGATGTCAAATTGTGTGTACCATAGGATGTATCACTATCAGAGATTTAGACTGGAACAGTGGAAGAGAACTCCACAAAAACTTGATTTTGTAACCAATCTTGTCTTTAGAATGTTATGTTTGAACAGTGAAAATTAAGAATAATTTGTCATAATTATACCATTGAAAACTGAACTTTTCGGTCATTTACTTTTGTTATAACTATACAAGTTCATAAAAATGAACTAATAAGATTTTGAACCTGCACATTTTTTCCTGCTTTCAATCTGTAGAAAACTAGCTTTTCAGGTGTCCACACACAACAGACACACATTAAATGGCAGTGAAAGAGTTGATACTGATTACTGAAAGAATAATCTTAAACAGAAAATTTAAAAAAATAAACAAAACAAATCACTTTTTTTCTTTAAAAGGGAACTAAAGTGAAGAGGAAAGCTGGTCTAAAAACAGAAAATCTGCAAATATTCCATCTGCATGCTTTACATATTATTCTAGACTACATTTTCCATCAATATTAACAATAGGGAAGAAACACATTTCATCAAAATTCTTTAATTTTAATTTGAGGTCCTCTGGGTGTGGCCATGTTGGTTCTCTTCACAAATGAACAGCAGAAAAGGTTTGCTTGTGATGTTTTTGATACTTTTGCTACACATTGCAGCCTTCTTCATAACATCACTCATACGGACTGCTGAATGGTCATGTTTTGGGGACTTTCATATCCCTATTTTTAACAAACAGGACCTAAACTGAGTGAAAAACGGCTGTGTCTCTGTATTTTATTCCAGTCCTGTTGACAGGGCCTGTGATGCTGCTTCACAATGGTTCCCCTTTGAGAATAAAACGTATGTATCCAACATTGATTTTGTATGGATATCTAAATCACACAAAATAGGAAAGACTGCAGCCATGAACATGTATCCAGTTTGCTGTTGAGCTGCACACAAATCTATAATCCTTGGTAGTGGTATAAATCCAAATGAACTTGAAGAAGTAGGCACACAATCACACTTTCAAACTATGCAGGTACACGAAAACATTGAGAGGATTACTCCAAGATCAACACATTAGTGCACCTATATTCATTCACCTTTCCAGAATTCTTGCTGCTAGCATACACCGGTGAGGATGAAGCCTTTGACATTGTTTCGCCACGAGAACTACTCCGCAGGGAAGGCTCTTCACGATCAGTACTCCAAGAGCGATAAGAATCCCCACCACTGGAGCGAGCACCAAATTTCTCAAATGACTTTTTGCGAGCACTGATATCAACACTGCTCTCCACACGGCTTTTGGGTTTGGCTTTGTCCTCCTCTTTCTGCTCAAAGCTTTTCAGAATATTGCTGATTTTGTTGGATGATTTTGGGGCTGACAAACACGAATTATTGGCACTGTTACGGTTGTTTTCCTTTGAGGCATTTTCTTTGCTTGTGTCCAGGCGTGATTTTTGCCACGATTCTCTGTTGTCAGATGTGTGGTCGAGTAATCCTGATCTTCGCTGTCGTGTTGCAGTGTTCTCTGTCTCACTGTCCCTGGAAAGTCTAGATGCCTGTCTCACTGGCGTTGGACTTGCTTTGCTGTTGTTCTTGTTGTCTTCTTCCTGCTCCTCCTCCTCCTCCTCTTCATTCTCGCTGGCAGAATCCTGGGCCCATTCTGCCACGTCGTCTTTGGTTTTGTTGCTGATTTTGGGTGCCTGCAACACATCAACTTGTCCATTATTACACATGACATTCCAACTATTGAAACATTCCCAGAGAAAAACTAGGCAAGGCTGTACATGTATAACTTCACTTTTTGTTTCTTCCTCTGATAGGCAGCGAATGTGTGCAATGGTGTGTGTGTGTGTGTGTGTGTGTGTGTGTGTGTGTGTGTGTGTGTGTGTGTGTGTGTGTGTGTGTGTGTGGGCATGTGTGTGTGTGTGTGAGAGAGAGAGAGAGATGAACTACATCAGGGACAAAGCTTGCATCCTAGGTGTGGCTTGTTTTCATCTGGCCCAAAATAACACAGTGACCTGCAGATTTATAAATCTCTTTATGATGTGAACAGCTCAACAGCTGTTCCATTATGCTGCATACACAACACTCACAGTGAGTCAGAGTGATACACAGAAACACTGCTTCTTGATTCTTATCTAGCTTTTGTGATTTCACAGCAACACTGCATGCACACAATTAGTTCAACTAGCCTGAGAAACAAGGACATGGGACAGATTAAAGTTTAAAAGCTCCAGCTGGTTTCTCAAACCTGTGTACTTCCCCTCCCCCTGCTGGTCACACACAGAAGTTTTATTCAGTGCTAATGATAAAAAGGGCACACTGATGTGTACACCTCCAAAATGGAGTGAATTAAAATTTTAGTTCAAACATCACACCAATGTGGTCCTAAAATGAGAACTAGCTGCATGGTTACAGTTGCTGAATTCCATATAACAACATATGGTTATGAACAGCATGGCTCCAAAGCTTTATAGCATAACGCACAGGTGAAAACATACCCCCCCTGTGATTGTACTTGCTCATAATTACACAGGGATTTTTTTCTGCATGGCTGCACAGCCAAACTACTCTAGGCATACCTTAGTCTCCTCTCTGGCTGTCACAGATGACTGAAATCGACTGCTTGCTCTGGTAGCTGGAGAGCTCTGCTGCTGTTCTGCTTTGGCGGGAGTGAAAATGTCATCTTCCCCTTCGTCTTCGATGGGGTAAAAGTGTCTGGTTCCAGCTGATTTTCTTCGCTCTCTGCAAACAAAGAGCATGTGCATGTGAACATAATATAGTCATTCATTGAACAATACATCTTTTTTTTCTCCTATTTTTCTTTTTGCCTCATGCATATGGCATGAATTACAACAATGTTTAGTTTTCTTGCAGTTTAGCTTTCTTGCAGAATCTGCGGTTGGTATGCTGCAGTCTAACAAGTATTTATTGTGCAAATCATTTTCAATATGATCTTGTCTTCAAGCAGTACTCTTTCTCAAATTATTTCACGCTATTATGCACTCAATCGGCCCTTTAAAAAATAATTTCAAGGTATAGCCATGCATAATTTTGTTGTCATGCACTCCTTTTTTCTCTCAATCCTCTTCATCGTCATGCTTGTGGAGTGTTGCCAGTCTGCCTGGTGTGAAAAAAAACCTCAAAAAACACTGACACAGACAACACAGATACTGATGCAGCCACACCCACACACTGACACACGTGTGGAAAGACAACTCCCCTTCCCTTGCTCACCGCTCATTCTATACTCCCTGTACTCAGTCTCAGCCCTCTGTGCCCTCCGCCAGATGCCCATAGACCCCACCACACACCCTGTGCTGAATAGGATTTCATGGTCCAGCAACTCCAAAAGGGAGCTCACAATGGTGGCACATAAAAAAGGACATTCCCGTTGATCCCCTCGCTAAATAGGCAAGTGTAAGATGAACAATGGCTGTCCCCAAGCAATTTCACCTCAGCATGAAAACAAAAACCTATTTAGTGTCTTAGACATCTGTTTCTAAGTTTAAGTGATTGGTACTGTGCTTGTAGAGAGAGAGAGAGCGAGAAAGAGAGAGAGAGAGAGAAGGTGCCATTATTAAGGTAACTGCCCCTTTCCACTGATCTGCCAAAGCACTTTTAAAGCAAGTTGCAGGTACCCCCCAATCCACCTCCTTAATCAACAGCGGGAGGGGCTAAGACAAGATGGATTCAGCCATGCATTGTAAACAGAGTATGCTGAAGGTACCTTTACACATTCTCAAGTCCATGCAAAATCATCTAGTACTTTCCATTATGAAACACACACACACACACACATCTGTATATGTGTCACTAGTTCAGGCAGTATAGTGGGACATTCTTTAAAGGAACAGTTCACCTTCTTGAACAGGCTTACCATTATGGGGATAAAAATAAAATCAAATAAAATAAGACTGTTTTGTACTGAAATGTCTTTCTGATTTTACATGCCAATTTATAAAATAAGCTATTGTTTTCTTTCTAATTTCCTCATGTTTAGTTCGTGGGTGCACGAGTTCGTGGATTTTAACATTTCATGTTTTGAAATGCCTTGCTGATATTTGCCATAACACATGAAAAGATAAGCTATTGTTGTCTTCTCCCACAGTTCTTGATTTCCTTCCACACAATTGGTTAGGTTTTTGGATTTTGACATCCTTTAAACTGCATGGGGTCACCTTCCTCAAAGCACTGAATCATATTAGATATCACCTTTAACACACTGCAGCTATATTAGTCTTATGACACACCTTGTAAGCACCTTTTTAGGCACCCTGGCTCTTACGAGATGGGGTGCCATAAATAAGCTATTATTAATGCTGTTACCAGTGACCAGAATTCTGCCAATCTGGGCAACTACACCTAAAATACTCATTTTCCAGCAGTTCATATGAACCAGTATGTATCCAGTGCTATATTGCATCATCTGATCAAATGACCTGATGCATTCAGTGATATCTGTCAGTCAGCCATGTCGGTTATATCAGGGAAAAGCATATTATGTAATATAGCACAAGTCAAATTAAGTACACACTTAAACAGATTATAACTATAAAAACATTATGAATAAAGTCACAGGGAAGTGGCATAACTACTAAACTAGTATTAAGTATAAAGCACAGCTGCAACTGCATTTGAACAGGTCACCAACAAACATTGTAATCAGACACTGACTGTGTTGCATGCTGTTATGATGAAAACAGGGAGAGATGATATACCAAAAAGGTAATAATGCTTTGAGAGGCAAGGACTTACTTTTCTGCTGAAAGAAGGAAAACTACAACATGTCCAAAGCAGCGTACATACCAGCGACTGCAACAAGTTTGTAGCTAAGGCGAGCTGTGGGCCATATAATGTTCACTCAAGTCTAGCCTGGACTGGGCAGACTGCCTTACAAACAGTTAGCCCCAGAAGGAAAACAGGGTGTAATTGACTGTGTGGGACTCGGGGCTTGACAGTTTCAAGCAGGCCACAGCTTTGGACAATGATATCCTTCAGTGCATATTTGGCTCTGCCCCCCCAACCCCCTTTCTTTTTTCTCTCCTCCCCCACTCTCTCCCTCTTAGTTTTTCTATACTGACCTGTTGCTTTTATTGGGGATGAAACAGTCACCATAAATAACCCAAGCGCAGATGTGTTTCATGGATGACTTGCGGCTCAACTATGAGTGGACGCAACATGTAAAGCATTCCAAAAATGAGTATTTTCTGAAGCTAATTGACACTGAAAGATACAACTGCACCAACATGATTCAGTTTTCTAAAACAAAAACAACCAAATCTTTATGCTGTTATTCTACTCATTGCATCCCAAAGTCTGCAGTAAGACCCGAAGACAAAATGCAAGCAGCTGACATGCACACCTAGACTACTTAATCAAGGCACCTCTTCAGCTCTGCTTATCATCTGATCTACTTGCTAATCCACAAAACCATAAAATCTACCGGGCAAAAACAAGAGTAAGTCAGTCAGTGAGACATTTTACCTCTCTTCTTTTATCTGCGAGAACGTCTTGGTGGCAATGGAGGATGTGACCCTGGGCTCCTCCTTCTCTCTCTCCATCTGCTCCAACTCTTCCTTCAGCTGGTACGACTTCTCTGACTGGCTCTTTCGCCGGTTCTTCCAACTGCTAAGGTTCTGCACACAGCCATCAGTCACCCAAATAACCCCCATAATGTACAGAGAAAAGCACTATGCAGAAGTACCCTTCTAGGCAATCTTACATTCTCAAGACTACTCACTCAGTCACTGATGGCAAGCAAATGACCCTGAAAGACTGAACAAACAGGAAACTGCACCTGGCAATGCAGTAAAAGTCTAAAACTCACACTGGTGTATAAAACTGTCCATCTTATAGTACTTGCTGGAGGGAACCCCGGCATTGGGTTTTGTTTAGTAAAGGAGTGTTGAACGTGTTGAGAGGATTAAAAAGAAGGAAAAAAGAAGAAGACAATTCTCAGTACTTGTACATATATGTCATCAAATTCAAAAGGGGCAGGCAAATGCAACCATGATTTTGGTAGCCTAGCAAGTACAGAATTCTGACTGGTCAGTATAATCATAAAATGAGGTTTTTACTTATTTACCACTTTTTTCTTTAGGGTTGCATTTCAAACTTACAACCTTTAGTTGTTGGAGATCAAAATGGCCTCTTTGCTACTTACATGAAAGGTAAAATGCTGTTCCTGCTTTTGTCAGCCACTGTCCACAGAAACAGGTGTAGCAGAACACAAAAACAAAACTGACTGGACACATACCTTTCTGCGCCTTGCTTTTATACCACTCTGACACCATTACACCCGAGAATGTAATCTGGTGAAATCTACACTCTATGTGGATTCTGACTGTAACTAGTCAGTGTAACTGTATGTGGGTGTCGGTTACTGAAAAACCTGTTATGAAAAGTATACCCTGTGCTGATGAATGGACGAGACTCTTCCATTCAGTCTCAGGCATCATTCTGACAAGTCCTAAAAACTCCTCTCTTTCATTAGTTTCACCAAGGCTTCTAATCTTCTGCTTCTATCTATCTGGCATATTTTCCTCTCTGTAAATATTGTGCATGCTTGAAAAGAGTGTATGTGCGTGAATGCGTGCGTGTGCATGTGTGTTTGTGGAGGGGTGTGTCAGTGAGGGTGTGCTGATTTATTCTACTGATTAGTGATTTGCTACCGTACACACCTAGTGCAAAGCTTCTATCTTTTGCCTCCATCTATCTGGCAAATTTTCCTCTCTGTAAATGTAATATTGTGCGCATGTGAAAAGTGTGTGTGTGTGTGCATGGAGGGATGTGTCAGTGCGGGTGTACTGATTTATTCTACTGATTAGTGATTTGCTACTGTACACACGTAGTGCAAGGCTTCTAATCTTTTGCCTCTATCCATCTGGCAAATTTTCCTCTCTATGAATACAATATTGTGCGTGCATGAGAAGTATGTGTGTGTGTGTGGAAGGATGTATCAGTATGGGTATGCCAATTTATTCTACTGATCAGTGATTTGCTACTGTACACACCTTGCACAAGGCTTCTAATCTTTTGCCTCTATCCATCTGGCAAACTTTCCTCTCTATAAATACAGTATTGTGTGTGAATGAAAATGTGTGTGTGTGTGTGGAGGGGTGTGTCAGTGCAGGTGTGCTCATTTATTCTACTGATCAATGATTTGCTACTGTACACACCTAGTGCAAGGCTTCTAATCTTTTGCCTCTATCCATCTGGCAAACATTCCTCTCTATAAATACACTGTGTGTGAATGAAAAGTATGTGTGTGTGTGTGTGTGTGTGGAGGGGTGTGTCAGTGCAGGTGTACCCATTTATTCTACTGATCAGTGATTTGCTGCTGTACACACCTAGCACTATTGAGTTCCCCAACAGGTCTGCAGGCACATCATATTTATTATTATGTAGAGAACATCATCAGAGGTTCTCAAAGCTTCAGGTTGTTACTGATACAGTGTTGGCCTGTTAGCATCATGTTGGATCATTTACAAGTGCTCAGTAACAAATGTCACAGTCCCCTTAGAGATCATAGTATAGACGATGTATCAGATCAAATGGCACTGCTTTTGCTTGCGCAGAAATTTGCCATCACAGACCCCTTAGAGATCACAGTACAGACAATGTATCAGATCAGATGGCACCTCTTTGCTCTGATCTTACTTGTGCAGCAGTTTGCCATCACAGACCCCTTAGAGATCACAGTTTAGACAATTTATCAGACCAGATGTCATTCCTTTGCTCGGATCTTGCTTGTGCAGCAATTTGCCAGGGAAAGGAGGTATTCATGCATGCAATCATCTGCATAAATTATGTCCTGTAGAGATGTGTTGATTAAGCTTCTTTTCATTGCTTCTGGCAAAACTGCATGCAGAATCTGTATTGCAGTGTTTTGGCAGCTGTTGTTGTTGCTGTTGAGTGAGTGAGTGAGTGTGTGCATGTGTGGTGTGTTTGTGTGCATGTGTGTGTGTGTGTTTGTGTGTGTGTGTGTGTGTGTGTGTGTGTGTGTGTGTGTGTGTGTATACGCATGCGTGCGTGCATGCATGTGTGTGTGTGTGTGTGTGTGTGTGTGTGTGTGTCTTTTGTTTGTAGTTGTTCTTTAAAAACTATGTTTTTTATTTGGCTTCCATGCAAACAAGAAGCAAGAGAGACAAAATCAAGAGATCAGTCAAAACTAGAAATTAACCCTTATCTGTGAATTTTCAAGTTGTGGGGTGGCCGAACAGCTGACATAGTCCTGGGGCTCTTCCTTTCAGAGTTAAAGGTAAATAATTTCACTTTCAAAACAAACAGGATTTTGAAAACAAAAAATCAAAAACACTTAAGAATTTTCACTGTAGTTCACTAATTCTAAAAGTGTGTGCAGCATGCTTTATGCTATTCTGATAAACAGCTCGACATCACAATCACCCGTCGCACCATCACATTTAAACAGACTGTAAATTCCTTACTGATTACATTCTCAGTTTGATGAAAAATAAAACAGCAAGAAACCCTATCCTATCTAATGGGAACTTTTGGTCATTCACCTTCCATGTCCTCAGTTCAGCTTCTTGTTATTTTGCTTTCACAACTTTGTTTTGCTAAAATCCAATCATTCCACACATTCTTATGTGATGATACAGTCACTCTTGCACAGCAGGCTGGACTACTTTTGAATGAGAAGCAGTCACTCTTTATCTTCATCTGTGTCCCAAATCAGGTTGATGCAAATCAGGACAAATCCTTCAGGGGGTTGGTGGTAAAGCAGTTGATACTGGGTGCTCAATTTGGAAGAATAGATGATAAGAAATTATCATCTGATACCATCGCAATGTAAAAGATCCAGGTCGATGCTAGGGTGCACTGTTTTGTTGTTGTTGTTGTTCTCTTCCAGGGAGAAAGATTTATTACACTCTATGACCTGTCCATGGTTCAGAAATTTCAACTACATCTTTGCAACAAAAATGAGCTGTGTGTGTGTGTGTGTGTGTGTGTGTGGGGGGGGGGGGGGTTGCATGCATGCATGCATGCCTCTGTGTGTGTATACAACAAGATAGCTCTTGGATTTTAACACCCCTTCAACTGTGCAGGGTCATGTCAAACAATTACCACCAGGCACCTCAATGTCTTTTTGAGTTCAAACACTGAAACAGTATAGAAGTTGGAACAAAAAACAAAAGCAGACAAATAAAATAAAAAACATTACCAGCACCACCACAAAAACAACAAAACAAACTTACCGATTGCCAGTCTGTGTTGTCATCCTCCTGGGCGGCAGGGAACTTCAATTTTTTGGTCTCAGCAGCCAGTTTCATCTGCTCCTCAGCTGTCAAAGCCAGGTCAGTTGCCCCTTTCACCTTGATGAACTGTAGCGGGTCGGCAGAGATGCTGGTCTTTCGAGCAGGTAGCTGCGTGCTGAATCGTCGGGTGGGATAGTCCACACTATCTGAGGACTGTCGAGAGTGCCCGCCGCCATAGTACGAGCCATCGGTGCTGTCCGTGGAGGAGGAGCGCCTCTTGGACAGGGTGCTGTGGGACAGGTCTGGGCTGCTGCGGTACAGGCTGCTGTTTCTGTCGGAGGAGTGCATGGCGCCGTCCCCCTCACTTCCCCGCCCTGCCCGGCTGCGGCCTAGTGCAGAGGAACTGCTGTACCTTGGAATTGGCATCCCGTTTTCATCCACCTGGTCCAATGCAGACAAAGGAAAGACATGCAGATGTTGGCGCTCATGGCACACTTGCAAGGCAAAACAATCCAATACAACATGCAGCACAGTATAAAGCTAATGAATGAAATCCTATAAAATTTACAAAACACCTGATGTCAGTTTTTAATGTAACTTGGCTTTTTATGCCCATGCAGTCAACCAGTACAGTTATATCAGGGTGATCTTAATGCACGGAAGTATGATTTGATTATCAGTTGATACACACAGTTCAGGAGTTTGGTAAGGGGATGCTATTCCATGTGACTTGGCCAAGACATATCTACAACAACTAGTATGCTCCCTTCGTAGGAAAGCCGCCATCATTTCTGACAAACTACAGTACATGTACACAAGATACTGAAGGTGCACTCCAAACAAGATGAAATTTGGCCTGGAAACGCAGAAAATGCCAAACATTTATATTTGTTGGGGTTGTATGGTTTTCTGTATCAACATTTACGTAACACAGAAGTACTTTTTCTCAGGGCGTCACCATGTTGAGTCTGGTTCTTTTAGTCTTTACCAGTGACAAGCAGAAAAAGCTTGGCTCATAGTACAGCTGACCCTTGTGCCACATATGCTACCCAGGTTCACAATGATTGAATGTTTAACAGTGTCAGACTTCCACACACAAAACTGTTGCATTTACACTAGTTACAGCCATGTTTTCATGACGGCTTCAAATGTCTTGTTTTAACTAACAAGAAAATAAATTGACTGGGAAACTACCATGCGTCTGTTTTCTTTACCCTCACCTCCTTTTTTTTCCTTCTCATTTTTCTTCTTAACATTATATTCCTAATGCTTCTTGCCTGGTATCTCCTTTATGGAACAAGGTGTACGAATCATATTGATATAATCCATCATGAACATGCCTCGGATGTGGGTCACAATCTTCCCTCACACTCCTCACTCAAAGTCAAATGTCTAGTTCTAACTATGGTATAAATCCACTGAAAAACTACTTGAGTAAGGATAGAGTCTCTATCAATTCTAGCTTGGTATCCCCTTTCCGGCTATGGCACTTTTGTACACGTAGCGAAGTCAGCACCTTACCTCAAACACTGCTTCGTCTAGGCTGTCTTCCGACCCTTTGCCGTATGAAGTGTAGGAATCATATGATCCGTCACGAACATGCCTCGGACCCGCGTCGCAGTTCTCCCTCACACTCCCGCGAGAGTTCCCTCTTTCGTGCGACCCATATGCACTGGAATAGCTGTTGGAGTGGGAGTCCCAGGAGCACGAGGAGTCTTTGCGGAGCTGTCCGTCTGAGACAATATGTTCTCTGTGCCGATGCTGGTTGTGGACGAGTGCGGCAAAAGCGCTCTGGTCGACCTTGGGGCCCTGGTAGGTGTGCTCAGCCACTCGACCTATCCAGTACACTGTGATGGCTACCTGAAAGCAGAAAACAGTGCACAGTCAGTACACATCATTGGTATTAAATGTATATGACACATGTATGATGTATAATACTGATCAGTATCATGCACAGGTGAGTTCACTGCACTGTGTGTGTGTGTGTGTGTGTGTTTCTGTGTAATACTTTATGTAAACTTTTTTGATAGGACTGTCACAGAGGATATTTGTTATGTCCCTCTCACTCTGCCCTCAGATTCAGAATGATGCAAATGTCACAGTTTTGTCAAATGATGCAAATATCCATCCCAGTTTCAAAGGCTGATGGCCTGAGCGGTTTACACTAAGCAGAAGTCACAAATGATAAGGATTAACATTAAAACAATGACACAATCAAATTTGGCTGCTGAGCCACACTGAGTTAGGAAGTTACCATTATACCAACCACTTCTGTGCATGCTTTAAATAATAAAATTAATAATTATGCTGGCAAAAGCCTTTAAGTTACAAACTAATAAAAGGGCACATAAAAAATAGCCACGGCTGATTGAATGACTAATGATAATAATAAAAAATAATTTAAAAAATCTTCAGCCGATGACTATGGCTAAATAATCGGAGTTCGCTCCCTTCCTCTTGGAACTGCACAAAGTTCAAAATGTCTAAACTTGGCCTATTTCATCCCACAGCAAACCTATGTGTTCCCCCAAACACTGACTGAAATGTCTCTGCGGCAATGGAAGCAAGGAGGTCGCTGTTGTGCTCATGCAGCTCCAGCAGACATAACTGTCGAGATAGATTCAACAACACGCCGTCTGCTCGGCCTTAACTGTCCCACGTCGAACTGCCAAAGCTCTACTGACGATCGCTAGCCCTACACTGTACAGTTGGTTGAGTGTTGCTTTATGTCCACAGAAACCGTAGGCTTATTAGGGACGGGAGCCCAGGACGGTCACCTCAACTTTCACACATAGCTCTCCAGTGAACTGTGACACTGTACAGGAGCCCATCGACTGTTAAAAAGGACAGTGTCACGTCGCGAACCTACACAACGATTGCGATGAAATCACAGCACAAACCGACTACCGGCCATACTCCCCCTTTCGCCCTACTATTCCCTGTGATAGGTAATAGTAGCAGTAGTTGGATTTTAATGTCCTGTCAACCATGCAGGGTCACCTCAGGACAGCCTGTGTTAGGAGAATCAGTTTAAACTAATCACTGCCACAACAAGCCATGATGGCCAGTATGAGTAAGTAAATTGGTTTTACGCCCAGTCAACCGGTACGGTTATATCAGGGCGAAAGTCATGTTGGCATGTAGCGCTTCAGCCAGTCACTGAAATAACTATAGATTCCCCCGAAACAGCCGCGTCACTTGGTCTGATCATCATCACTCGGCCGAACACTGATACTGAGCAGCCGGCAGAACGCGACACGACTGACTGTGCACTGTGACACTATACGTGCGACTGCCAGTTTGAGCCCGTAGACCGGTAGGGTCCCGACTATCCCCCCACCCGCCCACCCGGCCACAGCCGGAAAAAGACATGACGACCCGCTCCGCCCGGCTGGTTTCGCAAAACGCCGGAATTGACACGCAAACACAAAGTTACGTAACACGTGTGTGAGTGGAGGGGGGTCACAGTGTGTGTGTGTGTGTGTGTGTGTGTGTGTGTGTGTGTGTGTGTGTGTGTGTGTGTGTGTGTGCGTGCCGCGCGCGCGCGTGTGTGTGTGTGTGTGTGTGTGTGTGTGTGTGTGTGTTTCTGTCTGTCAGGCTATCCGATTGTGTCACAGTGAGCGTGTCGGTTTATTTCATCAGTGGTTCCAAGTATCTGTCACGTATCCGGCTTTCATGATAATGCCAAGCAAACAAGCGAGATCTCTTTGCCCCCCAAACAAACGCGAAGACAAAAGCGCTTCCCCAAAACCTTTGTAGTGGAGGAATTTCAATCTACAAAGCCTGTGCATTAGCGGCCCCTTTACGCGGCCCTCGCATCTCAGCGTGTGGTCAGAGACCGACGTTATTGGATCCGCCCAGTTCTACCTCCATTGCCGCACGTCGCCTTACCGTGGCTTCAGCACATGGAATTGGAGTCGTGTCCAAGTCAGTGGGGGTAAATTTTTATAAAGGCTTGACTATAACACTGAGACGAGGGCCGCGTGTACTGGCTGTAACAGCCACACTGATGCGCGAGTGCCGGCCGCCTGCATGTGTGTGTGTGTGTGTGTGTGTGTGTGTGTGTGTGTGTGTGTGTGTGTGTGTGTGTGTGTGAGAGAGAGAGAGAGAGAGAGAGAGAGAGAGAGAGAGAGAGAGAGAGAGAGAGAGAGTGTGAATTTATCGCGCGTTTGTGTGTGCGAGTGCTGGCGTGCATGCACGCGAAAGCATGCCTCGTATGTGTCACGAGTCAGTGTGTACGTGTGCGTTTAATTCGTGCATGCGCGTGTGTCAATCGTGCCTGCATGTGTGTCTTTTCTGTGTGTGTGTGTGTGTGTGTGTGTGTGTGTGTGTGTGTGTGTGTGTGTGTGTGTGTGTGTGCGTGCGTGCGTGTGTGTGTGTGTGCGTGCGTGCGTGCGTGTGTGTGTGTGTGTGTGTGTGTAACTGGCTTGACGAGGCAGAGCCGAGCCTCTGACCTGGTATAGCTTTAAGGAAATTAATGCAAGTTACGAGAGCCGCGAGGGAGCGAGCAAGCAAGCAAGCGCGTGCAAAAGAGAGAGAGAGAGAGAGAGAGAGAGAGAGAGAGAGAGAGAGAGAGAGAGAGAGCAGCCCCATTCACCTGGGTTCAGCTGCCACCTGACCCCCACATACTAATCACGACACCAGATAAAGATGTCACCCTTGCTTGGCTACCTTTTGTCCGTAAATCTACCACGCTTTGTGGGCTAGGTCAACGGGGGTGACCGCAACATTGCGCATGGCTATGGGATGGTGTCAGCAATCCCTTAATTGGGCACGCACCTGCACCTGACGTAGAATCCATAAAGGACGGCGCTGACAACATTATGGCAGGTCCAAACAGCTGACTATGCTTATCAACACATTTCGTAAATGTATGTGGACTTTATGCTCAGAGGCAGACAGAAAGACGTACAAATCGTCACAGCGGCAGGCCCCTAAGTATACGCACACTGACACGGACACATACACATACGCGCGCACGCACGCGCCCCCCCCCCCCCCCTTACCCCCTACACACGGGCGCGCGCGCTCACACGCACACACACACACAATCGACTGCAATTGCAAAGTCATACTACTGTGCCTGCTCTGTAATTATTTGTAATACATGAACGATTAAAAACGATTAAAAATATATATAAAAATTGCAGTATGTTCACTCAATACTGCCAAGGGCTTACAGTGCAGACGAAGAAGACAGAAAATGAGCACAATAACGACGACGGCAATGCCAAGTCAGTCAAAAATTGAAATTTTACGTCAATAGATAATAGCAAAGGGATAGTTTAGGACGACAAAGACGAAATAGGGAGAGAGAGAAAGAAAAAAAAAAGGAACAGAAGAAGAAGACAGAGGAGGCGATGCAATTCAGCTAAATCTGTAATTATAGGGGAACCTTACTAATGCTAGTCTTTCGGATGCTTTAGTATTTTGTGTTGATTTTATCTTGTCCGAAATCACAATTATGTTGTCCACTGAGGACATTAATATGGATAGCTCTCTCCCCCCCCCCCCCCCCCGGTTACAGTGAAAGTGTCACTGATACGAAAGTAAGCTATGTTTATTACCTTTAAAAACGTCTTCACCATGCCATGTCTATTGCCTAAAAAAAAAATATATATAAAAAATGTGTTCTATAATTGTACTCCAGCCTCATCTTTA
>OY757549.1:16854990-16863426 GCA_963584105.1 Alviniconcha strummeri
TGTGTGTGTGTGTGTGTGTGTGTGTGTGTGTATAGGCTATCTGTTCTTCGGAACATCATCGTCATTCCCATTTGTGTGTGTGTGTGTATGTGTGTGCGCGCGCGCGCGCGCGCATGTATGATGTATGATACTGATCAGTGTCATGCACATTCGAATTCATTGCGGTGTGTGTGTGTGTGTGTGTGTGTGTGTGTGTGTGTGTGTGTGTGTGTGTGTGTATGTGTGTGTGTGTGCGTGCGTGCGTGCGTGCATGCGTGCGTGCGTACGTGTGTGTGTGTGTGTGTGTGTGTGTGTGTGTGTGTGTGTGTGTGTGTGTGTGTGTGTGTGAGGGAGAGAGGGAGTATTTTCGTATAATACTTTATGTAAATTGCTTTTGATAGGACTGTGCTCTGCATATGTATAGAATATCATATGTAGGTTAATATGTATTATGTGAGCGCTCAGGGCGTTGATGAACGCGCGATAAATGTAAATGATTATTATTTATTATTATTCAGGGTAATTACCACTACAATGTCGATAGCTGGAAGAGTCAGTGATGTCGGGATTATTGCACAAAAAGGTTACTACCTATAAACACCAATATGTCACTGCCGACTCGGTCTTCCAACGCAACATGGCCGAAACGGCGCGTCCGTTTAGAATTAAGAGACAGTGGGTGAGTGACAGTAACATATTATGGTGCCGATAAAAACATAATAATAATAATACCACGCTGTCGATAGATGGAAGAGTCATTGACATGGTGCTTATTTCAGAAAAGGGTTATTACCAATGTCAATAGATGGAAGAGTCAGTGACATGGTACTTATCACAGAAAAGGTTATTGCCACGATGTTGATAGATGGAAGAGTCAGAGACATGGTGCTTATTTCAGAAAAGGGTTATTACCAATGTCAATAGATGGAAGAGTCAGTGACATGGTACTTATCACAGAAAAGGTTATTACCACGATGTCGATAGATGGAAGAGTCAGTGACATGGTGCTTATTTCAGAAAAGGGTTATTACCAATGTCAATAGATAGAAGAGTCAATGACATGGTACTCGTTAAATGAAAGGGTTATTACCACAATGTACCAAAATATCGACAGATGGAAGAGTCAGTGACATGGTGTTTAGTACAGAAAAGGGTTATTACCACGATGTCGATAGGTGGAAGAGTCAGTGACATGGTGCTTATTACAGAAAAGGTTATTACCACGATGTCGATAGATGGAAGAGTCACTGACATGGTGCTTATTTCGGAAAAGGGTTATTACCAATGTCGATAGATGGAAGAGTCAGTGACATGGTGCTTATCACAGAAAAAGGTTATTGTTACTATCACAGTCAAACCGTCGAAGGGGTTCCTGGAACAGCGCCCCACAGTTGACAGTCGAACAGTCAAGTTCAATATTGCTTTACGTCCATAGAGACCATAAGAACTATTAGGGACAGGGAGAGAGGACAGGACAGCCACCCAGCCCGAATTTCTCACAGCTCCTGAGCTCTAGAGGCCTGACCAGTCAAAACATCGCTGTCATTCATGCAAAAGAAGGCGGGCGAGGACCTCGCGCCACGAGTGTAGACCTTTAACGACCTGAGTGTAATGGTCTTGACACCTTTTGATGGTGTGCCCCCAGGGGCACTTGGCGTGGGGCATACCAGCCCAGGACATTCCTCCACAATGGACACCAACGACTAACGCCAACGCCAACGCCAACGCCAACGCCAACGCCAACACCAACAGTACATGACCTTCGTTGTCCGTGTCTGCCTCGATCTGCTTAGCTCGTTTTGGTCGAGATACATTCACTTTACTGACATTCCTCTTTGTTTAGAATCAGCCTCGGATTTCCTCTGTGTGGGTGGGAAGGGGTGTGGGGTGATAGGAGGGTGTGTGTGGTGGTGGTGGTGGTGGTGGTGGTGGGGGTGGTATGTGTGTGTGTGTGTGTGTGTGTGTGTGTGTGTGTGTGTGTGTGTGTGTGTTGTGGTGTGTGTGTGTGTGTGTGTGTGTGTGTGTGTGTGTGTGTGTGTGTGTGTGTGTGTGTGTTGTGGGGTGTGTGTGTGTGTGTGTGTGTGTGTGTGTGTGTGTGTGTGTGTGTGTGTGTGTTGTGGTTTGTGGCGTGTGTGTGTGTGTGCGTGCGCGCGCGCGCGCGTGCGTGTGTGTTGTGTTGTGGTTTGTGGCGTGTGTGTGTGTGTGTGTGTGTGTGTGTGTGTGTGTGTGTGTGTGTGTGTGTGTGTGTGTGTTAATGCGTGTCAAAACTCAGTGACACAGTGATCCACTAACTTAACGACTGATCGTTTGATCCATGTCGGTCTTCGCTGCACGGGATGCCACCATTTTGTGTTTAAAGCCTGCGTGGTCTCGTTCACCAAGACCAAAGGCGAGGCTTTGGGCGAGAGTCATCCGTCTACCTGGTTTGCCGGGATTTATGGATTTTTTTTACATTACAAAGCCAAGATCTTCACATAGGATATAACACGTACACCACACTGCCACGGGCACAGCAGGCGAAGATGAGGCGTGATAAAACGAATCAGTCTGAAGGTCGTTCGGATGCAAGCTGCAGAGTTATACTGCTAATGTTTGGCGTCTTTCAGTCAATATAAGATAAGATAGTACTTTACTGTCGTGTAAAAAGAAATTTGCTTTGTTTCAGTAAACGTGATGTAGTGATCAAGGAAAATAAGGACACATTATGGCAATAACTGTACGACGTTAACAATTCCGTTGACTTCCTCTCCGACCCCCCCCCCCCCCCCCCCACACACACACACACACTCCCGACTTCCGTCTCTTTCTTTCTCTCTCTCCGTCTCTCCTTGTTTTTTTCCCCCCCTTTTTTCTCTGTGTCTCTCTTTGTCTCTGTCTCTCTGTCTTTGTCCCTCTGTGTCTCTCTCTGTCTCTGTCTGTCTGTCTCTCTCTCTCCAAATGGACGTAACTGACGCTACTATATATATCCTTGAGTATTAAAGGTTTTGAGTTCGAGTTCTCTCTCTGTCTCTGTTTGTAAAGTTTTTGTTGTTGTTTGTTTTTAAATATTTTTTCTCCATTTTTCACTTATTCAGTAGTTTAACAAGGACTAGTTGTTAGACAGGTCTAAATGAACCTAAACTACAATCCTTGGAAAATAAAGTTTTCGAGTTCGAGTTCTGTCACTCTGTCTCTGTGTCTCTGTCTCTGTCTGTCTCTGTCTGTCAGTCTGTCTGTTTGTCTCTCTCTCTGATAGTATTTGATATATGGAGGAACTGATTCTTCAGTATTAGATAGATCTTGGGTAATTTTTGTTCCTCGGAAAAAACGAAAAAAAAAAAACGAGCGACTTCTTCGTTGTGTTTCAGTCTGTTTTCCCCAAATACCAGTCATGCAGTGACTGATAACAATGCGCATCCGTGTGTGGCATTGTGTTGTCGGCAACGTACACCGACATTATTAGTTTACGTATGCCAAAAATTCCTGCCTTTTTTACGCTAGCTTGAGTCGACCAGGCGTAAACCTCGATTGACGGTGTTTCGTGAAGTGAAAGAAAAGACTGACTATTACTGTCTCGATTGACGGTGTTTTGTGAAGTGAAAGAAAAGACTTTGACTATTGCTGTCTCGACTGACGGTGTTTTGTGAAGTGAAAGAAAAGACTGACTATTACTGTCTCGATTGACGGTGTTTTGTGAAGTGAAAGAAAAGACTTTGACTATTGCTGTCTCGACTGACGGTGTTTTGTGAAGTGAAAGAAAAGACTTTGACTATTGCTGTCTCGACTGACGGTGTTTTGTGAAGTGAAAGAAAAGACTTTGACTATTGCTGTCTCGACTGACGGTGTTTTGTGAAGTGAAAGAAAAGACTTTGACTATTGCTATCTCGACTGACGGTGTTTTGTGAAGTGAAAGAAAAGACTTTGACTATTGCTATCTCGACTGACGGTGTTTTGTGACGTGGAAAGGAAAGTCGTTGACTATTGCTGTATCGACTGACGGTGTTTTGTGAAGTGAAAAAAAGACAGAAAAAAAGACGTTGACTATTGCTGTCTCGACTGACGGTGTTTTGTGTAGCGAAAGAAAAGACTTTGACTATTGCTATCCGGACTGACGGTGTTTTGAAGCTAAAAAAAAGTCGTTGACTACTGCTGTCTCGACTGACGGTGTTTTGTGAAGTGAAAGAAAAGACTTTGACTATTGCTATCCCGACTGACGGTGTTTCGTGAAGTGAAAGAAAAGACTTTGACTATTGCTATCCCGACTGACGGTGCTTTGTGACGTGAAAGGAAAGTCGTTGACTATTGCTGTCTCGACTGACGGTGTTTTGTGAAGTGAAAGAAAAGACTTTGACTATTGCTATCCCGACTGACGGTGTTTTGTGACGTGAAAGGAAAGTCGTTGACTATTGCTGTATCGACTGACGGTGTTTTGAGACTGAAAGAAAAGACGTTGACTAGCTGCCTCGACTGATGGTGTTTTGAGACTGAAAAAAAAGAAAAAAAAAAAGACGTTGACTATAGCTATCTCGACTGACGGTGTTTCGTGAGGTGAAAGACAAGACTAATTATAACTGTCCCGTCTGACGGTGTTTTATGACCTGAGAGAAAAGAAAGCCTTGACTATTGCTGTCTCGACAGACGTTGTTTTGTGAGGTAGAAAAGAAAGTCTTAATTGACTATAGCTATCTCGACTGACGTTGTTTTGTGAAGAAGAAAAGAAAGCCTTGACTATAGCTATCTCGACTGACGTTGTTTTGTGAGGTAGAAAAGAAAGCCTTGACTATAGCTGTCTCGACTGACGTTGTTTTGTGAAGAAGAAAAGAAAGCCTTGACTATAGCTGTCTCGACTGACGGTGTTTTGTGAAGAAGAAAAGAAAGCCTTGACTATAGCTGTCTCGACTGACGGTGTTTCGTGAGGGAGAAAAGAAAGCCTTGACTATAGCTGTCTCGACTGACGGTGTTTCGTGAGGTAGAAAAGAAAGCCTTGACTGTAGCAGTTCCTTCTCCGTGTTCGGTTCGCAGGCGAGGCTGACCGTTGACGAGATCAGACGTAAGCGGATTAGCGGACTGTACGACCACTTGTAGTGGGAGTGTTAAGGTTTGTTTACATTGATAAAGTGCTGCTGGGCTCGCTGCTCTTATGGTGCCAAGCTGTGAAGAAAGAAAGCCGATTCTTCGGTGACCTCAATAGGAATGGCTCGTAATAATACCGCAGTCTACCAACTTCATTTGCTTGTTTCGCGGGATTGATTTTTTTAAGTGTTTCTTTTGACTGTAAATGTGTGTGTGTGTTGGGGGGTGGGGGGAGGTGTTGGGTGTGTGTGTGTATATATATATATATGTGTGTGTGTGTGTGTGTGTGTGTGTGTGTGTGTGTGTGTGTGTGTGTGTGTGTGTGTGTGTGAATGTGTTTTAATATATATGTGTGTAGGGGGATGGGGGTCTGTCTCTACGTGTGTGTGTGTGTCTTTACAAATAAACTGCCTTTCTCAGTTTGACTGACCACCCTTTGTTGATGTTTTTCAGTGCCCTCGCTGGGATTCCTTTGAGACAATCAGTCGCGGTGAATGACAACTCAACACAACACAACACAACTCAAGCATTCTTTGCGGATTTTATTTGTGACGTCCTCTGGCTAGGCTACAACGCACCCAGCCAGGACTGTCAGCTGGGAACACTTCTTTAACCGTCACACACATACACACCTCCGTACCGTGCTGCCTGGAGGTTCCAAGTGTCCAACCACGCTGTGTCCCGTCTGTTCCAATGCCTGGAATACACCCAGCGCTGACTCGTCCACGTCGACAAGGAATTAAGAGAAGCGAACAGTGCCTGGGTACCGGTGTAGTGATCGTTTAGCCTCTGTGTCTTTTGCAAGTCGCTGTTCAAAGCAGACGACTGTGTAGCAGTCACCATGGCAACAGAAGAGGCGGACGATGCCCAGTGGGAGGTGAAGTTTCGTGAGGACGAGGAGTTGGAGTTCTTCACGGAGTTGGCGCTGCACGAGACCGAGCGGTGGATTACTGTGAGTGTTACAATAGACGTATTCTGCACAGTATTATATCGCTGATTACTGCGTGCGTGTGTGTGTGTGTGTGTGTGTGTGTGTGTGTGTGTGTGTGTGTGTGTGCGTGTGTGTGTGTGTGTGTGTGTGTGTGTGTGTGTGTGTGTGTGCGTGTGTGTGCGTGTGTGTATGTATTTTAAACAACGACATCCTTGGTCTTATGTTAGCTGATTCAGGATATAATTATTGTCGTCGCAGGAATCCAGCCGGCCGGGCAGGCCAGTACTGACAAAGCCCTCAATGGCAAAATTTAAAATGTCCATAGAACCAGGACATGCTTGGCCTGTTGTAACCCCCCCCCCCCCCCACCCCCCTTCCCACCCGTCAGATTTACTCTAAGAGCTTCCAGATCTAAATATAACGCTCAACTATTAATTAATTGCTTTTTTTTCTTTGCTTTTTTTCTTTTTCTTTTTTTACACTTCGACCTATAATTGCTATTGTTTGGTTTTTTAACAACACATCCTTCGTCTTATTTTTAGCTGATTCAGGATATCTATCTATCTATCTATCTATCTATCTATCTATCTATCTATCTATCTATCTATCTATCTATATATTGGGGAAGGGGGAGGCATGTTAAGTTAGATTTATGGTCCAGACACAGCCGCGAAGCCGAACAGACACCAACAGTTCCTGCCAACGACTTGAAGTTCGTAGGCAAACATGGCACCTTCATGATCCATAAAGCTCTTCACGCTCCTCACGGTTTTATCAAGAGCTTGTGGAACCGCCGGCCAACGTCGCCTGTATGCATGACACATGATGGCATGGATGTTTTATGTAACCCAGCACGATGTGTGGTACGCAGCTGATATCGCTCTGTCGTGTAGGGTATATGATAGATGACATCGCCCGAAGGCCTCTCACACGCTGCATGTGCTTATAATGTTTGCCTGCGCGGACACTTGAGACTGTAGCGACAGTGTTTCGCTTTGGGACGCCAAGCAAGACTGGTTTACTATGTCATCGTGTTATTCACCCACACTCTTGACGTACATGTTTTTACACTAGAGTGTGTGTGTGTGTGTGGCGGGGGGGGGGGGGGGGGGGGGGGGGCGTGGGCGGGAGGGGCGTAAGGAACGTCAGTCTTGTAGTGATTGATCAGTGAAAGCAGACACAATACACTACAAAAGAACTTTATTGTTCGTAATAAATGCATCAGATAAAACATTTGCATTAGATTAAAAAACAAAACAAAACAAATCCTTTCAGTGGGTCACTCAAAATTCCGCAATAAAAAGGATAGGCATGCAGACAGTTTAACACAAACAACAAAGGTAAGAGTATGCAAATAAAGTGGGGAAAAAACCGTCATAAAACATCGCTTCTGAGATCGATTAAATGCACAGACATTACTCATATTCCTACCCTCCACGGCCAAAACGCCATACATGCCAGAAACTGTCACCTGTTTTCGTTGGGTGGTGGTGACTGAGTGAAGATGTGATAGGTGTGTTACGTGCATTTTGGTTGATGGCTGTGAACCGTGATGACTCGTGTCCAGCAGCTGGTTGATCTCACCGCCAGGGCGGTCGATTGTTTTGCACTTTCGTTCTATCCCAGATATTTTATTAAATCGACAGAGTTCCTGCATGGAGGCTGCATTAATTACTCATTAGCTGAGTAATCTCTCTCTGCCTCTCTGTCTCTCTCTGTATGGCTGTTTGTCTGTCTGTCTCTGTCTGTCTCTATCTCTGTCTCTCTCTGTCTCTGTCTGTCTGTCTCTCCCTCTCTCCCTCTCTCTCTCTCTCTCTCACTTAGGTGGTTGTAGTATCGTCGTGTTTGCAGTATAGCAAGGACTGGCTGCTAGGTCCAGCTGGACCTGATGCCACTGTCTTGAGTATTAACATTTTCAAGTTCGATCTCTGTCTGTTTGTCTGTCTGCCTGCCTGTCTGTCTGTCTGTCTGTCTGTCTGTCTCCATCCCTCCCTCTCTCCTTCTGTATCTTGCTCTCACTCTTAGTCTCTCTGTCTCTGCCTCTCTCTCTCACTCTGTGTGTGTGTGTGTGTGTGTGTGTGTGTGTGTGTGTGTGTGTGTGTGTGTGTGTGTGTGTGAAAGAGAGAGTGCGCGCGCGTGTGCGTGCGCGCGCGTGCGAGCGTGCGCGTATGTCTGTCTCTGGTTCTGTGTCTCTGTCTGTCTGTCTGTCTGTCTGTCTGCCTGCCTCTCTCTCTCTCTCTCTCTCTCTCTCTCTCTCTCTCTCTCTCTCTCTCTCTCTCTCTCTCTCTCTCGCTCGCTGGCTCGCTCGCTCGTTACGCGTGCCAGTGTTTTTCCTTTCCTCTGTAACAGGGCTTTGCGTCTTTCGTCTCCCTTCCAGAGTTTCTTCCAAGTTTTGTTCTTTCACACACAATGGAGTTGCGACTCACGGATTACCGCGAAACAGAAGAAGAACTCTCCTTGTGTGTGTTATGTAT
>OY757549.1:16863626-16871126 GCA_963584105.1 Alviniconcha strummeri
GACAGACAATTTTCTGCTCGCTCTGTTCCTCCATATACTGAAGTCAAAGGCAAAGTCTTTTTCATTTTTTTCCACCAGTGTGATCAGAAATACTATGTACAGCAAGTAGTGTCAGCAGTATATAGACTGGTACTAGACATGCTGTCGTGTAACTGCTCGCCGGGTCGACTGATGAACCGGCCGCTTAAAATTCACTGACTCATGATAGTGTATGTGCAAACAGCTAGAACGCTGGTTGTCTAGTAAGATTTTCCCCTATTCTCACTTCGGTAACTATACATTCTAAATATAAGTAGTTCGAATTTGGCTTGGCTGTATGCCTACATAATTTTCTTTGCTTTCGTTTTTGGTTTTTCTTTGTATGGTAACGACAACTGGATTAGGTCCCCTGGAGGTAGCCTGTGCCCCCGGCCCAAGAGACTGTGCTCTGTCTGTATGCAGGGTTTTAGGGCTGGGTGTAACAGGTTAAGTCCGGTGGCTTCTTTAGATGCAAGATGGCGTCGAAAGCAGGTACTGCAGCTTATAATTATAGTGCTTTCAGTATGACTTTAGTTCTCCAGTCTTTTGCAAACAGGCCTTTCGTGATACGTGGTTAGAAGTGCAATAGCATGATGTCGCAGTCAGTAAAGATTCATGGTGAATGTTTTGTTTTGTGGGCGACAGTGGCCATTCGCTGAACCGCCGTGGCACATAATATGAATCTGTTTGACCAATGACAGTGTTGCGCAGTGTTCGTGCTATGTTTGAACTGGCCTGTCGTCGCTAGCAACAGTTAAACTGTCTTTATGATGACGCGTCATATTTTGACACACACTACAAATCGATTGCCCCAAATTTCAGTGTCTAACAATATAATTCAGTTGCAGAAAACTTAGGAAGATACTCGGCTCCTACTCCTAGAATAGTTGCTCAATGAATCGTAATATTACACTTTTAAACATACACACTGTATAAAAGCTGTACATGATAGGGATCAGTTTATTGAACATTATAATATTACAGGTGTGTAGTATGCAGCAAGGAAATATTGCAATGTGACTGTGAAGTGCTCTGTCTCAGTGTCTGGCTCTGAGCAAGTGATTTGTTTCTTTACTTTCAGATTTCAGCTAGTTGGCTGTGGTTGTGAAGACAATATAATATGAAAGTGCTTTTTGTGCCGGAAAAAAACTAGGAGGTAAGACAGGAAGTTGATCTGGTTGTACAGTTGATCTGTACTGCATATTTCTGTAGTTCAGAACATCTTCTGTTGCTGTAAGTACAACTTTTAAAACTTTTGGATGTAAAACGTTACTGTCAGATTCAACTGCAGAGTAAGTGTTTTGGTTTTCTTTCTCAGCTTCTGTTACAGCATGTGTGTGTGTGTGTGTGTGTGTGTGTGTGTGTGTGTGTGTGTGTGTGTGTGTGTGTGTGTGTGTGTGTGTGTGAGAGAGAGAGAGAGAGAGAGTGTGTGTGTGTGTGTGTATGTGTGTGTGTGTGTGTGTGTGTGTGTGTGTGTGTGTGTGTGTGTGTGTGTGTGTGTGTGTGTGTTGTATATGTGTGTGTCACTGTGTGTGTATACATAATAATATACACACTAGTTCCTTTAATATCTTTCTCATTAGTGTTCCTCTCTGTTGTCTGTTGTCATCCTATCTGGTGGTGGGGCCAAGATGGGCACGTCTTCTGAGGGTCCAGTGCAATATATATTTGTATTATTTAATTTTTACCACTCTATCTGCTTAAAATTTATGTCGTTATAAATGTGGCAAAATATAAAGCTTCCAACATTCTTTTTGCATGGATGTGAGCTGGTTTGGCCAAATGGTTAGGTGTTAGGCTGGTAAGTGGCGGGGCCTTGGTTCGAATCTGCTTTAGCTCTCCTTTCTCTTCAAAAGTTGTGGTCTGTGGACACTGTCTTGTGACTTTGTTCCTCACAATTTATGAGACATTAAAATGGCTCTCATCACTGCCCATCTTAATGCTTGAGTCATTCTGGTGGTGACAATGTGTCAATAGGTATATATAATCTCCCCCCTTCCCCCCTCCATACCCCCATCTCCCCATCTCTAATAAGCCTTATGGTTTCTGTGGACATTAAGCACCATGTTTACTTACTTACTTTTTGCATGGGTTTATATTAACAAGCCTTCAGTTGTCATTTGAATTGCTTTGTGACAGTGGTAGGGAATGAATAAAATCTTCTGACTTGAGTTTTTCTTTGCTGTTTTAGGCACCTTAACCATGGAGCAGATGATTACCAGTGCAGATTTCATGCACACAGACCAGGATGACATGCAGCATGCTTTCAGCACAGCTGTCTCCGACTGGGCCAGAAATAACAGCGAGTCTGTCACCCTGACGGACGTGTTCGCGTGTATGAAAGCCGCTCAGGCCAAAGTCTGCCGCCCTGACTTCCCACCGGAAGGGTCGTCAGGTTACTACATGGGCTACCATCTGTTGAAAGCCATACAGGAACTAGTCAGGTGAGAGGCATGTTGCTGGAACTGGCAACAGTAGAGTTTTGGTATCATAAACACAGGTCCATTCTTCTTGTTCCTTTTTATTTAAAGTCTTTTTACAGAAGTGATATTAGACTGATCTTACAATTATCAAGGTAACATATGTCAGCAAGTTACACCAAACAATAACAGACCTCAAGAAACAACAACAACAACAACAACAACAACAACAACAACAATTAAAAAACAACAACAATAGTGTACACTTGAGCACAGTTAAACACAGCTCTTTTTTTGGGGTCAGTACTGGGGTACATCATGTTATGTGTAATTGTAAAACCACTGTGAAGTATTATTCATCACTTTAATATATAGCTCTATTCTCTGCTCATGAGCAGGCTCACTGTGACTGCACATGTTGCATGTGATTTTGAATGAGTGAGTGTATCCTTTTTGTAGTGTGTATTTTTAAATTTCCCACAGAAGTGGCATATTGACAGTGCTCTTTGGTTGCTGCATGGCTGGTGCCAGGAAACCAACTGTAGCATTGAGGCAACCAACTGGACCAACACAGCTACCATTGTGGTCCCCATGTGGAAGTGAATACACCACACCATCCAACACTAGAATGCCGTGTAAAGTGTTTCATTTGTGACCCACAAGGTCATGGTTGGTTTGTGACCCGTATGGTCAGGGTCACAGTGCTCAGGAAGCTGGGCACAGTCTTGATAAAAAAGCTTCCTCTTCTTGCCAGCATCTTCAGAATAGTAGACCTAAGCATCATTCCGGACCAATTACCTCAAGATGGAGTGCTATTGCTAATCATGCTTATCTCCGTTTTTCTTTGTTTTGGTAGTGATTTAATTGATGGGTCAAAAGCTGAGCCGGCAGACTTCCATGAGGCATACTTGGACTTCATCTTGCTCATGATCGATGTCGGCCCACTCTCCAGCCATGTTGGATACATCTGCATGCTTATGGATGACAGGGACGTTGATTTCAGGGAATATTTTCAGGTCAGTTTGGAGTCTTGATTTACTGAAGAAGGAAAGTATGGTTAGATTTATCATGGATGGTGGGTGAGAGTTTACAAATGACTACCGTGGTCATATTATATGTTTGATCAGATTTTGCCTTCATTTCCTCTGTATTCTTTCAGGAAGGAGGATAGGGATGAGAGAGGGGGGGTATGTTTTTAAATTTTGCCTTGATTTCTTCTGTCTCCTTTCGGGAAGATGGTAGGGGTGGGAGGGGGTGGTGGTGGGGAGGGGGGTATATTTTATCTGATTTTGGTTTGATTTCTTCTGCCTCCTTTGGGGGGGGGGGGGGGGGGAATCATTTGATCAAATTTTGCTTTGATTTTTTTCTATCTCCATTTAGGAGGAGGATAGGGGAGGGAGGGGGGTGGTGGTGGTGGTGGTGGGTATATTTTATCTAATTTTGGCTAGATTTCTTCTGCCTCCTTTTGAGTGGAGCATAGGGGTGCTCATTTCTTCTGCCTCCTTTTGAATGGAGGATAGGGGTAAAGGGGGGGGGGGGGGTATTTTTTGTCAAATTTTGGCTCAATTTCTTCTGTCTCCTATTTGGGAGGAGGATAGGGGTGGGCTGGGGAATGGTTGGGTGGGAGGGGGGAGGGGGAGGGGGGGTTGTTGGTTTTGCTTGAGGTTTGACTGATTAATTACTTGATGCCCCCCTCCCTTTGTGTTGTTGTTGGTATAATGCTATTCTCCACATCTCCAGCAGACTGTGTGTGTATTTGTAGCACTAAGCGGTTGTGACACGGCTGCTGCCGCGCCAGACTACTGCCGTCTCACCACATGCACCTTCTGTGCACACTTTTTTTCACAACCACACATCACTTTGCAGCGCTGTTCAAGGCCACATATGTTCATCTGCTCCTTTGGGCTCAGAGTGAGAGTCAGAGATTCAGTGTTATTCAGAGTAAGCCGCTTGATGGATGGTGTGATGGTGGTGTGTTTCAGAGCTTAAGGGGAAAAAAGCTTACGAAAGTTGTCCATGCGCTGAAGAAGGAATACAAAGGGGATCCAGGTATGGACTGGAAGCACTACCTTTCTGTCCACTTTGACAAGTTTACCCGGGTCATGATCAGTGACCGTTTCAGGTATGTATTGGGTTTTGGTTAAAAAAAATTTTTTTAATGATGTCAGTTACATGATGATATCCTATCAACCGCTTTTGGTCATTTAATTTTGTAAAAAAACTTTTACTTAGAATTTTTCATCAGAGGATGTTTTTTCGCCTCGCTTTTGCTTGCTTCATAGGTTCATATCGTGATCATCATGGTCTTTTTCTTTCTGACTTCACGCACATGCATGCATGCACTTATGCCCACAGTAAGGCACACATACACTTAGACACTTGTGCGTGCACACACATACATGCATGCATGCATGCATGCACACACAGACACACGCACACACACACACACACACACACACACACACACACACACACACACACACACACACACACATATACACATATGCAGGTGCACAAGCAGACACATACACGCACACAGAGTTCAAGAAGTGTATAGAGTTTGTGTTTCTGCAGTGATGACCAGTTAAAGGCAGCACATGGGGAATTCCTGGATCTGTACATGTTCTTCAACCTCGGCTTCAACAACAGAGATGAAGACACCCGCAAGGCCATGCATCGTGTCGCCTACCTCATTGACCTCAAGTACGACCGCAACATGTTTAAAGTAAGCTGAATTCTCCCATTGTACCATGCAAGTACAACTGATCTCTCCATTGTGTAGCCCATTTTCATCTGCTGACATTGTGGAAAATGTCATCACATCTGTATATATATATATATCAGATTTTTAAGAAAACAGTTTGTTTCTCCTGTAATTATTATGCTGTTTTTTTTTCTTCTTCTCAGAACTTGGAAGATGCTGACCTGCTGAAACAGTGATATGTGAAGCAGGGTGACATCATCCTGTCTCTGTTCTAATCATTTTGCTGTTCTTTCTGTCTTTAGAACTTGCAAGATGCTGACCTGCTGAAACAGTGGTTTGGGAAGCTGAGCAACATCGTCCTGTCTGTCTTCTAATCTAATCATTCTGCTGGGGGTTTTCTTCTCCTTTTTCAGAACTTGCTAGATACTGATTGACCTGCTGAAACAGTGCATCAGTGGTTTATGAAGCTGAGTGACATCATCCTGTCTCTCTTCTAATCATTCTGCTGTTGTTGTTTTTCTTCTTCATAACTTGCAAGATGCTGACCTGCTGAAACAGTGGTTTGTGAAGCTGGGTGACATCAGCCTGTCTCTTTTCTAATCATTTTACTGGGTGTTGTTTTCCTTCAGAACTTGCAAGATGCCGACCTGCTGAAACAGTGGTTTGTGAAGCTGGGTGACATCAGCCTGTCTCTTTTCTAATCATTTTACTGGGTGTTGTTTTCCTTCAGAACTTGCAAGATGCCGACCTGCTGAAACAGTGGTTTGTGAAGCTGGGTGACATCAGCCTGTCTCTTTTCTAATCATTTTACTGGGTGTTGTTTTCCTTCAGAACTTGCAAGATGCCGACGTGCTGAAACAATGGTTTGTGAAGCTGGGTGACATCAGCCTGTCTCTTTTCTAATCATTTTACTGGGTGTTGTTTTCCTTCAGAACTTGCAAGATGCCGACCTGCTGAAACAGTGGTTTGTGAAGCTGGGTGACATCAGCCTGTCTCTTTTCTAATCATTTTACTGGGTGTTGTTTTCCTTCAGAACTTGCAAGATGCCGACCTGCTGAAACAGTGGTTTGTGAAGCTGGGTGACATCAGCCTGTCTCTTTTCTAATCATTTTACTGGGTGTTGTTTTCCTTCAGAACTTGCAAGATGCCGACGTGCTGAAACAATGGTTTGTGAAGCTGGGTGACATCAGCCTGTCTCTTTTCTAATCATTTTACTGGGTGTTGTTTTCCTTCAGAACTTGCAAGATGCCGACCTGCTGAAACAGTGGTTTGTGAAGCTGGGTGACATCAGCCTGTCTCTTTTCTAATCATTTTACTGGGTGTTGTTTTCCTTCAGAACTTGCAAGATGCCGACCTGCTGAAACAGTGGTTTGTGAAGCTGGGTGACATCAGCCTGTCTCTTTTCTAATCATTTTACTGGGTGTTGTTTTCCTTCAGAACTTGCAAGATGCCGACCTGCTGAAACAGTGGTTTGTGAAGCTGGGTGACATCAGCCTGTCTCTTTTCTAATCATTTTACTGGGTGTTGTTTTCCTTCAGAACTTGCAAGATGCCGACCTGCTGAAACAGTGGTTTGTGAAGCTGGGTGACATCAGCCTGTCTCTTTTCTAATCATTTTACTGGGTGTTGTTTTCCTTCAGAACTTGCAAGATGCCGACCTGCTGAAACAGTGGTTTGTGAAGCTGGGTGACATCAGCCTGTCTCTTTTCTAATCATTTTACTGGGTGTTGTTTTCCTTCAGAACTTGCAAGATGCCGACCTGCTGAAACAGTGGTTTGTGAAGCTGGGTGACATCAGCCTGTCTCTTTTCTAATCATTTTACTGGGTGTTGTTTTCCTTCAGAACTTGCAAGATGCCGACCTGCTGAAACAGTGGTTTGTGAAGCTGGGTGACATCAGCCTGTCTCTTTTCTAATCATTTTACTGGGTGTTGTTTTCCTTCAGAACTTGCAAGATGCCGACCTGCTGAAACAGTGGTTTGTGAAGCTGGGTGACATCAGCCTGTCTCTTTTCTAATCATTTTACTGGGTGTTGTTTTCCTTCAGAACTTGCAAGATGCCGACCTGCTGAAACAGTGGTTTGTGAAGCTGGGTGACATCAGCCTGTCTCTTTTCTAATCATTTTACTGGGTGTTGTTTTCCTTCAGAACTTGCAAGATGCCGACCTGCTGAAACAGTGGTTTGTGAAGCTGGGTGACATCATCCTGTCCCCAGAATTTCCTCAGGCCCCAGATGTGGCTGATGAAGCCAAGGATGACCTGTCTGGCATGCTGAAGGCTGTCAGGTAGGATATATGTCAGCTGAGTATTGTGTGTGTGTGATTGTTTGTGGTACAGGTGAGCAGATTGTTAATGGCCCAGA
>OY757549.1:16886126-16898626 GCA_963584105.1 Alviniconcha strummeri
CAATAGCCATGTACTGACCCAAATGATCAAATCCCATATTCCTGAGATGCAATGTATTTTTTTTTTTATGAATGTGAACATAAAAACTGATTAAAAAGATGCTTAAAAAAAAAATTTGATTTAACATTTTGCCTCAACGTTTGGATTGACAGAGGCCGTGGTGGAGGACGAGGAGTTTGAGTACGCCATGCCCCCAGACATTTTCATCAGCTACCAGTGGGGCCACCAGGATGAGGTGCGGTTGCTACGGCAACACCTGGAGATGGCAGGCTTCAGCTGCTGGATGGACGTGGGGCAGATGGGGGGCGGGGACAAGCTGTTTGAAAAGATCGACTCCGGCATCCGTGGGGCTAAGGTGGTGATCAGCTGTGTGACTGGCAAGTACGCCAAGTCCCCCAACTGCAACAGAGAGGTGAGTGGACGCAGGTTTTTGTGTGATTTGTAATGTTCAGGACAAGATCTGATTCATCATCTTTGATGTAGGCAGCCACCCTCCATTAAGCAGGCACTGCTTGGAGATTATGCTGCACTTGGGGGGAGAGGGGGTGGGGGGTGGAGCCCTGCAGAGTAAAGCTGATGATGATGATGAGTTGATGCTTAATGTCCTCAGATGTCATTTGACATATTAGGGACAAGTTGTGACCAATGCCGAAGCACGGTTCAATAAAAGCCACATACATAAGGTGTATGCGTGTTTAGCTGTAACCTGCCACCTGCACTTTTGGCAGAATGACCGTTTTTTTTTACATGCTACTGTGGTAACACTGGGGTGGAACGGATACCGAAATAAGAGTCAGCACAGAAAGTTGACCCTGGAGAAGAAAATTCTCCTGCCGTTCCAGCAGGGATTCGAACCCGTGACCTTTCAATCACGAGTCCGGTGCTCTAACCACTGAGCTATCCCCGCCCCCAACAGTAAAGCTGAGTGAGAAAGAAAGTAGAAATGGAGAGTTTCAGCTGAGTGAGAAAGAAAGTAGAAATGGAGAGTTCCGGCAGGGGGGAAGTGGGGGCAATGTAATTAATTACTTTGGAGAATCCAGAGTGTTTTGTGTTTCCTTTTGCTAACAGTTATTCTTTTCGGTACCACAGCATGATTTGTTCCCTTGATGTTTCTCCTTACAAAATTTGATAAACTCCTAAAATGAAGGGGTCCAGATCTGAAAACACTTTGCCTAACTATGTGTTGTGCTGGACCTACAGTATAACTTTAGATTTGTTATCCAAACAACTTCAGCGTTTTCAGTTTCATCGTCCATGCCATCAGCTAGATGATGAATTTTGTTGTTGAGAGTAAATGCAGAGTAAGCTGTCTGAAAACAGCCTGAATACTGATGCAAAGATGTGACTAAAATAATTACAGTAGTTGCTTCCCTTGCATAACAAACTGAATGTTGAAATATACTTGGTATGCTATTTGTTAATGAGCTTCATCCTATGCAAGTGACCATGTTTGTGGTTTCAGATTATGAAAATGACCAAACAAATGTAATTACATGAAACTTTTTTCAAGATAATGCCTGCATTTATTTTACAGCACAGATATAGATCTAATTGTAATGCTCCTTTGTCTGTTGTGTGAGAAATCATACATTTTGCAGTAATGGTCTGTGCAGAAACATGCATTTTACAAGAGATACAGATCTAATTGTAGTGCTACTTTGTCATGTGAGAAATCATACATTTTGCAGTCAGGGTCTGTGCAGAAACAGGCATTTTACAGCAGATATAGATCTAATTGTAGTGCTCCTTTGTACATACATTTTGCAGTCAGGGTCTTTGCAGAAACAGGCATTTTACAGCAGATATAGATCTAATTGTAGTGCTCCTTTGTACATACATTTTGCAGTCAGGGTCTTTGCAGAAACAGGCATTTTACAGCAGATATAGATCTAATTGTAGTGCTCCTTTGTACATACATTTTGCAGTTAGGGTCTGTGCAGAAATAGGCATTTTACAGCAGATATAGTCATTCCTTTGGCCTTCGTCAGCAATCAGCAGATAGTATGTTACAGGCTGATGTTTGTCTGCTTTCACCTTTAAGTAAGATCTGAGGTCTGTCGGTCTTTCTTTGAAATAGTGCTTGTTTATTGCAAGGTGACCCTCTGTGGTTGACAGAAGTCTGACTTTGAAATAGTGCTTGTTTATTGCAAGGTGACCCTCTGTGGTTGACGGAGGTCTGTCTTTGAAATAGTGCTTGTTTATTGCAAGTTGACCCTCTGTGGTTGATAGAAGTCTGTCTTTGAAATAGTGCTTGTTTATTGCAAGGTGACCCTCTGTGGTTGACGGAGGTCTGTCTTTGAAATAGTGCTTGTTTATTGCAAGGTGACCCTCTGTGGTTGATAGAAGTCTGTCTTTGAAATAGTGCTTGTTTATTGCAAGGTGACCCTCTGTGGTTGACGGAGGTCTGTCTTTGAAATAGTGTTTCTTGTGAGTGGACCCTCTGTGGCTGATGGAAGTTTGTTTATGATAGGGGACCTTCAACGGTTGACAGGACACTAAAATCCAAAGCACTAACTAACCAACAAGCACACTGCCCTGTGCAGGTCAACCTGGCGGTCAGCCTGGACAAGCCCATCATCCCGTTGCTGATGGAGAAGATGACGTGGCCACCTCCAGGCTCCATGGGGCCCATCTTCAGCGAGTACCTCTTCATCCGCTTCTTCCAGCGGGATGGGGAGGAGACAGAGGACCAGGACCAGCGCTACTGGCCTCTGCCCAAGTTCCAGGAGCTCCTCATGCAGCTGTCTGTGCTTGGCATCAAGCCCGACGAACAGGTGGTGCAGCCAGGTGAGTAGTGGGTGCATTTAAAAAATTTAATGTATATATATATGAGCCTGTGACAAAAGGTCATGATCTAAAATGGGACACACTGCCTCAAAATCAAACTCCGAGTAAGCTATTTTCAGTCTTACCATTAGAAAGTGGTATGTTTCAAGTAACTGTTTCCATCATCAAAAAATGGTTTTGATCCAAGTGTGTGCTGTATGGCATCAAAACTGGGGTCAGGTCAGGTGTGGACGTTTGTAACAATGGACACAGTGAATGTTATAATAATACAGAGAAAAACCATTTGTATGCAATTTTAATGCTTCTGGTGCATTTAAGTAGCTGCTAGTAATAAAATCAGAGCAGGCAGGACAAACAAATTCTGCTTTAAATGTAAGTATTATGTAATCACTGTGTCCAAATTTTGCGCTCAAGAATCTAGTGCTACAAATAATCATTTCAAACACAGAACAACTTCAGTAAAGTTTTCAAACAAGGAACACTTTATTTCATAGTATACACTGTAATGATAAATGCCAAAAAATGCAAGGCAGGAGGCATATTCACACATTTCAACTTAAGTGGACGAACGTAACATTATGGCAGTGGACACAGTCTATGAAAACCAAGATACTATTTCACCCAGACTGAACAAACAGTACACAACTGTAGTGAATCTAGGCACAGTAACAGTATGATATGACAGGTGAAAGGAGCGACTTTCCAAACATGCAGATCACATTAAAACTTTATGACAATTTATAAGCCCCCCCCCTCCCCCCCACAAAAAAACAAAAAAAAAAAAAAAAACTTTCAAACTAAACCTGTCTGTCAATCACTGTCAGTGAAAAACTGCTGCCTCACTTTGCACTCAGTGTCAGGGAAACTTTTTTTCTGTTTGCAATCAAGAAATCCCAATAAGATATGTCCGGTGGTGAGAGCCTGAAGAACATGCTTCCTTTTTGTGTGTGAAGAACTGGATCCATACATGATTTTCTGCTTGGCACACTTCCAGAACCTGCCACAGTTATCAAGAGTAACAGAATTTAATACAGACTTCAATACCAGGGACAGACAGACATCATCTAATGTATGCTTACTAAAACTAAAAGAAAAACAACAACACATTAAAAATGCGATCAGGTCACAAAGTATGGCATCTTTAAGTCAGATACCTGTATTAAATTTTTCAGTATGTAAAAAAGGAAAACAGAAAAATGCGACATGTACTTCGGACTGTAACAATCCTAAAGTGCCCATACATACCAAAGGTCTTTATTTATACAAGAGCAGTGAAAAATTTTATAATAAATTTAAATGTAAGAAAATCTTCACCCCCCCCCCCCTTCCACCGGCCCCCAAAGTTGGCCTTCATGCACAGTTAATCAATAAAAAAATATAAAATATTTTACAGTAGCAAGTCAACTATTACATTTAATGTGGAAAGCAAACAAAAATAAGACTGCGAAACAAAGGAAAGGGGGATGGGGGGTAGCACTGTGCCCATGTTACGTTCACCTGCTACAAAGTTTACAGAGTACTTGTTTAATATGCACAAGCCTCCAGTCGGACGTAAAAGTTTGTAAACAACCACTTGAAAGGTAAGCTGTGAGCCATTTCAACTTTTAAATCGACCGCTTAGCTAAATCAGCAATAATTACAGACATAGACGGACTGCAGTCTAACGTAACAAAAGACACCTGGACATATGTAACACAGACACAGTCACAAACTGTGTCCACAATCTGAAATTGCCCCCTTTCCCGCCATAATACGATGAAGTAAACAAAGCACACTACCAATGCCATTTGTATCACTTACTAGTGGCTAAGAAAGCATTTGTTTGGGAAAATATATGATGAGGACAGAAATTCGACAATTATGTGGGTCGTTCGTAACATTTAGGATGCTCGTAACAAAACAAAATAACCGGACACAGTCAGAATACTCACCGCCACCCCTTCGACGAAACCATTGTCAGCGACAAGTGGCCATGTGATGTCAACAGGAAGGCCAGTGGTAGTTTTAGAAGTGGTCAGCAGTAATTAAATGTTTGCAATGTTGATAAAATTGGAAAAAAAGGTCGTTCATAACAAATGGACAAAGTTTTAGATTTTTCACTTCTGGGTAAAAAAAATGAAACACGAAAATGCCTGCAGTGAAAAGATCGACTGCTTTTGGTGCGCGATTGATATGCAGATAAGAGAAGCGAAGGTCTGCAGTGAATGCAATGGCGGACGGTAGCAGACGATCTTTAAACTTATCGGAAATTTGGACACAGTCCATTACGAATGGCCAGCGTATTTTCAATTTCGTTTTTTTGGTTATGAAACGTCACGCATGGCTTGCAATTCGACTGGATACTAAATTTAGTTTATTCAGTAGTCAAATGGTGTACAAGTTGTGAAGAATAGTTAAGCTGGTTAGTTGCTGTTTAGAGCTGAAGTCAAACAACCCATGTTGTCCCACTTTCCGGAAGCCAAAAATTTGTTTTTGACCACCAACCGCCCTTGCTGATTGATTGGTTAATGGTTGCTTTTATGTAGAGCTATTTCAGGCAGACTCATTGCGCTTCAATTGTATATGACTGTGAATGAGTGAGTGTAACTTATATGGTGTGATTGTGAGTGTCCGCTGAAGCGGTGTGCTTACAGTGCTGTTTGATTTTTGCGTGGCTGGTGCCATGTGAAACTACTGCTATCTTTAAGGACTGTATTGCTCCATGGAAAAGCGAGGGCTGTGTCATGTGTGTGCATGTAGTGTGTGTGTGTGTGTGTGTGTGTGTGTGTGTGTGTGTGTGTGTGTGTGTGTGTATATGTGTGTGTGTGTGTGTGTATGTGTGCATGCGTGCGTGCGTGTGTGTGTGCGTGCGTGCATGCATGTGTGTGTGTGTGTGTGTGTGTGTGTGTGTGTGTGTGTGTGTGTGTGTGTTTGTGTAGCACAAGGAATGTCTGAAGTGTCTGTTCTAAAGTGGACAGTGACTGTATGGTGTGTTCTACAGAGGACTGTTTTACAGTGTGCAGTGGTTGTATTATGTGTGCATGTGTCTGTTTCACACTGTACTGTGGCTGTATTGTGCATGTACTCTACAGACCACAAGGACTGATGGATGTGTCTGTTTCACAGTGTACAATGCCTGTCTTGTGTGTGTGCTCTACAGACCACAAGGACTGGTGGATGTGTCTGTTTCACTGTGTACAACACCTGTATTGTGCATGTGCTCCACAGAGTACAAGGACTGGTGGATATGTCTGTTTCACAATGTACAATGGCTGTATTGTGCATGTACTCTACAGACCACAAGGACTGGTGGATATGTCTGTTTCACAGTGTACAATGCCTGTATTGTGTGTGTACTGTACAGACCACAAGGACTGGTGGATATGTTTGTTTCACACTGCACAATTGCTGTATTGAGTGTGTACTCTACAGACCACAAGGACTGGTGGATATATCTGTTTCATACTGTACAATGGCTCTATTGTGCATGTGCTCCACAGAGTACAAGGACTGGTGGTTGCCGAAGGTGGAGGAGGTGACGGTAGACAAACAACGTGCCCAGAAACAGGCAGCGCCAAGCTCAACTGATGCCGGTGATGCAAAGGTCTGTTGTTTGTCTCGTGCCTAACTCATTGTTTTCAGCATGAAGTATGCTGGGAAACCTCAGTGTGTACAGCTAGTGCTCTGGACTGAGAACGTGGAAGGCATCTTGTAATGCTTGGTGTTTCATACGGCAAGAACAGCATTGGTGCCCTGATGCTAGGCTTTTTCATTATGACAGCGTATGCTCTGGGAGGTGTCAGTATGTTGATGCTGAGTTTCATTCTGGTTGTGAGCAAGAGATTTGTTTTAGCACATGATGTGTTTTAATGAGGTGCATTGTTTTGTTTGTTGAATCCCATGCACAGATAAGTATGCATGCACGTTCACATGCATGCAAACGTACACGCAGAACACACACACACATGCATGCATGCACACTTGCATGCGTGTATGCATGTGCCCCCCCCCCTCCCACACACACACACACAAACACACACACACATATACACATGCACACGCTACATGCAAACGCATACACTCAGCACAACACACACACTCAGCACAACACACACACACTCGGCACAACACACACACACACACACGCACATGCACAAACCACATGCAAACACATACACTCAGCACAACACACACACACACACACACACACACACACACACACACCCATGCACACGTCTCTGTACCCCTGGCTAAATTTTGGAATTGATAGTTCTGTTGTCTGTTGTTTTGGGAAAATGGACCCAGATTGTTGTTGAAAGTACATGTACTTTGAAAGCTTCACCCGAGAATATTTTATGACTCAGCAGTAGACCAGAAGACAGCTAGGGTATTTCATGCCATATGTATTCATAGTAAAGATTAACCAAATAAAACATTTATGTAGTCAAAAAGTTGCATTAAATTTGGTTGATTTGATGGATGGGATATACCTCTTTTTTTTTTTCTTTTTTTTTTACACAGTCCCCAAGTCAAATTAGTTGATTTGATTGATGGGATTTTTTTTTTTTTTTTTTTTACACAGTCCCCAAGTCAAATTTATTGATTTGTTAATTTGACCAATGGGATTTACCTTGATTTTTACACAATCCCCTAGTCAAATTTGTTACTTTGATTGATGGGATTTATCTTTTTTACACAATCCCCAAGTCAAATTTGTTGATTTGATCGATGGGATTTACCTTTTTTTTTTTTTTTTTTTTTTTACAGTCCCAAAGTCAATTTTTAAAGATCTGATCAATGGGATTTACCCTTTTCAATGCTGCATTTAACCCGTACTCTTCCTGTGCTTTTCTTCTCAGACAAACTTGTGGATCTTGTGCACTAGGTCATCCTGAGGTGACCCTATGCAGTTGACAGGATGTTCAAATCCAGGAACTAAAATAGCTTGGGCACTGGGTCATCCTGAAGTGACCTTACGCAATTGACAGGACATTCAAATCCAGGAACTAAGTAACTTGTGCGCTAGGTCATCCTGACGTGACCTTATGCAGTTGACAGGACATTCAGATCCAGGAACTAAAGTAGCTTGTGCACTAGGTCATCCTGAGGTGACCCTCTGCAGTTGACAGGACATTCAAATCCAGGAACTAAAGTAGCTTGGGCATTAGAAACTGATTCCTTGTTCCCACGAACAGGCTGCAGAGTCACCTGATGTCTTCATCTCCTACCAGTGGGGGAAGCAACCCCAGATCTTGAAGCTGTACAAGAGACTGACGTCCCTTGGCTACACCTGCTGGCTGGACATCATGCAGATGGGCGGTGGGGACTCACTGTATGAAAAGATTGATCGTGGCTTGCGGGGCTCCCACGTGGTTCTCTCCTGCATCACCACGAAGTATGCCAAGTCTGCTAACTGCCGACGAGAGGTAGGTGCACAGAGTTTTTTTTTTTTTTTTCTTGGGTGGGGATGGGGGGTGGGGGTGGTGGAGGGTGGGTGGATCAAATGACCCTGAAAGCAAGTGAGAAAATGGGGTCAAGAAAATGGCTGGTTCTTTGGTTTTGTTTACGGAGAAATCTGCCTTGGCTTGGGCTGTGTCACAACACAGATGTGAGCGTGTATGCATGCGTGTATGTGTGCATGTGTGTGTCTTGTGTGTGTGTGTGTGTGTGTGTGTGTGTGTGTGTGTGTGTGTGTGTGTGTGTGTGTAGACATAGCAAATGGAGGTTAATGTTAAGAAAAAACAAAGAAGCAAAAACCCATTCGCCACCCCCCACCCCTACCCCCAACCTTCCTGATGTTCAACAGGTGAGTCTGGCCGATGCCCTGCAGAAGCCTCTGATCCCTCTGCTGCTGGAGAACCTCTCATGGCCGCCCCCCGGCCCCATGAGCCCCATCCTCACCCAGCTCCTGTACATCGACTGCACCATGGACAACATGGAGGATGCCTGGGCGGGGCCCAAATTCGATGAGCTCATTGCCAAGATTGACCAGCACGTTCCCAAGCACCAGGTGCACAGGGGAGATGGGGATATGAGCCATGAGAAGCCGGAGGCAGCACCGCTGCTGTCACCGCCACCACCGCCACCTGCTCCAGCAGCAGACATCAAACCTGAGCAGGAGCAGGAGTCTCAACTGGCTGAGACAGTGCAGCGGGTTGAGAAGAGCGAGCCAGAGGAAGGGCCTGCCCCGGTGGAGAACACTCCAAGCTCTCCTGTAGCCAGCCAACCCCACGAGGACACAGAGAAAAACAACAGTGAGAGCCAGTCACCGACGCAGCCGCCACCCACTCCCATCTATGATGATGCCGAGGACAACCAGGAAAAGAACGATGTCAAAAGCAACCGGCAGGACGAGCAGAAGCCTGCGGTGCAGACTGGTTATGGCAGAAAGCTGTCAGAGGAAGATTTGAGTTCACTGTGTTCCGATTTAGGTCATGATGGTTTCAATGTCTGTCGCCAGGACAGACTTATGCAGATGGGTGGCATGACGAGGGCTCCACGACGCAGCTCATGCTGCAGCATCCTCTGATCGTGCTTCTGACAGGTGGAGAAGCTGAAGATTTGTTGCTGTTGTTGCTGTACTCGACAAGAGCTGTATTTTTTGTTTGTTGGTAAGTCTTCATTTATGTTGTTGTATGTTTTTGGATTTGTGACGCTCAGCATTCTCCGGTCTCAGTTCATCAGGAAAAGGTTTAAAAAAAAACTAAACTTTTGAACACAGTGTGGTTTTACTGTTGCTTTTATTTTCTCTAGATTATGTTGTTGGATTGTGATGAATTAGATAGGCAAGGAGGAAATGTTTGTGATAGTTTTGCTGCTTGTAAAAAAAAAAAAATTAATCTGTGATATTTCAGCATATCATATGTTTGTTACAGAAAACCCCTGGCCACTTTTGTTAACAGTATACAGTTGTTGATATAACTCTGCACAGTTTTTCAGTGCACTAGTTTTTTGTTTGTTTTTTGGTGTGTGTGTGTTTGTGTGTGTGTGTGTGTGCGTGCGTGCATGTGCATGCATGCGTGTGCATGTGTGTGTGCTTAGACTTTAAGGTGGTGGTTTTATATCTAATTTTCGCTTTTGTGCATACATTAATATTGCTGGTATATATCTGTGTACGTGACTTGACTTTGTTTTGTTTTTATACTAGGAAGTGATGTGGGGGGGGGGGGGGGGGGGGAATGGAGGGGGAGAAAGAAAAAGATGAATGAAACAAGATGATGACGACACAGTTTATTGTAACGTTTATTGAGTCTGTTACTTTTTGAACTGTTGGTGGAGTTGGTAGATCTTGCTGCCAAATGGCACGGTATCTCTCCTGTATGCTCATTCCATCTACAGTGATTAAACCTTTAATACTAAAGGGTGCCATACCTCAGGATGCATTGTTTGTAACAAAGCTTGCGTTGCTTGTAACAAAGCAAAATAATTTGTAGTAATTTCTGCGTAAGAAGTCTTGGATTTTTTTAATTCCATGACAGATATATACATGCCTTTGTGCCATATGAAAGTGTCATGAGATACAAGACTTGTTTGCAAGATGAACCCTATTTACTCTTGCTATTGACAGTCTTACAATTTTGTTTCACATGACATATATACACGTATAACTTTGTGCCACATGAAAAAGACCTGTTTGCATTATTTCGAATTAGGCATACTTGTGATTTGATCAGTTACAGTTTAATTTTGTACTGGACACCTCTTGGATAATCTATCAGGAAGTATATTTCTCAGTTGTAGATAAGTGAAATGTAAACATTGAGACAGCTAATTACTGACTTTTTTGGCTTGGTTGTGTTTGCTGTTGATTGTGTTGTTTGAAGAGCTGTGAGCCAGCTTTTGACCTTTATTTTAGTGACATGCCTTCAGCCTTTAATGCTAATGTCCATGCTCATGCATAATAGAAATTGGTCAGATTTTTTGGATTTTTTAATGGGATGCAGGGATGTGACATGTCTGATTGATACACATATACATATATATATAATGTCACATGCTGCATGTATGATATATAATGCTACATTTTATCTGTATATACTTGTATTAACTAGATTTTTGACAAGGTACAAGAGATACTTGTGTATGGTGTACGTAAGCATCAAATGATGCAGGTACACCTAAGATTAGTGGGATAAAAAAATCAATTATGTATTTAATGTTTATTTGTAGTTCTAATGAAACTGTGTTTAAATCAGTGTAGGTTTCCAATCAGCATTGCACAGAATGTGAAGCTCACAAATCACCCTGTTGTAATAAAGAAAGGTTTGGGTGAAATAATTTCGAATGGTGGTGATGGTGAAGTGTTGCTTAATGTCCTCAGATGTCAGTTGACATATTAGGGACAAGTTGTGACCAATGCTGAAGCACGGTTCACTAAAATTGTGAAGATTTATTATTATATCTCAGATACATGCCTAGGATGATCATTTTAATTCAAATCACCTTCACATCTGTACAGTTAAATGTATTTACGTTTTGAAAGCCATATTTTTGAGAATTGCTGTTGCAATTTATTTTCTTGTAATGTAACTACTGCATCTTTGCTAACCAACAGCTGAACTACACATTGATTTTGATATTTTGATGGACTAATGAACCAGATTTGATCTCTTTGCAGCATTGTATGTATGATTTTTTTCTTGACCACAAAAGCCTCCCACTGCTGTGATAATTCATAGATGTACCTGTGATTTGGAGTTATTGATGTCAGCATTATGGTAAATTTTTTATATACAGTTGACATTCTGTAATCTGTCTTGACATAGTTTTGTACTATTTCTGATATTGCATCTTTAAACTTAAAGGACATTTTATTGGAATCGCCTTATTTATCCGTCCAGCTAGATGCTGATGTGTCTGGGTTTTGTCCAGCGGACATCTTCTGAACTGTTAAACTTTTCACCTTTCACAACCAAACCTGGTGTGGGGGTGTGTCTTGATGAACTGAGGTGATGTGTAGAAAGTTTGGATGTTAACCTTCACACTTGAGGTCACAGTGAGAGCCAAACACTTTGTGCTTTCACGTCTCTTCTGAACTGCCTTTCCTGTGGCTACCAAACTCAGTATGTTTGTACATATCACCAGATGGAGTTCATGCTATTGTCAAGGTCAAGGTCCAAGGATTCCTTTTTTTTTTTTTTAACGACTTAGTCCTGTATCTTCTGAAAGTTTAGCTAAACTTTGTAAAGTGGTTAATCATTACCATACGCACTGACCTTTGATGAGTCAGTGAGGTCAAGGCCACAGAGTTCCAAACTTCAAAGCATGTTTGTCTGTCGTATGTCTTTTCTAATGCCAGGAGCATTTTGAGACTGAACTTGACGGATAGTCATGCAAAAAGTTAAACTTGTTCACTGGCAGTGTCATGTAGTTTGGATCTTCTGAAATGACCACCTGTTTTTTTGCGAACTCCTCAGCCTTCCCCTCCCCTGACCTCTTGCAAAGTCATACAACCCAAATCCACATAGGAATGTTTGTCCACCACATAATTATCTTCTGAACCACTGATTTTTTTTTTGCATGTGTGGTAAAAATTAGGGTGCTGGCACATGATCAGTTTGACAAAGTCCAACTTGCTAAACTTAGGGGTCTTCGCTCAGGGTCAAAGCCACATTGAGGTACCTTTTTTAAATTTTTATTTTATTGTTCTGTACACTTTAAGCTACTGAACCTTTAGCAAGCAAACTTGGTATACTGGTGCATTGCAGCAAATGTTGATTTATTTTTAATGTTAA
>OY757549.1:16899826-16904826 GCA_963584105.1 Alviniconcha strummeri
TTGGAGCACAGGAGTAGAAACAGCGTTGCCAAAGCATTTTGTTCTAACATGGGGGATACTGACGTTGAAGTATCCGTGTGTCTGCAGAAGAATGAAGCTGCCTGGAAGGGGTGTACACAGTGAGAAGGTCATATAAATATACAGGAGATGAGTCAGCGAAGAAGCCGTGACAGATAGTTGACGGTAAATACTTGACGGTTTGTAGTCTATTCTGGCTTGGACCGGTAACCAATGAAGAGCTTGCAGAAGAGGTATATGATCACGCTTGTGTACTTTGAAAACTAGTTTCGCTGCAGAGTTCTGAACTTTTTGTAGTCTACTGAGGAGGTAAAGTGGGCAGCCAGATAGAAGAGAATGACAATAGTCCAGCCTGGAGAGAACATACACACACACACACACGCACGCACGCACACACACGGAAACGCGGCACGCACGCACGCACTGACATTGATACACACACGAACCTGCACGCACACACTCGATCGTTAGGCCTACACCGTGTATGATATGACCGTGTATGATATGTAGGTAAAATTCCACACGCTTGGTCTATTGGCTATATTAGTCCTATTTATAAAGGAAAAGGAGAAGAGAATGACCCAGATAACTATAGGGGTATAACTGTGCTGAGTTGTTTTGGAAAACTCTTTACTAGTGTGATAAACGATCGAATTCATTCTTTTTTAGAAACCAATGATATTCTTGGTAATGAACAATCAGGTTTTAGGAAAGGGCATTCGACGATGGATCACGTTTTTGCTTTACATTGTCTCATTGATGTATATTTGCAGCGGAAAAAAAAATTATTTTGTGCGTTTATTGACTATAAAAAGGCCTTTGACAGTGTGCAGCGCGGATTGTTGTGGGGAAAACTGTTAAATTCTGGTGTGAATGGGAAGGTTCTACATGTGATACGAGATATGTATGCTAAAGCAAAATCATGTGTGAAAACTAGGCATGGTCTATCGCAGTTTTTTGTCTCAAACGTTGGTCTGCGTCAGGGGGAAAATTTGTCACCAGTTTTGTTTTCGCTGTTTTTGAATGACTTAAAAGGTTTTTTAACGAGTAACAATGTTCAGGGCTTAAAACTACCATTTGCATTGGCCCAGGATGTGTGTCTTCAAGATATCGACAATTTTTTGTATTTGTTTTTATTGTTGTACGCGGATGACACAATTGTACTAGCCGAATGTCCTGAAGATTTGCAGAGAGCGTTAGATATACTCAAAATATATTGTGAATTATGGGGTCTCGATATTAATGTTAGGAAAACCAAAGTCATGATATTTTCAAGGGGGAAGATCAGAAAAATGCCGAAATTCAATTTTAATGAGGAAACTGTTGACGTTGTTTGGGATTATAAATATTTGGGAGTAAAATTTAACTATAATAACAAGTTTAAAAAGGCACAACAGTTACAGTTTTTACTTGCAAACAGGGCTATGTTTTCACTATTAAGGAAATGTCGGCAGCTAAATTTGCCACTAGATATACAATTAGAACTTTTTGAAAAATGTGTGCACCCAATCCTTCTGTATGGTTGTGAAATATGGGCGTGCGAGAAGATGGATGTAATCTCAAAACTACAGCTTCGATTTTTAAAACTGACCTTAGGTGTCAAAGTTACAACCCCAACATGCATGGTGCTTGGGGAAGTGGGAAGATATCCGATAGAAATTGAAGCAAAATGCAGGATGTTAGGATTTTGGTATGGTTTGTGCAGTACCTCTCACTCTGAATCGCCTAAGATTTCTAACCTAATGTTTCAGCTATGTTCTAAGTTGTATTATGCAAGCGATTATAAGCTCCCATGGCTTATGAAAGTGCATTCGTTATTAGATAGTTTAGGATTATCTTATATTTGGTCTAACCAAATCCATACCATCGAAAGCTTTAAACGTATAGTGAAGCAAAGACTAATGGATCAATTTATACAAGAATGGCAAAGCAGAGTAGCAGAAAATAGTGTTTGTAGTAATTATTGTTTATTTAAAAAGAAATTTTGCTTTGAGGAATATCTAACCTATCTCCCATCTATCCTAAGACAAAGAGTATTGAAATTTAGACTTAGTAATCACAGACTGCCAATCCAGCAAAGACGAACGTTAGGTATTCCAAGGGATGAAAGAATATGTACTGTTTGTGACAGTGGTGAGGTAGGAGATGAATTTCACTATCTGCTTAACTGTTCCAACGAAAATGTCAAGAGAAACCGTATTAAGTATGTTGATAAATATTATACACATCATCCCAACGTGCCCAAATTTTGTAGTCTCATGAATATGACGTCAAAATCTAAGAATATCAAGCTTGCTAAATTTATTAGTTGTATTCTTCAATTATTTTGATTAAGCCAATAACGAGCAACGAAAACAAAAAAGAAAAAGTTAATTTTTACGCCTTAGCCTTATATATTTATAACAACTTTGATTTGTGTTTGAGCATTTAATTATTTTTTATATATAAAGTGTGGTAGTTATTTATTAGTAGAACGCATGTACTTGTTCATAGGGAATGTCGTGTGCGAATGTAACTTCGCTTTCTAGCCCCCAGGGGCCAAAAGCTCAATAAAACCTTGAAACCTTGAAAACCTTGAAACTTCATAGCAAAGCTGAAAAGGCCGGTCCTGACTAGTAGTGACGTAGCTATGTACCTTCCCGCCCCGAGGGAAGGACACTGAACTTGCTCCGGGCTGTGTAGGCTATCAGTCTCTTCTATGCTGAAAGACCTCGAACTTTTCCACCACCCCCATCACCCCCACCACCACACCCCGCCCCCGCTTCCCACCCCAGCCCTACGCCCTCTATTCAACGGAGAAAGCTAGTACCAACGACTTATCTTTATGGCTGTGTAAGGTGGCAACTGAGTGGGCTGATTGATCCCTGCTGCTGTTCCATCTGACTGAACACGCTGAGTACAACCAGTGACCTAGTACCACTGGAAAACTGAACAACAACAGCAATAAGCACAGCTAAGGCCGAAAAGATCTGTAGACTTCAGGACAGCAAATATCGCAGACCGATCAGCAAGAAACAACACCTACTGACGTGACAGCCACCTTCACAAACTATGTCTGTCTGTCTGTCTGTCTGTCTGTCTGTCTCTCTCTCTCTGTGTCTATCTGTCTCTCTGTCTCTCTGTCTCTCTGTCTCTGTCTCTGTCTCTTGATTTTGTTTTCCCCGAGGGCTGGATGAAAAAAAGTATTGTACTTATTCCTTTACCCTCGTTAATAAAAAATTCGTTCGTTCGTTCGTTCTCCCCCCCCCCCTCTCTCTCTCTCTCTCTCTCTCTCTCTCTCTCTCTCATGCATGCTGGTTTGAATCGCCAAATATCTTAATAGTACTGCTTGCATTTCAAGTAGCAGACTACGAAAGTTTTACATTTTAAGATGGGTTTTACATTGTAAAAGTCTGATGACTTATGCAATAAACGCATTGTTCTCTCTCTCTCTCTCTCTCTCTCTCTCTCTCTCTCTCTCTCTCTCTCTCTCTCTCTCTCTCTCTCTCTCTCTCTCTCAGTCTCTCCCCCACAGACAATTCAGACAGTTGCAGACTGGAACAACCTAAAAGACAGATAGTCTGCGCTGAGACAGTTGACTTCTTCTCTCTTGTCTTGTCCCAGTCTAATAAGTAAAAGAAGAAGAAGAAGAAGAAGAAGAAGAAGAAGTAAGAAGAAGAAGTAGAAGAAGAAGAAAGAAAGAAAGAAAGAAAGAAAGAAAGAAAACAAGAAGAAGAAAAAGAGAAAAAAAGGAAAGCAAATGAAGAACTGAAAGAAAAAGTGCCCTTCCTCTGTTTAGTGTTCACTGTACCGGAGTTGAGCGTAGATCAGGATCTCAGAAAACCAGACTGACTGGAATGCAGCTCTGTCGACTTACGGCGGTAATATCGTGCGAACTGGGGCGATTTTCTGTTAGTGACTGACTCATATGTTGATTTGATGAAATAAAACCCGCATCACCAAAGGCCTATCTAGCGCAAGATGCTAGCCAATCAGTCCCGCAGCAGAGTCATGGGAAAAGCCCTTCCCCCCACCCCCACCCCACGTCGTCAGTGACGTCAAACGCCACGTGATCGAAGCGGAACGGAGCGCATCCGCGAAACTGAACGGCAGCATCACCAGCTTCGCACGGCGTCACCCACAGGCAAATCACAGTGTAGCAGGACTACCACACGACAACTAGTTCGTGACTGGATTTTAACGTCCTGTCGACCGCACAGGGCTACCCCAGGACGGTGACAGACTAGATAAGTGTTACTGTTAACTACGCGACAGTATACTTTGTACGCGACAGTATGCTTTGTACGCGACAGCAAAGTTTATTAATATGTCGTAATTACATAAATTTACTGAAAGCCTGTTCTTCAATTGGGCGAAGTGTTTGTTCGCCGAACATACTTCAATTCAGACAGTTCGACGAACTATGCTTCGCTCTTATCTGGCTTATAATGACTCTGAAGGAATCATCGTTTCTTAATTGAAGTTATAGTTCGCCGAACGTTGTTCGGACAGTTCGACGAACAATACTTCGTTCTTATATGGCTTATAATGACTCTGAGATGCAAGCTTCGGTCCCAACTTGCGGCAGAAACGCAGCAGACAGGATGATCAGCCCAAAATGTTAGGCTAAAGCCAAGTGAAATCAAGTCAATATACTTTAATCATTCCTCACAGGGTAATTCAGCTAACTACTATATCATTCTGGGTCTCAGAGACAAGGCTGAGCCTCCCACAAGTCAACAAATAAAAATCCCCACCCCACCCCCACCCCCACCAGTGAGTGAAGTACCTAGCAACACCGTCATCATTTATATTTTCCTTTTTCTTTCTTCCTCATCCGGGCACAGGAGCTTTCTGCTCTCAGCCAATCACTGAGATGCAAGGTTCATCGAACTCGGCGAATATTCCCAGAACATGTTGAGCAAAGCTTTTTGGCCACCCGAATATAGCTTCGTTGCAGTTCGACGAATACCCCGAACTGTATTTGCGAAGCAAAAGTTCGC
>OY757549.1:16909826-16939826 GCA_963584105.1 Alviniconcha strummeri
GCTAGAACTACCGAGAAGTCGCGAATCGGGTGGGGTATTATCCGATGTAGCACGGTTGCTTACTGGATTGGCTTCTCCGCTTTCTGGTGTGTGTGTGTGCGTACCGGTGGGGGGTTATATCGCTGTGTACCTCGATATAATGAATCGCTTGACTCGTTGGTATGGCTTCTCAGGTGGCGGCTTGTGCAAAAATGGTGTCAGACCTATCTGCGGGAGACTCTCTGTCTCTCTGTGAGAGAGACAGACAGAAAGAGAGACAGAGAGAGACAGACAAACAAAGACAGGCGGAGAGAAATGCAGAGACTCGTAGTTCTTGAAATTTAACGTTACGTCAACCGAATAGAAACATACATGTGAGTTGTTCTCCATAATTGGTGACCAGATTGTTGCAATCAGGTCAAAAATAAAATTGGATTTTAACCATTTATGTGATGCTTTTTACAAACTTTAATATGAGTGAAATCATCAGTCATAAACAAAAAATCATTGCCCACTCCTGTTTTGATGTAATTACGTTTTAAAATGTGTTGACGCGTAGGGTGTCCCGTGTGTTACAATGTGACGCAAACAAGATTTCAAGTACAGTATTAAAATCATGGCAAGATTATTGGTATAGGAGGTGGAAAAAAACTTGGAAAGGAAACATTTAAAGCACAAAATGTAGCATTTACATCAAACAGAGATCACAGATAACAAAATCAATTTTGTGACGCCGTAACGCACGTCCCATCATAAATTATACGTTTACCATTTTCTTCACCTGGATTCATCTTTTGTTTTATTATCCATAGGACTATTGTGTATAATGTATTCATTATATGTGTAATTCCTACAAGGCACGCCATGCATTTTTCCCTAGAGGTCATTAAAATTAGTAGTTTGTGGGACAGTGTTACATGTGACACCGCCACATGCCGGACTGTGTTACATGTGACACCGCCACATGCCGGACTGTGTTACATGTGACACCAACACATGCCGGACTGTGTTACATGTCACACCAACACATGCCGGACTGTGTTACATGTCACACCAACACATGCCGGACTGTGTAACATGTCACACCAACACATGCCGGACTGTGTAACATGTCACACCAACACATGCCGGACTGTGTTACATGTGACACCAACACATGCCGGACTGTGTTACATGTGACACCAACACATGCCGGACTGTGTAACATGTCACACCAACACATGCCGGACAGTGTTACATGTCACACCAACACATGCCAAGTAAGTAAATAAAACAGCAAGTAAATAAAACAAAATACACAACAAGGCACAGCTGAGTTCAAACAGTTTATTTAGTAATTAAATAATAATAATCATAGAAATTTGTAAAACGCCTACCCTGTGGCTCAAAGCACTAACAAGCATACACACATAATGTACATCAAGATGGAAAATGTTACCAAAATAAAAAAATAAAAAGATATCGACAAGGGTTCAAGCATAACTATGCAAAAGATGCATACACACTGTACAGACGAATAGAAGTGAAGGACAATGTGGCTTAACACTTTGGATGACGAGGTCCAGGCAGCAAGGGTGTCCAGGTAAAGGTTATCCCCATTTAGACATGATGTCTGGGGCCCAGTTTGTTGAGGTCCAGGGGGCCAAGGATGTCCTTTACCCTGACCCAAGCAATGTCATCCACCTCAGGCCAGTGGCAGAGACCATCTTCTGACTGTTTCAGGAACGTGACTTCAAAGTCCTCTTCACCTCTCGACAGCACCTGAAATCATATTTACCATGATGCAAGTCTGAAAGAATTTAGCCTTGAAATGTTTTAAATGGTGATTATATTTGTAATTTCCAGCATCACTTGTTTGAATCTGGCTCTGAAACCAAGAAGTAAACTTGTCAACTGTTTTAATGCCCAGTCAACCATGATGGTTATATCCATCTGAAGAAGTAAACTTGCTGGCCATAATATACATGGCATTCAAATACAAGAAATGAACACTTCAGTTTTTAAACTTACCACTCGTCCATATTCTTTGTGGATGAGTCTCTGTCCTCGTCTGTCACGTGTCGGGGAAAACTTCTGTCCTTGCTGTTCGATGTTGTTGTTTTGTTACTAATAACAACGGCACCCCTCACTCACACATGCGTGCATGCGGTCCCTCAGCAATCACACACGGCATGCTCTCACACATGCGCTCTGGGTGATCCACTCACGGACTCGCTCTCTCTCACGCAACATCATATGCATGTCACAACCATGATATTTCATTCAGTTCACTATTGTAATCTTAACAACAGCTACGTTACTGCGTACCATTAACGTAAACCCGGGTGCTACTAAGTAAATAATATTCCACAAACCTGGCCAGGCTTCACTCATCACACACACGCACTCCAATGCACACAGTCCATGTCATCACAGTCTTGACGACGCGACGTCTGGTGGAGCTCGTGGCACTCGTTGCATTAGAGGCCGCAGTCCTGTGCCGGGTGGAGTCCGTGGCGGTGACAGTCAGTGGTGGTGGTACCACAGCCGGGCCGGGATCATCTCACAGAGATTCGGAATTACTTGCACCTCACAGTCTCTCCTTCTCCAGTCCATTTCACCTTTGCTTCTCAGTCTTTGCATGTACATCACACGAATCACCTTGTGTCATGTCCTCTTTAATCCCTCCTCCTTTTCATGCTCATATTCCTTCCTGCGTCTTTCTTCTCTCGGGCCCCGGCTCCGACTGCCCAAAAACCCACGCTCCGTTTCCCCCTTCTCCACATTTTGTATTCTTCCGCGAATTGAATATTCATCACTCCAATTCCATTTCGATATACAACAAAACGATATATCATCAAACGTAATAATCATGTACTAACACTACTTAGCATGCATTCAGGTTATGTTCCAGGACAAACGGCAGTTCTCCAATTTATTGAATTATTTTAATTAGGGATTATTTCCTGTCCAGAATGTCTGGAACTACCTCTCCTATTCTTCCAGTAAAATATGGCGCGAATCACCCCCACTACCTTCCTCATTTCTCCCCTTCCCGCGTCTGTTGTCTTAGAGGCTAATTTATGGTTTACGTTGACCCGACCATCCCACTGCCCGCCGAGCCATCGCACACCCTTCCTGGCCCCGTTTCCTCTGTCCGTCCCAAGTGACCGGCTAGTCTAAACAGTCGCCCCGTCTTGGCACTTGGCACTTTCTGCCTGCACCGACTAATTTACTCATTTCGCACTTTGACATTTGCCCCCCATTTGAAGACAATGCTACACATTGTTTTAACTACACCAAAGGGCGAAATCGCATACGAATAGAAAATATATGAAATTTTCCAACGTTTTACATCGAAAGACCAAATGGCCGGTAGACAACTCCACGCAAAGTGGTGATCATTTCACGAACGACATCATAGCTGACAGCTGAAGATATGTACAAAATTAACTCGGGTCAGTATGCAACATACTGCCGCCGTCTGTGAAATCGCCTTATCGAGAAGCTTGAGACAGACCTCCTTATCGCTACATCGCATGCAGTCTACATACTACGGTTATTCTAGCTATAACCGAAAAGAAGACAAAGACATTCTCAGCCGACCTTGGTTCAGAATCTGAATTACAGCATGCCCGCGCGGCTCATGTAATCCGCCCCAACATTCTCCCTGCCGGGAATGTAAAGGATACGGTATCTGTAGGGCTGAAGAGTCATGGCCCACCGCAACACCCGACCGTTTTTCAAGTTCGCTTTCTGCAGGAAGCTTAAAGGCTGGTGATCTGTCTCCAGGACAAACTCCTTGCCATACAAGTACTTCTGGAACTTTTGTACTCCCCAGACTACCGCCAAGCATTCTTTCTCGACAGTGGCATACCCTTGTTCACACTTGGTGAGCTTTCGGCTGGCGTATCGAACTGGAAACTTCTTCCCGTCACATTCCTGCAACAGTACTGCCCCTAGACCTTGCCCTGACGCATCCGTTCGAAGAGTGAATGTCTTGGACATATCCGGCAGTTTCAGGATTGGCTGTGAAGCTAGCCTTTCCTTCACTGTAGATAGTGCCCTTTCTGCCGCCTCGGTCCATTCCACCTTATTGGGGCTGCCCCTCTTCACCATGTCACTGAGCGGACTCGTGATGGCTGCAAAGTTGGGAACGAACTCGCGATAGAAGCCAATCAGCCCCAACAAGCTTCTGACCTCTGCCTTTGTAGTGGGCCTAGGTAACTCCAGCATCTTTGCTACCTTGCCCTGTTCCGGCTGCTTCGTTCCCTCACCCACCATGAACCCCAGGAATTCCAGGTTGGGATAGCCGATCTGACATTTGCTGGGTCTGGCAGTCAGGTTGGCCCCTTTCAGCCTCAAGAACACCTCTCTGAGCAGCGCCATGTGCTCCTCCCACGTTTCAGAGAATATAAGAATGTCGTCCATGAAATTGGCGACATTCTTCATGCCATCCAACAGCTTTCTCATCATCCGCGTGAAGGTGGCAGGGGCCACGTTCAGTCCGAACGGCATGACCTTCCATTGGAAGAGACCCATGGGGGTAGTGAAAGCCGTGACCTCCCTCATTCGGTCGGACATCTTGATCTGCCAATAACCCTTACTGAGGTCTATTTTCGAGAAGTACCTGTTTGCCTGTGATGACATAGTTGCAAACAGATCCTCTATGTTAGGCATGGCCTCCATGTCAGGTTTGATGACATTGTTCAGGCGCCTGTAATCTGTGCAAAACCGATGCTCGCCTGACTTCTTCTTCACGATTACGACGGGAGCGGCATAAGATGATTTAGATGGCTCAATCACCCCCATCTGCATCATCTTCCTAACTTCCTCCGCAATGATCTCCCGAGTGGCATAAGGAATCGGGTATGGTTTTACACTGACTGGTTGTGTAGTGGTCAGCTCTGCGTCGCAGACTTCTAGGTCTGTCTGCCCTGGCCTTTCCGTCATCAGCCCACCAAACTCTGCGCATAAGGCCCTCGCTTCCCCTTTCTTGACCTCATCCAACTCGTCGTACAGGGTCACGTCCTGGTAGGACTCCGCCTCACCAAACTCAGGCATCACTATGTGCCCCTCGACCTCCGGGTCCCCCTCACCGGTGTCGATCACTGCGGCTCCTGCCAGCAAAGTGGCTTCATCCGCTTCCTGACAGTTACGCTCAGTGTACTTTCTGAGCATATTTATGTGAAAAACCTTCTGCTGTCCATTTACATCGATCCTGTAATCATGCAGACCTACCTTCCCCACCACAACAAACGGCCCCTTCCAGTGCATCAGGATCTTGTTGTGGTCAGTTGGCAGCAGAAGTAGCGCCTTGTCTCCCACCTGCAGTTGACGGTTCTTGGCCTTCTTGTCAAAGTACTTCTTGTAGGTCTGAGAGGACTGTTTGAGCGCCTCCTGCGCAAACCGGCAGGTGTCCTCCAGGCGGCTCTTGAGGTCGAGCACAAATTGATATGTAGTCTTGACCTCCTCCTCTCCCTCCTCGTTGGTCCACAACTCCTTCAAGATGGAGATCGGCCCACGGACCGTTCGGCCGTAGAGCATCTCGAATGGAGAGAACCCTAGACTATCTTGCGGAGCCTCTCTGTATGCGAACAGTATGGCTGGCAGATAGCGATCCCAGTCTGTTGGGCGTTCTTCACACATCTTTTTCAACATTCCCTTCAACGTGCCATTGAACCTTTCCACAAGCCCGTTCGCTTGGGGGTGGTATGGCGTCGTGTGAAGTTGCTTCACCCCAAGCAATCGACCGACTTCCCTCATAAGGGCTGAGGTGAATTGAGTCCCTCTATCACTCAGGATCTCCGATGGAACACCAACCCTAGAGAACATCTCAACCAACGCCTCTGCCACAGTTTCTGTATCAATAGACCTGAGCGCTACAGCCTCGGGGTACCTGGTGGCATAATCGACCATGGTGAGAATGTATCGATTCTTCGTTCCCGATGGAGGTGAGATTGGCCCTATGAGGTCGACGGCCACCCTACGGAATGGCGTGTCGATCAACGGCGCACTCACCAACGGCACCTTCCTTGTGCTCCCTCTTGGACTTGCCCTCTGACAACTGTCACAAGACGCACAGAATCGCTTTATATCGGCCATCGCTCCTGGCCAATAAAAGCTGCTCATGATCCTGTCTGCAGTCTTCCCCTTCCCGAGATGACCCGACATGAGGGCCTCATGGCCAACTGCCATTACCCTCTCACGGAACTTGGACGGCACGACCAACTGTGACGTCGCCCGTCCTGTCTTGGAGCTTGTAAAAACCCGGTACAACAGTCCTTTGTTCACCTGAAACACGACTGTACCTCCCCGGACTTCCTTCTGCCCCCCTTCCTTGGCCGCTTCGAACAGTCCACGCAAGGACGAGTCGTCCTGCTGAGCCCCCTTAATCTCTAACGGTGTGGCTTCAGCACCCTGCTTTCCACAAGGTGCACTCAACGGCCTCATCGCCTTCAACCTTTGACCCCTCGTTTCTACGGCTGCTGCCACAGCTGGGTCATCGGGACCCTTTGCACCCGGCACATTCCCAATGATCAAGTCACACAGAGGACTTTGCATGACAAGAGCCTCTAGCTGTCCAGTAAAGAACGGAGTGCTGACTGCTAGTTTAGCGGTCTCAAACTCCCTCATTGTGCCGTCAATCAATACACACTTTCTACGTTCGCCTGTGTATTCCCTGTCTGTCACGAATGACGTTCTCACCACTGCGGTAGAACACCCTGTGTCTCTCAAGACATCCACCTCCCGATCACCAATCGCTCCCTTGCGCACTGGCAGTTCTGCCGCTGCCTCTGCATTGCGCATCCCAGACAATGTCAAACTGCCTGACCCCACCTGGCCATCACGTGGCTGTGAACCCTCGGCCTCCATTTCAGTCCCGCCCTGAAATGGCACTTCGCGCAAGGCACCAACCTTGGGTGTCTTATTGCGACAGTCTCTAGCAATATGCCCCCTCTTGCGGCAGATAAAACACTCGCGCAGTTCCGCTCTACTTTCCGCTCTTTGAGGTCTCGCGTTTTTAGCCTCTAGCGAATGTTCCTTCGCACCACTCGGATTGCCTGGCCCGTTCCTGTCCCTCTCAGACTTGAAGGTCTTTATCTGCTGTCCTAAACCCGACCTCGGTGGTTTGACATCGGATCGCGCTTCGCGATATACCTCAGCCGCTTCGAGCAGCTCTTCCGTGGTTTGCGGTTTCCTTTCCTTCAAATGAACAGTGAGTTCGGCCCCGCACCCGCTCAAAATCTGTTCTCGGATCAAGAGACTCTTTAGTTTGACAAAATCTTTGCCGACGTCGCTCAGCTCGAGCCATTTGTTGAAGTAATGGTCTAAGCGGACACCAAACTGGGCATACGTCTCGCCCGACTGGATCCTAGCCTGACGGAATTTCCGGCGAAAACCCTCCTCGGTGAGGTCGTACCCTTTCATTAACGCTTCTCTCAGTTTCTTGTAGTCTCTTTGGTCCGCCTTCGAAAGCGTAGAGAAGACGTGAAGGGCCTTCCCTGTGAGAAGGGCCGATAGCATCAATGCCCACTCGCCCTCCTCCCATCCCTGATTTTCCGCGAACGCTTCGAACCTATCGATGTATGCGTCGATTGAGTCTCCCTCTTCTTGAAATTTCGGAAGCTTCGGTCTAGGTGCATTGCCCTGCCTTCGGCGACCCGCCTCTGTGCTATCCGCATCCCCGTTTGCTTGCATGGTGCCGTTCGCCCGTTCAAGCCTCAGCCGCTCTAAGTCTATCTCTGCATTCCTGAGGTCTGCCTCCTGCTTCAGCCTCTCCGCCTCAGCAGTCAGTCTCAGCTTTTCCATCTCAAGCTGTTGATGTTCTACACGTCTACGTTCCGCCCTTTCGTCTCTCTCTGCCTTTTGCTGACTTTCAACAAATTTCCGTAACTCCTCCCCCTCATAGCCCAGTTCCTTTCCTTGCGTCAATAACTTTTCCAGCGGTGTAAACGTCTCTTCTCCCATCTTGGCCAGACCCCGTTACTTCACTGTCCCCACTGTAATTACTTCGTACTACTCGTTCTTTGACAGTGTCAACAAGCACGTAGTGTGAATAATGATATCCCGTTGGCTTACTAGACTGAGGACACTCGTCCCTTAGTACCTTGTACTTGTTCTAGTTAAGCAACGTAACTCAACCCTGAAGGAACCTTGGTTAGTATACTCAGATACTAGGCTGCCATGGTTAGAGTCCTCGCTCACAGTCCCTGCGGACTGCCTTCAGTTCAACAACGAACAACAACGACAATAACAACGAAGAACCGAAAGTATGATGGATACCTTCAGTGAAACTTTTTCTAGCCCTGCGGCTACCTTCGTCTTTCCCCTCTATGACAAAATGTTTGGGCCAGAATCCTGGCAGGCTCGCCAATAATTGTCACGTGTCGGGGAAAACTTCTGTCCTTGCTGTTCGATGTTGTTGTTTTGTTACTAATAACAACGGCACCCCTCACTCACACATGCGTGCATGCGGTCCCTCAGCAATCACACACGGCATGCTCTCACACATGCGCTCTGGGTGATCCACTCACGGACTCGCTCTCTCTCACGCAACATCATATGCATGTCACAACCATGATATTTCATTCAGTTCACTATTGTAATCTTAACAACAGCTACGTTACTGCGTACCATTAACGTAAACCCGGGTGCTACTAAGTAAATAATATTCCACAAACCTGGCCAGGCTTCACTCATCACACACACGCACTCCAATGCACACAGTCCATGTCATCACAGTCTTGACGACGCGACGTCTGGTGGAGCTCGTGGCACTCGTTGCATTAGAGGCCGCAGTCCTGTGCCGGGTGGAGTCCGTGGCGGTGACAGTCAGTGGTGGTGGTACCACAGCCGGGCCGGGATCATCTCACAGAGATTCGGAATTACTTGCACCTCACAGTCTCTCCTTCTCCAGTCCATTTCACCTTTGCTTCTCAGTCTTTGCATGTACATCACACGAATCACCTTGTGTCATGTCCTCTTTAATCCCTCCTCCTTTTCATGCTCATATTCCTTCCTGCGTCTTTCTTCTCTCGGGCCCCGGCTCCGACTGCCCAAAAACCCACGCTCCGTTTCCCCCTTCTCCACATTTTGTATTCTTCCGCGAATTGAATATTCATCACTCCAATTCCATTTCGATATACAACAAAACGATATATCATCAAACGTAATAATCATGTACTAACACTACTTAGCATGCATTCAGGTTATGTTCCAGGACAAACGGCAGTTCTCCAATTTATTGAATTATTTTAATTAGGGATTATTTCCTGTCCAGAATGTCTGGAACTACCTCTCCTATTCTTCCAGTAAAATATGGCGCGAATCACCCCCACTACCTTCCTCATTTCTCCCCTTCCCGCGTCTGTTGTCTTAGAGGCTAATTTATGGTTTACGTTGACCCGACCATCCCACTGCCCGCCGAGCCATCGCACACCCTTCCTGGCCCCGTTTCCTCTGTCCGTCCCAAGTGACCGGCTAGTCTAAACAGTCGCCCCGTCTTGGCACTTGGCACTTTCTGCCTGCACCGACTAATTTACTCATTTCGCACTTTGACATCGTCCAACGGGTATCATTACTCTCATGTAGTCACCAGCTCTGTAAGTGTAACAAAATTGTAAAAAAAAAAAAGAGAAAACATATTAAGCTAAAATAAAAACATATAACATGAGAACAATTTAATTAAACTAAATTAACCATTATAAATTGCTAAGCTTGTCAAATCACGGTTCATGTACATTCGAGTTTAGTACAGTGGAGTCCATTAATAACGACAACTGTAATAACGAGAACACTGTAGTAACGAGACATTTTTCAGTCCCCGTTTTTTATCCTTCTTAATCTTTAAGAATAAACCATTGGGTTTAACGAGAGTTAGTGGATAATCATCTCGGTAATAACGAGAGATTTTCTATCCTTCCTGGTCACAAAAGTTCTCGCCACTCGCCCCACCTCCACCTCGTCGGTAGTCAAGTTCCCGGTAGGGCACATCTCGTGGTGGCCGGTAACAACTAAAACAACGAAAGGCGCGTCCTTGTGCAGTGTGTAATCCCCTCTCCCCCCTCTCATCTTCGTCTGGCCGCTCGAGTGCGCACGGTGCCGTTGGCGTTCTCGCCCCGCACGTAGGCCTAGTGTGACGCAACCCCCATTACATTGCAAGCCGCGCAGATAGTCATGTGATGATACTGACGACACGCGGGTTGTGTTTAGGCCAAGCCTGTTCAGTCTAAGCTTGATTGCTACAGTGATCACATCGCTCTTCAGAGTTTACAGAGACTAGATCCAGTCAGTATTTCGCGGTCTAAGAGATGGCATCTAAAAGAAAGCGGATGTCGACGGCGCCGGTGCCAAGATTATTTCCCTTTGTTTCCCTTGGTAAATTCGTCATTTGGGAATAACGAGAACTCGGCAATAGCGAGAAAATGTGCCTGGGCCGTCCGCTGTCGCTATAACAGAGTTTCACTGTAATACAGTCTTTATTCTGCTTTTGTGTGTGTGTGTGGTGGTGGAGGGGGGGGGGGGGGGAGCAACCAAACTGAAAAGGGGTTGTCTGATTAAGTTACCTGATAGAGTCGACAGGTTGCAACTCAGCTCCCTGGTTTCCAGCAGTAGCTGGTGTGGGCATGCCATCCTGGGGTGTGGGGTTGTCCTGGGGTGTAGGGTTGTCCTGGGGTGTGGGGTTGTCCTGGGGTGTAGGGTTGTTCTGGGGTGTAGCGTTATGCTGGGGTGTCGGGTCGTCCTGTGGCACGAGTCCCTCATCCTGAGCAGGTGCTGCTGGCATGTCAGTGTCAGCATTTGGGGGAGCTGCTGCTGTTAAAATAAGAATTCACATTAAACAAAAACTGAACATGCACTATATGTAACTGTTACCAACTGTGTGTTCCAAATGAAACTTCTTTTTTTAACTGAAGGACAGTACCCAAGAAAAATATGCAACCACTTAATTACATCTCATCACTCCATAGACTTAGAAAGGGTAGACCCAGTAAGGGTGACACTTGTGTATACATGTAAATATGCAACCACTTAATTACATCTCATCACTCCATAGACTTAGAAGGTACACCCAGTAAGGGTGACACTTGCGTATACATGTAAATATGCAACCACTTAATTACATCTCATCACTCCATAGACTTAGAAGGTACACCCAGTAAGGGTGACACTTGTGTATACATGTAAATATGCAACCATTTAATTACATCTCATCACTCCATAGACTTAGAAAGGGTAGACCCAGTAAGGGTGACACTTGTGAATACATGTAAATATGCAACCATTTAATTACATCTCATCACTCCATAGACTTAGAAGGTACACCCAGTAAGGGTGACACTTGTGTATACATGTAAATATGCTTAAATCCCCTGCCGCTTTGGTCGCCACATTATGTTTTCAGTGTATATGTGATAAAAATAAAATAAAATTGTAAGCTTACCAGCACGTCGTCTTCTTTGTTGCTTCTTCGTGTGGTGGACAGCCCAGGTGCCACAGAAATCTTCGTTTGCGCAGTCTCCCTCCTCTGGTGTGCAGGCAGGGCAGAAGCAATTCCTTTCCCTTGTTGTGACAATATATGGCAGCATACCTCGAACACTGTGGAGACTTCTGGTTCCGTCAGCGTACTTGATGTCTGGCCCTACCCTGTCTGGTCTGTTGCGATTCACATCTCCATTGCGGCTCACAAAGAGGAACGTCCGGCGGCTGTGGCAGAGTACATCAGGTGTTGGTGGCCTGGTGAGAGATGCCTTGCAGTAGTGGAAGAGTTCGTTTGCGTTAGAAACCACTGCACGACGTGCCTTGACTGCAGATGACACCATGCGTTTGACAAGACCTATTTCGGCATCACATGGTCCCTTGCCGTGGCGGCTGCCAAAGAAATGCTTTTCTGTCGGCACACCTGTATCTTCAGCTGCATGTGACACATCAACAAAATTGGTTCTGCCCTTGTACTGGGTTCCACATCCATCTGAGAACTGGATCACTTTGGTGAAGATCATACCCCTGGCCTTGAGTGCGTTGACAGCCATCACCTGAAAATGGTGCACAGCATGGGCGTCATGATTCAGATCATCGGAAATGAAAACAAATGACTCCGTCACAGTGTCACCATCATCTGGGCAGCGGTAGTAGGAAACTACTGGATGTATGGTGACACTGTGTCGTGTCCAGTGTGCCCTTGGGCTTCATCTTGATAGAAGCATCCAAAGTTTTCAGCGAAGTCCATTACTTGAAGGAGCCAATCATTGGGCAGGTGTTCCTTCAAGGAGGAGAACATCTTGTGCCGCCATTCTGCGTTGCCGAGATGGTAGGCAAAAGTAGCAAGGTCTTCTTCCAGCTCAGTGAGCAACTGGTCAAACGGCCCCGTTTTGGAAGTCAGCATCCGCTTGCTTGTTTTCTTTGCAACGCCAGCTCTGTTGTGGATCTCCTGTTGCACAATGGCCCAGGTCTTCCATGTGACCAGGGTGTCACTGGATTTGTCCAATACAGGTTGGAGTTTGGTGCGAATGGCTTCAACACCACAGTTGCTGCATTTTCTGTCCAGGCAGGTTTTCTGGTGGTGGACTTGGCCCTGCTCCTTCTTGCACAGAGTGGCAATGCGCAGTTCATACTTGTTTGGAAGCATAAGCTCACGGTGTGCCTTGCTGCTGAGGAAGCTGTTTATGGCTTCTTGTTTTAGAGTCACATTAGCACACTACTCGCAGCAGCAAGTATTTATCTTCCTATGTTTGACAGTCCTTGTCATTTTCGGCCGCAGTTTGGCAAACCGTGAGAAAGAAATTGTGGTGTTTGCTTCTTCCTCAAATATTTGATGGGCTGCCTTTAAAGTGACCTCCATGACCCGCTTTGGTTCCTGTGTTTTCAGGCTGACATAAGCAAAAGATGGGTCGGTTCTCGAGACATCCCCACGGTTAAAGAAGTCTGTTGCCTTCTGCACCGTTTCTGTTGACAGCGCGTTCGAGGGCCGTTTGCGGTCAAAAACCTAAGAACGGCACTTCTTCATGAAGCTAAAGCTGATGCCGTACTTCTTTCTCAAGCACTTGACACTCTGCTGCCCCAGACTTGCAGATAGTAGAATGCGGCCAAGCGTTGCTCTTTTCGTAACATGCTGCTTTTTCTTTGACTTCCTCAACTCTTGGTATTGTTTTCCAACTTATTCCTCAAGAGCTGCTGCGTAGTCCAATTCTTTTCGTGATGTGGGAGGACGAATGCTTCTGTCTGCTAGTGCCTTCCTCTTGCGGGGAGACTTGGTATCCAGCAACCGGTCAATCACAACCGCAAACTTCGCTGGATTCTCGGGCAGGTTTTCTCTGGCCTTTCTCACTGCCCGAGATAGACAAGAGGGTGTGAAGGCTTGAGTGCTGCTGGTTGTTTGATCTCCAGCTTCAGATGGTGGCACAGTAATGGTGACTTGTTCCTTTTCATCTCTTCTTTTGTCGCGTCGTTTCTTGTTTTGCCAGACTTCTTTTTTTTTCCTTTTCTTTTTTCTTTCTTTTTTTGACTAGGCAGACTTGCTCTGTATTTCTGCTGGCGCAGTCTGTCTCTTTCCCTCTTCTCCCTGATTTGCGCTCTTGTTTGGGTTTTTTCCCGGTTTCTTTTCCACTTTCCCTAGCATTTTCTGTTGTAGCCGCCATTCCTGGACTCGTTTCCGTGTCTTAATTTTAGCTTCCGCTTTCTGGTCAGGCGTCCGGTTTGCTCTTGTAGCTTGAAGCCTTTTGTGTTCCTTTTCACGGTAGAGCTTGTACTGAACAGGATCTTCTTTAATACGACTCCTATGCTCTCGTTTTCGCCTAGCCCCAAAGAAACCCCAGGAGGTTCAGAAGATGAAGAAGCTAATATGTGTGGGGCTGCCTCTTTCTCTTCTTCTAGTGAGCCGGTGTGGCCTAGCGGTAAGGCGTTAGGCTGGTAAGCGGAAGGACCTCGGTTCGATACCGCTTCGGCTCTCCTTTCTCTTCAAAAAGGTTGTGGTTTGTGGACACTGTCTTGTGACTTTGTCCATCACTTCCTACTGAAACATTAAAATGGCTCTCATCGCTGCCCATCTTAATGCAGGAATCATTCTGGTGATGACAGTGTAGCGATAGGTATATAGTCTCCCTCTCCCCCCACCTCCATGCCCCCTTCCCCCCCTTCTCCCTGTCCCTAATAAGCCTTATGGTTTCTGTGGACGTTAAGCACCATGTTTACTTACTTACTTCTCTTCTTTGGCTGACCTCTGCCTGGTGCTAGCAAGTCTACAAGAAGCTCTGACTGATGCCATCACGCGTCTGTCTGAAAATCACACATACACATGTGCATATGAAGCATTAAGAATGGAGAGAAAAAAAAAATGAAAAAAAATATCGCAAGCAAATTTATGAAAGTCTAGGATACACCAGAATGAATGAGTGAATAAACTTCATTTTACAAGAGTAGTGGAGTAGACACAGGGTCTTTTTTACATCCAGCCCTCACCCATGAGGGACCAATTTTACTAATACTACACATATATTTAAGATTCACCAAAACTTAGGTATACATCAAAACAGTACAGGATATTAGTTCTTAAGTTTAGGGCAAAGGGGGAGGGGGGGGGGGAGAGAGAAGCTTTTAACATGTATAACAACTACGTTTTGCTAAGCTGCTACAGTACTAATGAATAAAAAATTAAAAAAAATTAAAAAAAAAATTACAAGGACTAATTACATAAAGTACATATAAATGTATAAGTACAAGCTAGAGTGAGCACTGTATACACTGACACAGATTTGAGACTAGTGACAAGTCTTTGGAAATAACCTGAAGATTGGTATCACTTTCATTTGTATTATAATTATTGTAAGTGAACAGAAAACAACAGCACATGTAGATGATGTTCTGATGTAGCCAATTATCACACTCACGGCAATGAAAATGTAATTAATGTGTTAAATGTGCAAAGAACGCTTGTCTTGAAACAGGACATGCATTACATGGGGCAATGGTGTCGCCTGTTACGCACAGGATGCGGTTTCCGCTTTGAGACAATATATTACTAAACACACTACAGTCAACATTGACAACAGCAGCATTAACTCCACAAATACGTGGTGCCAGTCTACACAGCAATGAAAATATAATTAATATGTTAAATGTGCAAAGACCACTTCTTTTGACTTGAAACAGTCCGTGCGTTACATGGGACAATCATGCGACACCAAATCTGACAGATCAACAACGTTCATGTAACACACGGTACATTTTCCCAAATTAGTTCGAGACAAGCTGTGTAGTAGACTGATATGGCCACTTTTGTTTTATTGGTGCTAAAGTATAACAACAATTGACAAATACCCAGATATAATCTTTATTTTTTTATAAACAGGCAATGCATGTACCGTGTTTTACATGTGACGCCATAAAATCAAGTTGGAGAATGGTAATTTCCACTTTGGTAAGGTGCTTCCCGATCGAATATTAAAACATTCCTTCATAAAAGTATCAAGAATAGACTAAAAAGATCGTAGAATTGTATTTTACTCACCTTAATTGTCGATGGTAGACAATGTAGACGACGTCGGACGGATACCGATGGTGACTGACGGTCGCTCTGTTCTGCCCCGTGCGCACATGTACACAGCGAAGTGTGACACGGTTTAGTGTTGCTTTACGTCCACAGAGGCGAGTTGGCCTATTAGGGACGGGGACAGAGTGGGAAGGGGGCGAGAGAGTGAAAGGCTCGACCGCGGAAACCGCCCGAAAAAGACCGGAGAGACCGTGGACCGCCGCCAGAACAATGGAAGTTTTAAGGCGGTGTCCCCTCGCCATTGCCCAGCGACTTGTGCACTGCGCAATTGCTCTTTCAACTGCTGTGCTGGACAGAGTCACTAAGACAATGTCCGTTGCACCGCTGTTGACGAACAACTTGGACAACTCGAAGCAAAAGACGTCCAACTTGCTCAGCCCAGCTCCACCTCCCTACTCATGATCTCTTATGGGCAAAAGTTAGGGTCCAGCTCCACCTCCTTCCTCTAAGATCTCTTGATCTTTTGATCTCGCCTGGAACCCTGAGTGTGACACGTCACCGTTTATTGCGTTTATACCTCACTTCCCGTTGGAGATTCCGTGCAAAACGTCACCAATTGGTATGTTGCTATGTTTAGTTTTAATCTGGGGTTTCCGTTTGTTCGTGTTGCTGTTTGATCTCGTTGATTTTGAAATTAAAAATCGGCCGTCCCGCATGTTACAAATGTGACTCCATCAAAAATAAACGCTTTAGATCAGTAGATTCAAGATTATTTTAGATAGCTACCTATTATATCAAAACAATGTGGAACTTAAATTAAGGAAAAGCCTTGCTGATGATGCACACGATGTTCTGATAAAAATAAAATGAGGGAAAAAGATGCACACGAAATGTGACACCACACGTACGCACGGGACGGGTATGTTTACAGGGGCATCATGATGTAACAATAAAATATAAACACAAACAGTAGTGAAAAATATCTTTATTGATGCAATGCCAACAACATCAAAGGAAATTTAATTATCTGTGGTTGTTTTTCTGTTTGATTTAAAGCTTCAGAGATGGTGGGTGCACCAGTGCAAATCTATGGCCGCCATTTTGATGTCAGTTTTTCTTTTAATTTTTTTTTTTTTAGGGGGAATCTAGATAGTTAATCGATTTGGTTCTGATACTGTTGTTTCATGTGAATATACCAAATAGGTATATGATAAAATGTTGTTACTAGAAGTGATTAAGGATTTTTCTGAATTAAAAATGAGACCCAACCCAGCGGGTCTCCAATTCTGGAGAACAACTCATGTAATGTCCAAGTAGCAGACGAAATAATGTTAATCAGCATTATCTCCCTTAAAATGATATTGCACATGCGCCGGTACTAAGCAACTTGATATATATACACAAAACATGCGCAGTGACACTAACTGGAAACCCCCGCCCCCCCCCCCCGACCGTGATCCGGAGTCGCAACTGACATAGTTGGTGCAAGGCACCACAGCCTTGAGGGTGCATCGTATGACAAGAGAGACTGGGACGACTTGAAAGCTGGCTCGCCAGGTAAGTACTGAAGTAAGTAAACATGGTGCTTGACATCCACATAAACCGTAAGGCTTATTATGGACGGGGAGAAGGGGGTATATGGAGGTGTGGGGGAGGGGAAGATTATATATACCTATCGCTTCACTGTCACCACCAGAATGACTTCTGCATTAAGGTGGGCAGCGATGACAGCCATTTCGATGTTTCATTAATTGTGACTGACAAAGTCACAAGACAGAGCTAGTCCACAGACCACAATATCTGAAGAGAAAGGAGAGACGAAGCTGTATCGAACCGAGGTCCCACCGCCTACCAGGCTATAACGCCTTACCGCTAGGCCAAACCGGCTCAGTATGCCAGGTTAAAGTAAGTAAACATGGTGCTTAACGTCCACAGAAACCGTACGGCTTATTAGGGACGGGGATAAGGGGGGAAGGGGTTATGGAGGTGGGGGAAGAGGGATATTATATACCTATCGCTACACTGTCACCACCAGAATGACTACTGCATTAAGGTGGGCAGCGATGAGAGCCATTTTAATGTTTCAGTAGGAAGTGATGGACAAAGTCACAAGACAGTGTCCACAAACCACAACCTTTTTGAAGAGAAAGGAAAGCCGAAGCGGTATCGAACCGAGGTCCTTCGGCTTACCAGCCTAACGCCTTACCGCTAGGCCAAACCGGCTCACATGCCAGGTTAACAAACAGGCTGTTTTATAATGTGATGAACAAACTGCCATGCAGTCACCACAGCCGCATATTTTCACAGGCCGGCACAGTGTCGGTCAGCGTGTCTCGTCGCGGTCTGACTTGAGACGACTCGAGCTTACAGTGCTCTCGGCAGTAACTGTGATATAACCTTTTATGATGACGACCTAGGGTCGCTCGTCTGATAGCGGTTGTTTTATTATGTACATCAACTTGGTGAGCCGGTTTGGCCTAGCGGTAAGGCGTTAAGCCCGTTCTTAACTGGGCGAATGTTTGTTCGCCCGAACATAGTTCGGGGTATTCGTCGAACTATACTTTGTTTCTTAATTGAGCAAATACTTCGCCGAACATGGTTCGGACAGTTCGACGAACTGTACTTCGTTTCTTAATTGGGCGAATAATGAGATGCAAGCCTTCGGCCCGAACTTGCAGAAGTGCACAAACCACATGATCCAAAATGGCCGCAACCATGTTGGACCAAGATTTCGAAGATCTTGCGCTGGTTCTTGTTCTCAATGAGGCGGTGCGACAGCGGAACAGGAAGGCAACGTTGCCATACGTTGTACGGAGACACGAGTATGGTGCCTTCCATTCACTGGTGCAGGAACTGGCAGAGCAGGTAAGTCGTTGTGACCGTCTGCACACTGTGCGATAAAATCCAAGGAGATGGTCGGAAATTCCTTGACCGTTTTAAAAGTTATTTTGGGTCACAAATATCATCACAATCATTAAATGATGTCCATATCTACCGATAACAGCCGAAATCCGCAACAAAAGGTGATTCTTTTCATATATTTTTGTCTTTGAATTTGATTGTTTCGAGTCGGCGTCAAATGGCTGATACTGTGATAGCCGACTCGAACTGACAATCATTGAATCAAAGACAAAAATATATGAAAAAAATCACCTTTTGTTGCGGATTTTGGCTGTAATCAGCAGATATGTATCTCATTTAACGATTGTGATGATATTTGTGACCCAAAATAACTGTTAAAAGAATAAAACGGTCTAGGAATTTCTGACCGTCTCCTTGTTACAGTAATTAATACATGTATGTGTGTGTGTACCAGTGTGCATGCTTTTTCTTTTATCTAAATGTGGGACCAGCAGTCAATAAGAGGTTTTAACAGATCTTTTGAAAGAACAACACCTGTGGCATTGGTTCTTTGCACTGTGCTGTATGTGAATATGTGCGGTCACATGGTTAGCACTAGTGGTGACACCAGGGATTGCTCAAAAGTACGAACACTGGCGATAAAATGTGTGCCACAAAGTTTGGAGTGTAGTTAGAATGACCGTGAACATACTCGCCCATGTGAGAGATGGTACACAAGACAAATTCATGAAGCTCCTAGTGCAATTATTTTGTGTTTCTGTTGTTTTTCCTTTCCTAACCAGTTCCCTGGCCCCAGGTGGTAATGCAAAGTGTTCCATTGTGTGGTTAAAATCAAACAAGACTGTCCAGCCCAGCTGTACTATTGCTGCTCAGATGGTTGATTTGTCAGCTTGATAAATTCCTTTGCTATTTTGTACACAAAGGGTTCAATTTATTATTGAAGTTTTCAAATTAATGCATGCTCTCCTTATTATAATTGTACATTTTCTAGCAGTAGCAGAATATATATTTATATCTATTCACATTATGTATCTTCGTTTTGTGTACACCTGCATGGTAACAGTAACACTCTAGTGACTAGTATAGTATGGCACTATGGGGTATGGGTGGCAATTCTCTGGTGTAGGGCCCCGTTAATTAGGCCGATGTAGATTAAGCACTTTACAAAATGTTTTTACTTTGTATCAAGACTTAGGAATACAAGATGCTTCCAATTAAAGCCTGCTCCTTTTGAAGCAGTACTTAAGCCTAGCACTAACTGGTTGTGTCTTTTCACAGTTGTCAGTGGATTAATCACTAATGATATACTTTTGATCATTTGTTATTTGTTTTCTATTTCAGGACCCCAAGTATCTGCACAAGTTTATCGGGATGAATGGGGATACATTTGATGATCTGCTACACATAGTGGGGCCATCAATTTCCAAGCTCAGCACCAATTTTAAAGAGAGCATCACACCAGAAGAAAGACTGGCTGTAAGTCTTCGCTTCTTGGCTGAAGGTATGTGCATACAATGATACTTGTTTGAAATAACTCATAAAAATGCTGGAAAAAACATGATTAGCATGCCTGTGTATGAACATGGTTTTTGATTACCGAAAATGACATTCAGCTCCTTTCTGACTAGGTAAACAGAGACAGAGAAAAAGGTGTACATGTATGTACTGTGGGTAATTGAATCCCCATCCCCCATGACTAACTGATTCCCCCAATCCCTACCCATTCGACTGTGATTGAATCCCCACCCCACATGAGTAACTGATTCCCCAACCCCTACCCATTTGACTGCAAAGCAAAGGCATGTAGAGATCCGGTGTGTACTGATTACAGAATACACGCAAATATCTTTTTTTGTTTTTGTTTTTTTGCTTTCCAGGGTTCATACTATTACTAATAAGTAATATTTCACAAACTCTCAGTCTCAAGATATTTTCTCTCTCAAATTTCAAACACTGATTTGGATATATATATTTGATGATCATCTTAATTTACTACATCAGTACATGCCATAGCTGTGCACTCTCTACTTCACAATTCAGATACCAAGTTTTTTCCACTTTATGATTGTAATTACAGCGAAAGTATTAAACTATGTAGACTACTAGTTTAGTCTAGCTTTCCCTGTACTTTCATCAACAGGCTCTCCATAGAACAGAGAATTAAATACAAAGTAGCTTGCCTCTGCTATCGAATCATCACTGGCACTGCCCCTCTGTACTTGTCCACATCTACGCCCCTTCTAGGTCTCTGTGCTCTTCTTTAGATGATAGAATCTTTCGCATCCCCTTGTTCAAAAGAAAACAGCATGGTGGTTGTGCCTTTTGCTTCTCTGCTTTCCACGTCTGGAATTCTCTTCCTTTTCCTCTCTGTCACAGCCCTTCCCTCCCTGCCTTCAAAATTAGCCTTAAAACTTACCTCTTCAAACAGTATTTTGACCAGTGAGTGCTAGCTTTTCTGCTGCACAAGTCTGTAACTCTTGCTCTTAATCACAGTTCCTGTAGCCCATGCCTTCAAATTAAGTCTTTAATGCTCTATAACTTTATAAGTTACCTATTATTAAATGAGTAATCTTCTGTGTGCTGGTGGTCACTACAACGCTTTGTTTTTTCTGTTTCGGATGCCAGTTGCAACTTTGGCGTACCTCATACCAGAAACATGTGAAGCCATCTACAATGCACTGAAGGACAGGTATCTGAAGGTAAGAAAAAAGCAAAGATTTAAAAGCAAATTGTCATTCAACATTTTTAATTTTAATGACCAATTTTTCATCTGTGCAGTTTTTTTTTATCACCCCCACCCACACAGCAGTTTGTTCACATTTTAACTTCCTTTCCTTCACGTGGATTATCGACTTCCAAGTTGCAGCTGTTTATAGCACAGCTGGCTTTAGCTTTGATAGTAAAACCTGTGGACTTGGTGGTAATCTGAAGTTTCATGTGCACAGCATTTTAGGAAAGCTAAATTAACAGGTTGTGTAAGTTGAAAAATAGCCAATGTGGCACATACCTGATGGAAAATGGATATTTTGACTTGGTTGTTTCTTCTCCTGATTCGTGTGCATTTCACATCCATAAACCAAGTCTCACTTCTCACTCAGTGTTAATATTTTCTTCAAACAGCACCATTCTGGAAAAAATACATTTTCTTGAGCTACACAATTGTATCACTCCTGTCGTCCTGAATAAATCTAAATAACATCAGGCCACAAGGGTAGTTCTTGGGACTAAAATGTGCTTCAGTAAGAAGATAACAAGTCTTCTAAGGTCTTTAAGATTTAGTATCCTGTTTAAGCTTTCATGTTATATGGGGAGGAAGGGAGGTGAATGGCTGCAAAGCCATATATAAATAATGGTAATGTACTCTTTTGTGTGTTATTTCTCCAAACTGGAGCACACAGGCCCATTACAAAGCAAAGAACCAAAACACAGTTAAAAACAAAACGAAAAAGCATTCGCCTGTGCACACACACAGGATAGCTTGAAGGGGTGAGATCTGGAAGATGCAAGTGTGTTTGACGATCTAACTTTCAGAAGAAGAGTGTAGCTGGCAGGTTGATTTGTAAACCTTCATGAGTTCAATCAAGCAGATAGTTCCTGTAGATACAGAAGCTCAACTCCCCCCCCCCCCCCCCCCCCCCACCTGAACAGGTCTTTTGGATGGCCTGTGAACAGCATTACTTTCATGAGTAAATAGTATTTGATTACACAGACAAACATTGTCAGCTTAGTTCAGAATGAAGGTGAGGATGATGATGTATGTGTAGCTGTTAGAAACTGAAACAAATATGTGTTTGTAAACATACACATTTTTTATATATGGTGAAATGATAAATGGGGTTTCTTCTTTAAAAGTGTAAAAGGGAAAAAAACAACTAGAACATAAGCACAAATAAACCTGTACCACAATGATTCAGAATTTTCTTTATTAAGAAAAAGAAAAACATAAAGAGCAATAAGTTGAATAATGCTTAGACGACTCACATCCAACTTCAAATTGATAGAACATAATTATCTCCCATGGATACACACCACAATCATGCAAAGCATATTGAGCACAACCTTTTAATGTATGCAACAACTGTACAGTAGTTACCGTACACACACACACACAAATGTGTAGTTTCCGTTTCCTAAACACTTGTGACCTTGAAACAAGGTCATGGTCGTCAAACCAGTTATAAACCTGAAGTCCCAAACAAGGTTACAATGTCAGCCCGACATCTGAGAACAAGCCCCACATCATCATCAAAGCTACGATTATGCAAAGTTTGAAAGACGTTACTTTAAAACTAATAAAAGAGCTTACTTCAGAGAAGAAAAACAAATGATTTGTCAATTTAACTCGTGTCAAAACCATCTTGGTTTTCCCTTTCAAACTGCTTGAAACTGCTGTGACCTTGCAATAAATTATGGTAAAGGTTACCAAAAGTGATATCAATACTTGTGTAACAGACAAATTTCAGTTAGTAAAACCATTATACAAAGTTTGACATGCATCAGGTTAATGGTGTAGAAGAAAATCCGAACATGGAAGTTTTTGTCACACTGTACACTCAGCACTCACATTAGTTGTCTGGCATTTCCTCCAGGAGAGCCTCATGGATAAGCCCATCAAGCTTGTGCTTCAGGATGGTAACACGTTTCAAACTCTGAATTTGCTGTAGCCTCTCAGTGATGGTTAGCGCATAGTTCATGTGGGGATTTGAATTTCTTTGCCGGTTTTCCTTTAGTTGCGTGAGAAAACCAATCGCCACATACTGGAAGTCAGGCTTTTGAGCAGTAGGAGACAACTTGTTTGTGCCAAGCACACGCCACACTTTTGTTGGTGGTGATGGCAGTTCAGCCAAGCCCTTGCTACTTTCAGGTGGTGCACGGTTGTCAGCAGGTTCTTGAGAGCCACTGGCTTGTTGTTGAACTGGTTCCCAGACATGCTGGAGTAGCATTTCAATATCTGCACTTGGGCTGGCTTCATCCATGACACTGACAGAAGGTGGAATGTGAATCTGAGAAAGATAAAATCACCATGAACTAAACACCATCAATGCATATTTTAAAATTTTCTCAATTTGTTTCAGGTTCCAAACACAGAAGAACAATGGAGAGAGATTCAGAACAAATTCCATCACAAGTGGAACTTTCCGCAGTGTCTTGTGGCTCTAGATGGGAAGCATGTGAGGATCCAATGTCCGCGCAATGGTGGATCATTGTATTACAATTACTGTGGTTTTCACAGTATTGTACTGCTTGCTCTTGTTGATGCAACCTACAGATTTCTGTATTATGAGGTTGGAGCACAGGGAAGGGTTGGAGACGCAACAATCTGGAACGCTTCAAACCTGAAAAGAGACTTGGAGTTGGAGAATGGCAGACTGAACACACCACCAGCTCTGGCAACCCCACAGACAAACATTCCCATCCCCAGCCTCATTGTTGCTGACTCAGTGCTTGCCTTGTCACCCAAGCTCATGAAACCGTATCCTGAATGAGGGACTGACCATGAAAAGAAGGTTTTCAATTACAGGCTGAGCAGAGCCAGACGCATTGTTGAAAATGCATTTGGCATTTTGGCGTGTCGGTTTGGAGTGTACCAGTCTGCCATGAGGGTGGCACCAGAGAAGACCAAAAAGATTGTTCTTGCCACACTTGCGCTGCACAATTTCCTGCGAGATGTGAAAGACCAGCAGTACTGTGGCCCTGGTGCAGTTGATTATGAGCAAGGTCCAAACCGCCAAGTGATGCCTGGAGACTGGAGAAACAACCGCAATGCAAACCTGTTTGGACTTGAGGCAGTCAGTGGTGGTGCTCATATTCAACATGCACCTGGGACACAAGTGAGGGATGCACTGAGGGAGTTCTTCAGTGGGCAAGGTGCAGTACCATGGCAAAATGCAAGGGTGTGAACTGTAGGGCAGGGGCAGTTGGTACAGTTTAGATGATGACACTGTAATAAAACTTTCAAAGTACACCTGTTTTTGTTGTTGTTGTTTTTTAGTTTTGTTTTTTTAATTAATCCTAAAAACTCTTTGACAAGTCTGTAAATTTTGAAAGAGTAGATGCAGTTTTGTGAAAAACAAACCAGAGGTGCTGTTTTGCTTGAACTGGTGTTGGTTGCTAAATAAGACTGCAGTACAGTCAACAAAACAAACAAAATATTCATTACAGATACAGTAGTGGTGCTCAGCATAATTGCTGAACTTACTGGCAACAATCATCAAAATGCAGTCAGCACCAGAATGAGCATAAACAAAATTAAAAAACAAAGCCCCCCCCCCATGTGGTAATGATGTGGCAAATCACACAAAGAGATTTGCTGCAGCAATAATCCAACTGGCAAGTGAGGGATTGTAAGCGAGTCTCACAGTCATATTGGCAATATCCACTTCTAGCCCCATTAGTCTGCGGTCCTCAAATGGTATGAGAATGTGTGTGTGTGGACAGAATAAACTTGAAATGCCCACTACGCCAGCAAGTCCACATATCAGTTCATTCTGTACTATGCCAGTGCACACACAGACACATTCTGATACTATTTGAGGGCTGTAAAATGATGGGGCTAAAAGCAGATATTGCCATCATGTTATACATTTAAATTCTGCACCTGTAGTTCATGATGTATATAATTTATCTGATGATGTACATAATTAAAACAAATCATATATGTGCACCTTTGGCAGTTTCTGAATGTCAATGCTTACAAATGTGTTTACCATAGACAACCTGACTTAAATCAGATATTGCCATCATGTTATACATTTAAATTCTACATCTGTAGTTCATGATGTATATAATTTATCTGATGATGTACATAATTAAAACAAATCATACATACATGCACCTTTGGCAGTTTCTGTGTATCAGTCGGCCTGATATAAACTTACTTCTGTGTATCACTATCAGTGCTTACAATACACAACCTGACTGAAAGCAGATATATACTGCCATCATGTTATACATAGTTCATGATGTATATAATTTATCTGATGATGTACATAATTAAAACAGTCATGTGTATATATTCCTTTGGCACTTTCTGTGTATCAATATCAGTGCTTACAAGAGTGTTTACAATACACAGCCTGACTGAAAGTGGATATTGCCACCATGTTATACATTTAAATTCTGCTGTTGTATATAATTTATCTGATTCACATAGTTGAAACAAATTATATATTATATACACCTTTGGCAGTTTCTGTGTGTCAATTCTTACAAGAGTGTTTACAATACAAAACCTGACTGAAACAGTCAAAGTGGATATTGCCATCATGTTATACATTTAAATTCTGCACCTGTATTCATGATGTATATAATTTATCTGATGATATACATAATTAAAACAAATCATATATATGCACCTTTGGCTTTGGCAGTTTCTGTGTATCAATGCTTACAAGAGTGTTTACAATACACAACCTGACTGAAAGTGGATATTGCCATCATGTTAATTGTTAAATGTTATACATTTAAATTCTGCACCTGTAGTTCGTGATGTATATAAATTATCTGATGTACATAATTAAAACAAACATATATATGCACCTTTGGCAGTTTCTGTGTATCAATGCTTATAAGTGTGTTTACAATACACATCCTGACACAGTGACAGAAAGTAAATGCTAACAAACTGAGCAACCATCCCTACCTCTAGTACTTAGAAAGTAATCAACAGCAGAAGGGAATGACATTTTTTAATGTCTCATCACAAGTTACCCTCATTCAAATTTAAATGCATTCATGACAATATCTTATTGTTAAATTTATACACTAACCTGCTTTTTAATTTTAGTTGGAAAATGTTGCAATGTGCAGCTACTTCCATCACATAATTTCGTATAAATAAATAACAATGCATCGTTCCATGACAAAATGGAATATTTGTTAAAGTACATAACTGGTGATTTACATGGTGCTTTGTGGCCGATTTATTTGGTAATATGCAACTACTTCCCACTTTTCTAGCCAACATATGTCATGGGCTATTGTCAGTAATAATCAAGGATGCTGCCTTGTTATAATGTTAACTGGCTACCAGCTGATAAAATTAAAAAAGCATGGTACTGTCTTTGAATTACTACTCTTTAAACGTCTCTCAAGATGTTCTGGTTGATTGCTGTCCTTCTCACTTTACAGTATGCAAAATAATAATAATGGATTATTTATGGTGCCCCATCTCTTACTTTAGCGCAGACATAAGGATATATGCTTGTTTCATCAAACATGCACGCAGGCGCGCACACACACACACACACACACACACACACACACACACACACACACACACACACACACACACACACACACACACACACACACACACACACACACACACAAACCACATATACATGAATTACTGATGATGGGTTGGTCCAGTGAGAAGAAAATGACAGATCAATATACAGAAGAGAAGAGATGGGTTTTCAGTTTTGACTTAAGTAAGTTAAGGGAGTGAAGACAAAGGCCTGACAGAGAGAGGAAGAGTTTTCCAGATCACAGGTCCAATGTATTGAAAATTGAAAGAATCTCTCCCCCTTGGTCCTTCTGCCAATCCTATGAACGTGGAAGATCCTTCTTCCTCAGCAACAGGAGAGCTCTTTGCTCTCAGCCAATCAGAGAAAATGATCGTCGAATACCCCGAATGTTCCCAGAACATGTTGAGCGAAGCTTTTTGGATCCCGAATATACCTTCGTCGTAGTTGGACGAATACTTCCAACTAGCTTCGCGAAAAAAAGTTGGCCCAATTAAGAACCAACTAGCTTCGCCGAATACTTCCAACTAGGTTCGCGAAGAAACATTCGCCCAATTAAGAACGGGCTTTAGGCTGGTAAGCAGGGGGACCTCGGTTCGAATCCGTTAGGCTGGTAAGCAGAGGGACTTTGGTTCGAATCCGCTTCGGTTCTCCTTTCTCTTTAAATGTTGAGGTCTGTGGACGCTGTCTTGTGACTTTGTCCTTCACAATCAACGAAATATTCAAATGGCTCTCATCGCTGCCCATCTTTATGCAGGAGTCATTCTGGTGGTGAAAGTGTAGCGATAGGATATACTCTCCCTCTTCCCCCACATCCATACCCCCTTCCCCCTTCTCCCCGTCCCTAATAAGCCTTGTGGTTTCAGTGGACGTTAAGAACCATGTTCACTGTGCGTGCATGTGCGTGGTCTAGCTGTGACCGTCACACCTCAGTCACCTCGGGGCAGTATGAACTGAGGTCAGTAAAACTGATGCCGATGAGAGAGGAGCTCGGGAGCCGTTTGTGTGAAAGTCGAGGTGGCCGTCCTGGGCGCCCCGTCCCTAACAGTCCTTATGTTCTCTGTGGACGTAAAGCAACACTGAACTGTGTGAAAGTCGAGGTGGCCGTCCTGGGCTCCCGGTCCCTGATAGTCCTTATGGTCTCTGTGGACGTATCATGTACAGCAATAAAACCTTGAAACCTTGAACATTGAATTGTCGGTCAGAGCTCCGGCAGAAGCTGTGTGAAAGTCGAGGTGGCCGTCTTGGGTTCCCGGTCCCTAATAGTCCTTATGGTCTCTGTGGACGTAAAGCAACACTGAACTGTCGGTCAGAGCTCCGGCAGAAGCTGTGTGAAAGTCGAGGTGGCCGTCCTGATGTTATGTGGGGCGTAATGGCCTCAGATGTCGGGCTGACATATTAGGGGCAAGTGGCCGTCCTGGGCCCCCGTGAGCCGGTTTGGCCTGGCGGTAAGGCGTTAGGCTGGTAAGCGGAAGGACCTCGGTTCGATACCGCTTCGGCTCCACTTTCTCTTCAAAAAGGTTGTGTTTTGTGGACACTGTCTTGTGACTTTGTCCATCACTTCCTACTGAAACATTAAAATGGCTCTCGTCGCTGCCCATCTTAATGCAGGAATCATTCTGGTTGTGACAGGGTAGCGATAGGTATATAATCTCCCTCTTCCCCCACACCTCCATATCCCCTTCCCCCCTTCTCCCCGTCCCTAATAAGCCTTATGGTTTCTGTGGACGTTAAGCACCATGTTTACTTACCTGGGCTCCCCGTCCCTAATTATAGTCCGTATGGTCTCTGCGGACTTAAAGCAGCGTAGAATTTGAACACTGACGGTCCCTGTCGGTTATTGATGGTCAGTTAGTGACCCTTATGGCTGGTCCCCGTAGGTTACGGATGGTCGGTTAGTGATACTGTTGGTCCCCGTCGGTTACTGATGGTCGGTTAGTGAGTGACACTGTTGGTCCCCGTCGGTTACTGATGGTCGTTCAGTGAGTGACTACTGTTGGTCCCCGTCGGTTACTGATGGTCGGTTAGTGAGTGACACTGTTGGTCCCCGTCGGTTACTGATGGTCGGTTAGTGAGTGACTACTGTTGGTCCCCGTCGGTTACTGATGGTCGGTTAGTGAGTGACAGTGTTAGTCCCCGTCGGTTACTGATGGTCGGTTAGTGAGTGACAGTGTTAGTCCCCGTCGGTTACTGATGGTCGGTTAGTAGGTGACACTGTTAGTCCCCGTCTGTTACTGATGGTCGGTTAGTGAGTGACACTGTTAGTCCCCGTCTGTTACTGATGGTCGGTTAGTGAGTGACACTGTTAGTCCCCGTCGGTTACTGATGGTCGGTTAGAGAGTGACACTGTTAGTCCCCGTCGGTTACTGATGGTCGGTTAGTGAGTGAAACTGTTAGTCCCCTCAGGTTACTGATGGTCGGTTAGTGAGTGACACTGTTGGTCCCCGTCGGTTACTGATGGTCGTTCAGTGAGTGACACTGTTAGTCCCCTCAGGTTACTGATGGTCGTTCAGTGAGTGACACTGTTGGTCCCCCTAGGTTACTGATGGTCGGTTAGTGAGTGACACTGTTGGACCCCGTGGGCTACTGATGGTTCTACCGTGTCACCGGAAGACGACAGGGACAGCGGGCCCGCATCCTTATCCCACTTCCTCTGCCAGGGCCAGTCTTAGTTCGGTTCGTTTCCGGCATTGTGAGTCACGGAGCCGGCGTGTCGCAGTCGTGTACGTGTATATTTGCTCTGTTGGTACGGTTTGTGTGTGGATATATACTTAGTCTCGATCGTCCGACCAGAGGTGTGAGCCGGTTTGGCCTAGTGGTAAGGCGTTAGGCTGGTAAGCAGAGGGACTTCGGTTCGAATCCGCTTCGGTTCTCCTTTCTCTTCAAAAGTTGTGGTCTGTGGACGCTGTGTTGCGACTTTGTCCCTTACAATTAATGAAACATTAAAATGGCTCTCATCATCGCTGCCCACCTTAATGCAGGAGTCATGCTGGTGGTGACAGTGTAGCGATAGGTGTATAATCTCCCCCTTCTTCCCCCATCTTGATTAATACCCTCTTCCTCCCTTCTCCCCGTCCCTAATAAGCCTTATGGTTTCTATAGACGTTAAGCACCGTGTTTACTTACTTTACCAACATCCGAGGACCTTAAGCCCCAGATCATCATGTGTGTATAGTGTACATTGTTAGTTGTCATAATTATACATGTGTTATGTTTGTGAAACTTACAAAGTATTGGAGAATGTTGTAAAGCGCAGTGAGTTTGTGTACACCAGAGAATAGCGCTTTATAAATGTTATCTATTATTATTTTAATTTTTATCATCACCGACCAGAGATTCTTTTGCGGCACTCATTGCTTGTCTCTGTCTGTGACTCTATGTCATGCTCTGCCAACGGTTGAAACAGAAAACTGGAAGGAAAGAGAGAAGAAGAAAAGAAAAAAAGAA
>OY757549.1:16944826-16948948 GCA_963584105.1 Alviniconcha strummeri
GAAAACTCTCAACATAGAGGATGTACCTCTGGTGGAGTTTACGTACTTTGTATTGACACGCATGCCAGGTGGGTTACCGCAGGCGACTCAGGTCTTTGTTGTTGTGCTTGTGTGACGTCTTTCGAGCGCTAATTAACTCCCTTGTGTGTTGATCTCACAAGAAGGATTTTGTTCTGAAGACCTGACGGATTTTGATTAGGATTCCGCTGTTAAAATGCCCTGGTGATACTTAAAAGTCCCTGCTGCTGATGATGATGTGGTCCTTTTTTCTTCTTTGTTTCGTGTTTGTGTGGGTGTGTGTGTGTGGGTGTGTGTGGGGGGTGGGGGTGGGGGTCGTACGAATTTGTATATTGGATCTGTTCTTGGACCATTCTTAAGGATATGCACGTGAGAGGTCACCAAGGTGACGGCGATCGAAGGCAAAGTCGGGTTCTGTATTGACATGGGGTGGGGTCCTTCTCAGTTACTGAACTAGGTCACTGCGGGTCACGAGATCGAAACCCTAACCCTACATCAGGTCGTGGACACATTCAACGGTCTCCATAAAACATCGACGCGAACTTACGGTCTCTTGATTAAATAAAGTAGGGCCGTTTCCATTTCAGAAGATAGGGTTAAAAAAGATTGACAAACAAACAAAACAACCCCCCCCACCCCCCAAAAAAAAAGTTCAGGTCAAATGAGGCTTCCGGTTGCCACTTGCAATGCATGCCGGTCAAATCATCGGCACGCATTTTCCCCCAGAGGGCTTTACGGCGCAGCAAGAATGTGACGGGACACGCCGACTATCTAGTCCACAGTGTGCAGGTGTGGAGAAAATGTGGGAGATTCTATATTGGCAAATTGACGCTTGGGGCAATGCACTCAACACTTAATTATTTCACGATCTTCCCGTTGACTCTTCCTCCACACCGACCCCCGCCTGTGATGTGTGAGAGCGGGTTGCATTTCTTTTTACACACTACGGGTGGGATAGCGACTTGGAAATGGGGTGTGGGGGCGAGGGGTGGGCGAGAGATGGGGTGCGGGAGGGGGTGGGGGTGGGGGGCAGGTTAGGGGGTGGGGGGGGGGGGGCAAGAGGTAGGGGGCTAACATGTTAGTTCCTGTTCAAAGATATAGACAAAGATACCAATCGCCCCCTTTCAATTTTTTTTTTATTATTTTTTTATCCGTCTTATATATAAATAAGATGGATGAGCGCGCGCGCGCTCACACACACACACACACATACACACACACACACACACACACACACTCTCTCTCTCTCTCTCTCTCTCTTTCTCTCTCTCTCTCTCTCTCTCTCTCTCTCTCGGACAGACAGCCAAACAAGAGGAGAGAGAGAAGGTATTGCTGTTCATCGTTGACTAGGTGCACTCGCAGCGTCAGTTAAACGTAAAACGAAATCTTTGTTCAACGGTCTGAATTTGAGAGAGAGAGAGAGAGAGAGAGAGAGAGAGAGAGAGAGAGAGAGAGAGAGAGAGAGAGAGAGAGAGAGAGAGCATTATTTTGATCACTGAGAATAGTTGCTGCCTACCCCCTTCATCCTCCATTCTCCTCCCCACACTCTCAGTCCTGCCCCATTTTAGTACACAGTGAGAACGTCCAGTACCCACTATATTTGCTCTCTCTCTCTCTCTCTCTCTCTCTCTCTCTCTCTCTGAGAAAGTCCAAGGGAGAGAGAGAGAGAGAGAGAGAGAGAGAGAGAGAGAGAGAGAGAGAGAGAAGTGAATGGAAAATTGTGCACAGCACGGGGGAAGTATAGAATACGGCGGATATTCGTGGTGTCTGCAAAGGAAGAATCTGAACTGAACTCTCTTCCCCCCTCCCTCTCAATTCAGATCTGACATGCAGACTGTCAAATTCTGACTATATCTGTTCACAGATGCACTTTCTACCCAACTCAAGCACCACTGAGATGTCTACGTTTTGCTTGACCCAGAAGAAATGTTTCCGGTTGAAGGATATACTACATATGCAGTTTGTTCTAGAAACCTCATCAACGCGATTCTCTGTACGTCCATATAAGTCGTGTTTGGTGTCACATCCGCCTTTTGGTGCGCGCAGTAAACACTAAGGCAATGTCATGAAAAGGATATATTGTTTCCGCTTTAATTACAGAGACCAGTATGCAAACGAGACTCTGTCCTGGTAGCATTTCCACCAATCAAAATCGATTCGAAGTTTGATCCGGCTTCACACGCGGGCTCGGCTTCCTTGGAAAGGATGTCCTGACCTTAACCGTTTACGAAGAGGATGTCATGATATTAACTCTCTCTCTCTCTCTCTCTCTCTCTCTCTCTCTCTCTCTCTCTCTCTCTCTCTCTCTCTCTCTCTCTCTTTTGTTTGTTTGTTAACGAAAATGATGTGACTTTTGTTTTACGAGAAGGATGTCCTGACATTAAACCCTTTTTTTCGAAAAAAATTATGTCATTACATTAACCGTTTTACAGAAAGGCTGCCTTTTTACGAAAAAGATGTGACATTATTAACCCTTTGACGCCTGAAAGGTTTAGCCGCAGTTCAGGTTGAGAGCGCAAAGATAGTTCGATTTTGACAGCTCACGCACACCACGGGTGGAGTAAACTCCTGATAATTATACGAGTACTCTTACCTTTTGAATTAGGGCCTGATTAACGTGAGGTATATAGTAAGTAAATATGGTGCTTAACGTCCGTGTCGTTTTGTAGTTTGACAAAGGGGATTACCCCGAAAATTGGCTGGTTTCGTCTGATCCTAATAAGTCGCGTTCTTTTCAACCTATTAAAATAGTATTATGTGTGTCATAGTTCAGGAGCTGTGTGAAAGTCGAGGTGGCCGTCCTGGGCTGTCCGTCCTAACGAGTCTTCTGGTTTCCGTGGACGTAAAGAATTACTGAACCATGCTTCGGCATTGGTCACAACTTGTCCCTAATATGTCAGCTGACATCTGAGGACATTAAAGATCACTTCATCATCACCTATTATGTGTCTTGGTCTTGTTTTTGAATGCTAGCAGGCATTTTTGTTTCAGATTTTTTGTCAACAATCAGTCAGTCAAACCATCATCACTGTATTGATCCTAGAAGGTAATAAATCAGTCAGTAAAAAGAAAGTAAGTCTAATCGGATTTTAACGCCCTGTCGACCGCGTCATTTCAAAGAGCCGAGCTCTGTTTTTGCTGTTAGAGGTTCACGCTTTATAAATAGTTTTTATTATGATTATTGTTAAGAGGGAAAACAAATAACATTCATGACATTAACGTAGATTGGAATACGAGGTGATTTATATGAGAGATCTAGGGAAGAGATGGAGGCACGGGTTGGGTGGGTGATAAGACAGATTCAAATTGGTGTTGTTGTCTGAGATCATTAAGTTAATATTTTGTTAATTATTGTATGAGTGGACGAGCGGAGACTGGTGTGCGCGTGTCACTGTGTGTGTGTGTGTATGTGTGTGTGTGTGTGTGTGTGTGTGTGTGTGTGTGTGTGTGTGTGTGTGTGTGTGTGTGTGTGTGTATTGTTCGATAGGCGATAACAGTAATTTAAGCTACAATAATTAAGGTTTTGTTTGCTGAAATGTATGTTAATGTAGTTTTTGTGATAAGATGTTTGTACAGCGCAGTGAGTTTAACTCTGGTTAAAGAACAGCGCTTTATAAGAATTATTTATTATTATTTATTTCACTTAGATGTCCTGGGTGATCGCACAAGGTTTTTTTATTTAGTTTGTTTTTTTCGTTATAATTATGTAATGCTGAGCCCGAGTAAGTAAGTAAGTTGGTGTTTTACGCCCACTCAACCAGTGCCGTTACAACAGGGCGATGCTGAGCTCGAAACTCTTTGGAAAATAAAAGCAAAAAACAAAAACGACAACAACTGTTACGTCGGGAAAAGCAAGAAAGGTTGCTCTATCGCATCTCTTCTGTTTGACGGTTTGTACACGCTCTGAAAGCACGCCACTTCAGTTTGATGATCACCTAGAAGGTGGATGGCCCAGAGGGCCTGTGAGTTGGTCAGTAATTGGATTGTAATTAACGTTTTGTGAAACGAGCAGGGCCGCCTCCGGCGGGGAGCTTTGAAGCGAGATCACGATACCGCTGCGTGCGGCGTAGCCGCCGGAAAGAAACTACAAAGTTCAGCTCGTCT
>OY757549.1:16949148-16986719 GCA_963584105.1 Alviniconcha strummeri
CCAGCATTTTGTCTCCACAACCTTGACTGGAGACAGTCCAGCATTTTGTCTCCACAACCTTGACTGGAGACAGTGTAGTCTGATCGAGTGACTGGGTCCTGTGCCTCTGATCTTGTCTTTTGTCTGAAGTTGTTGCAAGCAAGAAAGGAGAGTCACAGAGAGTGAACCTCAGTGGTCCTTATGTGTTCCCTGTGTGTCAGGTTTCTGTCTTTTAGGGTCCTGAGAGGCGAAAGAGAGACGGAGACAGAAGACCTGTATTTGATTCTGTTTTGTTGTTGTTGTTGTTGTTTTTAGCTTCATCTTAAACAGAAAAAAACACCAAACCAAAAAAAAATGAAAATAAAACCACACAAGACAAACAGCTTTTGGTGTTTTGATTTGTTTTTGTTTTTCTTTGTTTCTTGCTTGGTTGTTTTGTCCTAGCACACAAAGCCTGGTGAACACGCACCTGCTGTTATAATTGCTCGAAGTTTTTGTTTTTTTGTTTTTTGTTGTTGTTTTTGTTTTGTTTTTAGGGTAGGTAGTGAAAGTTTATGTCTGTCTGTGAATGACTAGCATCAAAGAGCAGTGACCACAAACCGTGCTGTTAATTTTTTTTTTTTTTTTTTTTTTTTTTTTTTTTAAATCAGGAACAAAAAACAGGAAAACAGAAATCGGCGTCTAAAGTTTTAATGAAATGAACAATTAGGAAACCGTGCATGCGTGAAATAACTAGCTGGTGTCCTTCCTTGATGATAAAACTGACTGACACGTTGTGTGTAACACCTCAACATTATTGGCCTCCATTTCTGTGACAAAACACACACACACGCTGCCCCCACCCCCCCCCCCCCCCCCCATATATATATATATATAGCCCCCACACACGACCCCCCCACCAATATATATAGGAATTAAGACACCGTAGGTCAAAATGAATAGTTTGCTTAATCACTCGAAGACTCGTCATTAATAGTCACGTAATCTGTGGCCATTCCGGATGTTGTGCTGATGTGTTTAATGAGTTATCAGTTCTATTTGCACAAAAGATGAATGAACATATCACGATGATTCTATGTTTCTCTGTATTTGTTTTAAAATAATTTTATTTGTTTTTAATAAGATTTATTTTTTGATCACATGGGACTGATTAAACCGTGATGCTGTCACTCTTCTTCAGTCTGCAACATTTTACGAGTAATAAATTCAGCGAGCGCAAGACTGATTGATTGTGTGTGTGTGTGTGTGCGTGTGCGTGTGCGTGTGTGTGTTTATGTGTGTGTTTGTGTCTGTTTGCGTGTGCGTACATGTGTGCACGCGTGTGTGTACATGTGTGCGCGCGCGCGCGCGCGTATGTGTGTGTGTGTGTTTACACGCACGTGCGTATGTGTGTGCATGTCTGCACGAGTGTGATGTGTGTGTGTGTGTGTGTGTGTGTGTGTGTGTGTGTGTGTGTGTGTGTGTGTGTGTATGTGTGCGAGCGCGCGCATGTATGTGTGTGTATGTGCGTGCGTGTCTCGGGGAAAACTGCACAGACCTACTGACCGGACCGGGCTTGTGTAGGAAAAAGAAGCAGCCAAAGCATAGGAAGTTAGAATATGATGCTATCGTCGACCATTCCGTAATTTATCGATACCAGATTAAAGAAAAATGCATCGAACAAATGGACAGAAACAATAAATAATTTAAAAAAATAAACAGAAAACATATAAACACATGACGGCCAATACTAGTAACAAGCAGCGCATACCACACATACCACAGATACCAACCTACCAGCTATCACCTCCTAGCTGCTCTACTAAAAAAAAAAGCCTATCTCTTAACAAACAAACAAAAATAACCACACAATTTTTTTGTGTGGAAATTTTCTATTAAAAAAACAACAACGAAAAACGCACAGGAAACATAGGCCTTCATGCCCACTAGCGAAATTTGGTCTTTCTATGTTCAGTCGGGATATTTTACCCAGCATGTTAAATCTTGCGCACACCTGTTAAGAGTCTGACTATATGGTGCTGTTCTGTTACGGCACCCATAAAGTAAAAGCAGGGTGTCAAATACAGGAATGTGACACCGGCTTGACAGTTACCCGCAGTCTCCGTTTAAACATGATCCTCCCGTGGCGAAACCTCAGCTGTGTGCAGGAAAACTGTCTACATGGGTATCTACCGAGTGGTGTTCCGTTTCCTGCGAACAGGGCTGGAAATGGGGGTAGAATATTTGATTCTCATTGTGTGAACCGCAGCAACAATTGCATGGACCTACTAACTGGCCTGGGTTTGTGTCTGAAAAAAAGAAGCAGCCAATTCGGAAACGTGATCTTTCCAAATTGACATTGAAGTCCGGAAACGTCAGGGTCTAATGAGACCGGTTAGTAAGACTGCTACAAAAGACGAGCGCGCGTGCGCACGCACACACACACACACACACACACACACACACACACACACACACACACACACACACACACACACACACACACACACTGCGCGTGCACAGCTCGTTCCAAAATCAACAAGAAAAAGCACCCGCGCATAAACACACACACACACACACACACACACACACACACACACACACACACACACACACACACACACACACACACTCCGCGTGCACAGCTCGTTCCAAAATCAACAACAAAAACCACCCACGCATAAACACACACACACACACACACACACACACACACACACACACACACACACAACACACACACACACACACACACTGCCCCCCACGCACACTATCCTCCCCCCCCACCCCCACACCGTCCAACACACAACCACCTTTGCGTGACCCTCCGTACAAAACGACCCTTTGATTGACTGTGACAAACCCAACCGTTCCAATAAAAGACGTCAAGGAGATCGCAGCCAATGAGAGCTGTCAACACAAGTGATCGATGGCGACACTAGGTGTCCATTAGCCAACGAGAAATGTCGATACAGCACCCCAGTAACGAGCTTTTTTGCCACAGGAAATGGGGGGTGGGGTGGGGTGGAGGGGTCATGGGGGGGTCATGGGGGGGGGGGGGGGGGCAATGGACGAGGATATGGCGAGATAAAACCTCAGAATAATTTTGCAGAAGTGAAACGAATCTGGTCCACCCTGGCCCCACCCCAACCACCCGCCCCCCTCCCACACACAACCAACCCACCATCACCCCCAAACACCTTCCCCGAGGGAGCACGCATGGTTTTGTGTGGAAGTTTTAAAAAAAATTAAAAAAAATTATGCGCTATATATAAATTTTCATTCATTCATTCATTCATTCAGTATAAGACAGTATCATTCAGCTTACATCTAATCAAAATGGAATGTTTGCTTCTACTTGTCATCCTGGCGAGCGAAAAAGATCGGAAACCAAGTTGACTGCCAAATGTGAAACGAGAGCAAAACACTCGGAAAAGCTAAAAAGAATGGATCCCCCAAAAAGTTTCGATCTTGTTTTAGAACGATAGCAGTCATTCTTGTTTCAGATTTTTATTAAAAAGAACGCTCATTTTAATCAGACAAAGCAAACATGAGCACAATTATTTTCAAAAGAAGACCCCTTTTTCAAACAACGTACAGATTGGTCACACACACACACACACACGCACGCACGCACGCACGCACGCACGCACGCACACATTACCAACTGAAAGATAAGTAACTCGAATTCCATTCCTGTCATCAATATTTTGCTTGTGAATAATCTGCCACTTTTTTGTGCGTTTTGATCTTTCTTCTTCTTCATCATCTTCTTTTGGGGGGGCCGGGGGGGGGGGGGGGGTTGTTGTTTGTTTTTGGGGGTGGGGGAAGAGGGAACCATGGAAGGCAACGTTAGCGGGAAGACGGAGACCTGAGATCTCAATCTTTGGAGACAAGCAACCAAGAAGACTGGGATTCAAATAGGCGACAACCACGTTCGGCAGGCTCGGCAGCTCAGAAACTGAGTGTTTGACCACTGGGCCACAGGTTCTGCAACTATATACCGTAAGTCCAAAGAATTTTACCTGAGCCGAGGATTCAACCCACTCGGTGGTGATGAAAATCTAAATGTCGATCTGTAACAGCTACCAGGACAAACTCAAAACCCACTCGGTGGCGATGAAAACCTGAATGTCGATCTGCAACAGCTACCAGAACAAACTCAAAACCCGCTCGGAGGTGATGAAAACCTGAATGTCGATCTGTAACAGCTACCAGGACAAACTCAAAACCCGTTCGGTGGAGATGAAAACCTGAATGTCGATCTGCAGTAGCTACCAGGACAAACTCAAAACCTACTCGGTGGCGATGAAAACCCCAATGTCGATCTGCAACAGCTACCAGGACAAATTCAAAACCAACTCGGTGGTGAAAAACAAAACAAAAAAACAATGTCGATCTGCAACAGCTACCAGGACAAACTCAAAACCTACTCGGTGGCGATGAAAACCCCAATGTCGATCTGCAACAGCTACCAGGACAAATTCAAAACCAACTCGGTGGTGAAAAACAAAACAAAAAAACAATGTCGATCTGCAACAGCTACCAGGACAAACTCAAAACCTACTCGGTGGCGATGAAAACCCCAATGTCGATCTGCAACAGCTACCAGGACAAATTCAAAACCAACTCGGTGGTGAAAAACAAAACAAAAAAACAATGTCGATCTGCAACAGCTACCAGGACAAACTCAAAACCTACTCGGTGGCGATGAAAACCCCAATGTCGATCTGCAACAGCTACCAGGACAAATTCAAAACCAACTCGGTGGTGAAAAACAAAACAAAAAAACAATGTCGATCTGCAACAGCTACCAGGACAAACTCAAAACCTACTCGGTGGCGATGAAAACCCCAATGTCGATCTGCAACAGCTACCAGGACAAATTCAAAACCAACTCGGTGGTGAAAAACAAAACAAAAAAACAATGTCGATCTGCAACAGCTACCAGGACAAACTCAAAACCTACTCGGTGGCGATGAAAACCCCAATGTCGATCTGCAACAGCTACCAGGACAAATTCAAAACCAACTCGGTGGTGAAAAACAAAACAAAAAAACAATGTCGATCTGCAACAGCTACCAGGACAAACTCAAAACCCACTCGGTGGCGACGAAAACCTAAATGTCGATCTTCAACAGCTACCAGGACAAACTCAAAACCCGCTCTGTGGCGATGAAAACCTGAACGTCGATCTGCAATAGCTACCAAGGCAAATTCAAAAGCAACTCGGTGGTGATAAAAAAAACACCAATGTCGATCTGCAACAGCTACCAGGACAAATTCAAAACCCGCTCTGTGGTGATGAAAACCTGAATGTCGATCTGCAACAGCTACAAGGGCAAACTCAAAACCAACTCGCTGGTGATAAAAACAACAATAAAAAAAAAAACAATGTCGATCTGCAACAGCTACCAGGACAAACTCAAAACACACTCGGTGGCGATGAAAACCTGAATGTCGGTCTGCAACAGCTACCAGGACAAACTCGAAACACACTCGGTGGCGATGAAAACCTGAATGTCGGTCTGTAACAGCTACCAAGACAAACTCAAAACCCACTGGGTGGTGACTGAGATTATTGCCTTTTGTTTTTCCTATGGCCTACTGTAATCTGCACTTTTTGTTTACCTTTTATTTTATTTTTTTGGCGTGTTGCATCCTTCCAAGGCGGTCTCCACACAAGCCCGTATCCCGTTGCAACAGCGACAAGTGGCGACGGTTGGTCCCGGGAGTTCCGATCACACGATACCTCGAACGGATCAACTTGTCAGGTTGGCAAACACCTTGACGGCGACACCCGAGACGACAGAATGCAACAAAAACAAACCTGATCCACACCTGCCCATCCAGCAAGGGACACGCGAGCCCACAGTGTGATTACTTAAAGATTATCAAGCTGCTGGAGCTCTTCAGAATTAGCATGATACAGCCGACACCCTCGATTATTATTATTATTAATGTTTCTGAAGATGATTTTCGTGTCTCGTGTATCACGTGCGAAGTACGGATTATTGACGCTCACGGGATCGTCATGGGGCATTTATTATATATGTATATATGCGTCCCAAAAATCAAAATGGTGCCAACATTCTTCCAGACACTTCAGGCATTCCACCACACTTTACCGGAACGGGATACGTATACATGCTATTCCATTTATCATCGTTTAACTGTTACTTTGTTGCTTGGGGGGGAAAAAACAGGGGCTCACCCCTAGAAATTTGCCTATGTTTTGGAACGTCCAATTATCGCCATGATATAACCGTAACAGTTGACTGGGCGTAAAACACGAAGTTGCTTACTTACTATTACAATTAACGGTGTCTTTTACCATTTGCGTGTTTGGAGGTCGTGTGCAATGTACCATAAGAAAAATTAAACCTGAATCCGCCCCCCCAGTCAGTTTATTTTTATTTTTTATAGTCACCATTAACCAAAGGCAAATAACAAAGGTGGTAATGAACACCAAGCATCACTTTACTATCAGTATCACCCTCAAGTGTCCACACACCTGGCTAATAGTCTCACCTTCTAGGTGGTAGCTGTCGGGATTAACTATAGTTTGTGTACCATTCAGATAAAGAAAACAAAGATTAAAAATCCGCAGAAGAGAATGACAGCACATGGTTCTATGATACAGCAATTGTCATGGTCAGTATGTGAGTGCGTGCAAACATCAGATGCACAAGATGAAACTATGAAATTGTACAGGGGGAAGGGGGGAGGGGGGATGATGAGAAAAGGTAGATGACTTATTTTCTTTTCTACAAGTAATACAAGACTAAGAGGGCAAGTCTGCTCTCAAAGATAACATTCTACCCCTTCGACCCGTGAACCTGCATGCGAGTTTGGAGTGTTAAATGCAAAAGTACAGCCTAGCTTCTCTTAAGAACAGCGAGTTTCTGACATGCCTAAATAAACAAGTAGTTTACAAAAACAAAATACTGCCAGTGGCAGCATGTTGAATTTTACATGCCCACATACATAAGAACACAGACTAAACTCTCTCTCTCTCTCACACACACACACATGTATACACACACAAACACACACTACACACTGTCTGTCTGTCTGTCTCTCACACACACACACACACATACACACACACACACACACGCAATTTATACACAGGCATGCATGCACACCACATGCCGTGGGCATCCACACGCACAGTCATGTAAACATACACACACATGTACATAGAGTTATCAAGTTCTTTAGTGTAAAACAATCACTGCACAAAAATCAACAGAGCGCCAAAATAAAAATGACCAAGCTGTCAAAAACATCATGCATTCTTGCCCCCCCCCCCCCCCCCCCCCCCCGCCCCCTTTCCAGTTTAAGCTTACTTCCACATCCAGTCTGGAGCGACCTTTTCTGTAATAATTTCAGACCCCAGAACAATGCCTGCCAGGGAACTGTGACAGTTATGAGTTACCACTTCTTTTGAGACCTGGCACAAAGCTCAATTCAATGTTGCCTTACATCCACAGAGACCATATCGATATGGACTATTAGTATTAGGGATAGGGGAGCCCAGGACGGCCACCTCAACTTTCACACAGCTCCTGAACTCTGCTGGCATGAGAGAAACTAGGCAAGTTAAATGGTCCGTGCATGGTCTAAGGGAAAGAACTCCTTAATCATAGAGTCACAGTCAAACAGCGCAACAACAGGGACATTTTCAGATCCACGATTCTTCTGCACCATGAGCATGACTTGAAGATCAGTTCTGAGCGGTCTACAAGTTTACGGTCATCATCAACAGGTTTGTGTCACGCAAGCCGATTTCCTTCTGCACCATGAGCATGACTTGAAGATCAGTTCTGAGCGGTCTACAAGTTTACGGTCATCATCAACAGGTTTGTGTCACGCAAGCCGATTTCCTTCTGCACCATGAGCATGACTTGAAGATCAGTTCTGAGCGGTCTACAAGTTTACGGTCATCATCAACAGGTTTGTGTCACGCAAGCCGATTTCCTTCTGCACCATGAGCATGACTTGAAGATCAGTTCTGAGCGGTCTACAAGTTTACGGTCATCATCAACAGGTTTGTGTCACGCAAGCCGATTTCCTTCTGCACCATGAGCATGACTTGAAGATCAGTTCTGAGCGGTCTACAAGTTTACGGTCATCATCAACAGGTTTGTGTCACGCAAGCCGATTTCCTTCTGCACCATGAGCATGACTTGAAGATCAGTTCTGAGCGGTCTACAAGTTTACGGTCATCATCAACAGGTTTGTGTCACGCAAGCCGATTTCCTTTGAGAAGCTGGAAACGTTCATTCTAAAAACTGAGACTTTTATTCTGCCTGCTCACAACAATAAAAGTGACTGTTGACCATGCTGCTATTACTGCTAGTGTTTCACACACCAGTCAAAATGTACCACATGAGCAGGTTAGCCACTGAGGATGTGCCACGCCCACTTCACCTCCAATTCATTCCCATGGGAAAAGTATTTCAACAACAGGCCTTCTCAAAACATGTTTTGTCCAACTGGCAGAATATATCAAAATGAAAACCCTGTTAATCTAATTTTGAAAGGTATGTATTGATGACATCAAGTCTAGATTTTATTCTTCTAAATTATGATTGAGATGATATTTTAAAAGAAAATTCCAGTTCTGCATGACCTATATCTTTAGATGGATAACCAAGTCACTGAGCAACCGGGTAGAGTGGTGCCACACAGCGCTTGCAGTGGCTTCGGCAACACCAGAGGCACTGGCAAAGTGTTCATGTTCTTGTCCTGCACCTCATCCACCCAAATCAGTTCAGCAATGCGGAAATTTCTGCTCCATGTGACCTCCATCTTTAGATGGATAACCAAGTCATTGGGCAACTCATGATAGCAATATCACACAGTGTGCTCGTATCAGCATCAGCCATGCCAGAGGCGCTAACGTTCTCCTTGTCCTCATCCTACATCTCCTCCACCACGCTTAGTTCCAACCAGGTCGATGGGTGACCTGGGAGAGCAGTGTCACGCAGAGCTTGTACCAGCATCAGCAATGCCAGAGGCGCTGGTGTTCTCCTTGTCCTCATCCTCCATTTCATCCACCACACTTAGTTCCAACCAGGTTGATGGGTGACCCAAGGAGAGCAGTCTCATGTAGCACCATGCCAGAGATGCTTGCGTTTTCCTTATCCTCATCCTCCATTTTATCCATCGCACTTAGTTTCAACAAAGTCGCTGGCCAACCCAGAAAAGCCATGTCACACAGTACTCATATCAGCATCAGCCATGTCAGAGACTTGTGTTTTCCTTGTCCTCATCCTCCATCTCATCCACCATGCATAGTTCCAATCAGGTCAATAGGCAACCCATAGGAGCTGTGTCACGTGGCGCTCGTATCAGCATCAGCCATGCCAGAGGCGCTGGCATTCTCCTTGTCCTCATCCTCCATTTCATCCACCACACTTGGTTCCAACCAGGTCGATGGGTGACCCTAGAGACCGGTGTCATGCAGCACTATGCCAGTGACGCTTGTGTTTTCCTTGTCCTCCTCCTCCACCACATATTAGTTCCAAGTCGCTGGCCAACCCAGCAGAGCTGTGTCACACAGCACTCATATCCACATCAGCCATGCCAGAGGCCTTGTGTTTTCCTTGTCCTCATCCTCCATCTCATTCGCTATGCATAGTTCCAACCACACCAATGGTCAACCCAAAAGAGCTGTGTCACGCGGCGCTCGTATCAGCATCAGCCATGCCAGAGGTGCTGGCGTTCTCCTTGTCCTCATCCTCCATCTCATCCACCATGCTGCTGTCTGTCACCCGGCTCCTGTGCATCAGCGAGCTCTCATCCCCGGCTCCCGTGTCGTCCATGTCATCCTCATCCTCGTCGTCCTCCTCCATCATCAGGATGCGCACGCGGCGCCGCGAGTGGAAGAGGACGGTGGCAGTCTTCCGGAGGCTGACAGCCAAGGAGTGCGCTCGCATGTTGTCCAGGTGCTGCAGCGAGCCCGGCGTGAGCAAGGACCCCATCTCCACCGTCTGCAGCCCCGAAATGTTGACGATGTTCTCCGTGGTGTTGACGGTGGTGTAGGAGCCCTGCGGAACAGAGCTGAGCGGGAACTGGACCAGCGCCGGACGTCCCCCAGGTGAGAGGCTGGCCAGCAGCAGCGTCATGGTGTTGTCGTCGAACTGGCCGATGTCCAGCACCGCGTACTCCCCGCCGCCAGTGTCATGGGAGGCCGGCCCCGGCCCCGACCCGGAGTCGTTCAGCAGCGAGCGGTTCGCGAAGCCAACGCCCGCCGACCTGACCGCCACGATCATGTCCTCTTCCTCCACCTTGCTGACGTCGGTGGGCTGGCGCAGGACGTAGAAGGTGTGGTGCGGGAGGTAGTTGTTGGTGAAGATGGTGACGGTCTGGCGCCGCTCGGTGTCGGTGAACTGGAAGACCTTGGGGGGCTGCAGCTCCACCTTCTCTATGCTGGCCTGGGTGTCGGTGAGCGTGAACAGGTGGTAGATGACGCTGCACTGCAGCGACTGACCCACCACTTCCATCGAACCCTGCGAGCGACAGGAAAAGAGGCTTGTTCAATTCACTGTCACATGGCCATCTGGCATAGGTCTGACTGATCATTATAAAGGGGTTGTCAGCACTGTCTGATCCATTGAACCCTGACCAATCATCATAAAGGCAAAAAGGATTAGTTCACTGTCAACACTGGTCTGAGACTGACCCAACACCTCCATGGAAACCCTACAAGCAACAGAAAAACGGGCTTGTTCAATTCACTGTCACATGGCCATTATAAAAGGGGTTTTCACTGTCAACATTGATTTACTCAATCATGCAAATAACAAAATTAACAGAAAAACACTGTTATTCAATTCGTTGGCGTTGTCACATGGCCATCTACCTTCTATAGATCTCACTAACCATTATACAGAAAAAACAGTGTTATTCACTGTCAAAACTGGTCTGACCCACCACTTCCATCCAGCCCTCCAAGTAATAGAAAAACAGGTTTGTTCAGTTCACCATCAGTCATCACTCAGCCATCTGCCTTACATCTGACTGATCATTATGAACGGAAAACGGGTTTGTTCACTGTCAGCACTGGTCTGAGACTGACCCACTGCTTCCATGGAAACCCTACAAGTGACAGAAAAACAGGCTTCTTCAATTCACTGTCACAAGGCCCTCTGCCTTGGGCCTGACCGATCATTATAAAATATAAAAGGGGTTTCCACTGACACTGTCATTGTCAGCACTGATCCACTGAACCCTGCAAATAACAGAAGAACATTTTTGTTCAATGCATTGTTACATAGCCATCTGCCTTATATCTCACAGGACCAGGTACCAGTACCACAGAGTTAAATATCCCCACCCCATCAGTCAACACACAAAATAAAAAGACGCTCAACAAGGAACTAAACGTGAATTACGTTCAAGGCTGTTTCCAGCGTGGACTCCAGCGCCTCCTGCAGCTGCAGCAGCGACTTGGTCTCCACCACTGGGTACAGCACCTTGCTGTCGCGCAGCGCCGCTGACGACTTGACAAACTTTACCCAGGGGTTCTTGCCCAGGTTGGAGGGATGGGCCAGGTCCTCCTTCTTCAGGTACTGTCCAACCTTCTCCATCTTGAACCTGCGCAGGGTGACATCAACATATGTTATTGTGTAACACTGGGTGAAACTGAAGAAGTACAGGTCTACACAGTTTACTAGTGCATAACCATGACATTCAAACATATATTATTATACTTTATAGTAATTATACACCTTGTGGTATGTTGTGTTGAAAAGAGAAAGAACTTTAGACTGCTGTGACTGGTTTTTGCACAATGGCTCTAGAAGTAGAAGTTAAAGTTAATATAATATTATTAGATTATTTATGGCACCCCATATTATAACAGTACGTGTCCAGAGCACTTACATTAGGTACAAAGGCCTACACACCCCACCTTCCCCATTCTGTTTTTTTTATGTCGGACCAGTACTACTGTAACTACAACGAGCACCCCCAGTTATAGGCGCCAGAATAATCGACATGTTGATTGTGGGCCCTTAATATGAAAGAAGAAGAAGAAGATCAAACCTGGGCTTTTTCTGGGTTGCAGATGCGGGGAGAGAAGCAGCACTGCCATCACTCTCCCCCTCAGCCTCATCAGAAAACAGGTGACTCTCCTCCGGAATGAAATGACTGAAATTGTCCCGCAGAAACTCAGCCACAAAATCCAGCTGCTGCTGGTTGATCTTGCCCAGCTCCGCAGGGACCTCCTCTTTGGACAGCCGCAGGATGACCACATACAACCAGCGGAAAAATGCCTTGAAGTTCTTGATGCTCCCGTCAATGACCTGCTGGAGGTCGCTGGAACAGAGGACAAAGGACCCAGCCGCTTTGATTGCTTCCTGCACCGCGGCAGGATCGAGTCCCAGAACCCCAAATTTGTCGTACCACTGCGCCATGCCTTGCAGTTCACTGAGGTGGTAGACAATGGCCTGACTGACAGCTTGGAGGTGCTTCACCACCAGCTTCTGAATATTGGAGTAGGACGTCTCAATGGAAAACCCCAGCTTCTTCAGGCCTTTGTCAGTCAGCTCATGCAGGAGAAAGTTCTGGAGTTCTGAGCTGGGTGTGCCAAACAGCAACAGTTCCAGAAAGTCATTGCTGACGGTGCCCTGTCCCGTCTTCTTCTTCTCCTCTGCAAATTTCAGAAGCTTGGAGTCCATCTCAGTCAAAATGTCTTCCCAGGCCTCAGACATTTGCTGGATGGTTGTCTGCAGGTGCTCCACCAAGCAGCATATTAGGCCATATTTCAGCCCCAGAATGCGGACCTCTTTGTGTCGTGACATGATCAGAGTGGTGTCAAAGGTCAAGATGTAGTAATCAATCTCGTCAGACTCATCAGCATAAGACTCGACAACAGCTGACAGCGAGCGGAGGTCGTCAGTGAGGACTGCCGAGCAGACGCGTCTTTCCTGGGAACCGTCTTGAATCATGAAGCCAGCCTGAGCAAACGGAAAGACCCCGTAGACAAGGAGGTGCACGGAATCTCTGTTGGTGCCCACGATCAGAAAATTCAGTTCCTTCTGATCTTTGAGTTTCTTGCTGTCTTCCACCACTTCGTCCAAGTTGTCTTTGGACACTGGGCCAGTTTCGCTGTAGTTCTTGTTGAGGGGCTGCAGCTTCGGCAGGTAGTTGCTCGACGTGTCTTCGCCGTACGGCTCGCTCGTGAACGGGTTGTCCTCCGTGAATTTGTGCTCCGTCCAACTCATGCTAGTCACTTCTCCTTCCACTTCAGTCGCGTGCAGAATCTCACCCTTCTCTATGTCGCACAGTCGTATTTTCCCAGACTGATAGCCAATGGCCAGAACTTTGCTGTCGGGTCGCCATGCCAATCCCCCAACGGTGTCTGTCTCAAGAGGAGGAGCTAGTGTCCATACCTTTTGCCATGACAGACGATGAAGCACAACCTCGCCATGTGCGTTTGCCAGAGCGATTAGGTCTAGTTTAGGCGACCATAGCAGCATGTCGACCTCGGTCGACACATGCTTTTCATCAATGTGTTTAAAATATTCGTCAGGCATGTTGAGAAATCGCCCACAAACAAAAGGAATCGGTAAAAGCAGACGAAATGTTGGTCGACTTGGCGGGCATGGATTTCTCTAGTTGTTGAGAATAACCTCCCTTGGTTCTGAAGGGTGGTGAGTTATCTGCCGATGATGTTCACTGAACGCCCACGAATGTTCAAATGGGCAGTGAAAGAATACAAGCGAATAGGTAAACGGTTGGACGAAGGCGGATTGTATTTTTCGCCTTGCGAGACAAAGATCAGCCAACCAAAGTACCATGTTTGTTACCTGTATGTTTCACCCGCAGGCACATAACTGACATGCATTTCTGCAGTGTACACCAGAACTTTGCTAAGTACTATCGCTTTATAATGTGTCACTGTCAGTAAGTAAGTTGGTGTTTTACGCCCAGTCAAATTGTGTCAGTAGTATTCTCAGTAATCTCTCTGCTTCCACTCTCTTTTCTCTTTAAAAGCTGTGGCCTGTGGGACACTCTCTTGTGACTTTGTCCCTCACAATTATGAAACGTTAAAATGGCTCTCATCGCTGCCCATCTTCATGCAGGCATCATTCTGGTGGTGACAGTGTAGCGATAGGTATCTCCCCCCCCCCACCCCCACCCCCATACCCACCCCCCTCTCCCCGTACCTAATATGTCTTATGGTTTCTGTAGAAGTTAAGCACCATGTTTACTTACTTACAGTCCAAACAGCTATTCAACTTAGTACACTGCTGATTCCACTGCTGTAGAAGGAAGTAGCTGTGAAGAAGAAAAGGAGTGGACCTGGAACTCTGTAGTGGTGTCAAAGCGGTTCCAAGCATTTTAGTAATACAAATAGGGATGCTACTTTTTTGTTGGTTTCATAGGTTTCTGATACTTGGGCTAGTCACAGCCGCATAAAGTGCAACCCCCACCCACCCACCCCCCCACCCCCAAAAAAGAGCTAGCTGACCATATGAAAAGGAAGCCAAACAACAACAAAATGGAAACAAAACCCCAATAGGTGACCAGCACTCATGCAGACATGCACACAACCATACACTCACACAGGTCATGCATGTAATTTTATTTGTTTCCAAATTAACAATACAAGAGCAGCCTTCTTTTTGTAACATTGTTTTAATCAAATTTATTGTCATCTGTTAATTTGTTTCAGCTTAGGCTGCCCTTTTCATGACTGAAGACTTGCTGTATGCGAGTGCAAGTTAAAGTCAGAATGCAGAAAAAAAAGACAGCACAACACAGTCACAAAATAGTGCTGCTGACACTGACAGTAGTTGCCACATTTGCAAGCAATGCTGTTACGTTAGCTGAGGATCTGAAGCTGGTGGTGAATGGACAGCTTGGCGCCATTCCATTCAACCACTTCTGGCAAAGTACAGGTTTCTGGTGAGTCAGAGAAGCCAGTATTTTGATCCCCTTTTGATTTTTTGGTTTTTGTTGTGTATGTGTTATGTTTGTGTGTGTGTGTGTGTGTGTGTGTGTGTGTGTGTGTGTGTGTGTGTGTGTGTGTGTGTGTGTGTGTGTACATGCATTCATGCGTGTGTGTGTGTGTATATGTGGGTATGAGAGAGACAGAGAGACTGTGATCCAGAATCAATCAGATAAATGTGTCCTCATTTACAGTCCTCCCCTCCCACACCAGTCAGCAGCAGACTTTGACCTCAGTCCAGACACCGTTCAAAACCTGGCATACATTGGTGCTGTGCCACACAGGGGAATTCAGCAGGTGCGAATTCACTGGCTGCTTGACCTGGTTTCAAAGGTTAGTCAGTGCTATATTTCTACAATCATCAGACAATAGTTTGCTAAATACATTGGTTGTGTGATGGTTTAGTAGGATGGTGAGCTTTAAAGTGACTGTTAATGATCAATGTGTGTTTGACTCTGTGTGTGTGTGTGTGTGTGTGTGTGTGTGTGTGTGTGTATGTGCATGTGTATGTGCGTGTGTGCATGCATGTGTGTGATGTGTGCATGCATGTGTGTATGTGTGTCTTTTTGCTATGGGATTGATTTATAAATACAGCATATTGTCAATCAGTAGTTTGTGGGGGGGGGGGGGGGGGGGAGAGAGAAAGTGAGAAGGGAGGGGTATTCATTTAACTGCTGGTTTGCTTGTATTTCATATTCTTACCTTTGATTGTTATCCTTAATTTTGACATTTACTGATTTAGTAGAACCAGTACTGTGGCATTTAGTGATTTAGATCAAAGCATTAAAAAATGTGAATATATACATATATCTAGCCATGAGCCGGTCAGAGTCACAACAGTGTATTATGTAAATTTCTTTACTTGCAGCTTTTCATCAAGGTAGCCAGTGTACAATTTCACAGCTCTGGATGTAAATTTGTTTTCCTCCAGCTTTTCCACAAAGCAGCCAGTTTATAATTTCACATCTCTGGACCAGTGTAAATTTCTTTCTTTTTTCTCCAGCTTTTCTTCAAGGTAGCCAGTGTACAATTTCACAGCTTTGGACCTATGTAAATTTCTTTCCTTCTAGCTTTTCTTCAAGGTAGCCAGTGTACGATTTCACAGCTCTGGACCGATGTAAATTTCTTTTCATCCAGCTTTTCCTCAGGGCGGCCAGTGTACAATTTCACAGCTCTGGACCTGTTGATAGACCTGCTGCACACGAATGGATTGCGGCCAGGCTTTGAGCTGATGGGTAGTCCGTCTGGAATCTTCACCGACATGGAGAACAAGACACAAGTTTACTGGTGGAGGGACCTTGTCACGGAGGTGGCCCAGAGATACATTGGTGAGACTGAGAGTTGGGAGTCAGGGATGATGGGCAGGTCTTCAGGAAAAACATTCTGACATGGATGGCAGTACAGAGACAAGGGTTTTACTTGCAGCATGACATGGTCAAGCGGCTGATGTACCTTATTGCACAGTACTATAGGCCCCTAGCACAGTAACTTTGGGGCCTTACTTTCAGAGGGTCACTTTTATCGTTCATCCACCCCCTCCCCCACCCCTCTGTCTCCATCTCTGTATCTGTCTTTGCTGCCTCCAGATCAGCCCTAGTACCTGTCTGTAGATCTGTCCATCTCAAGTCTCTGTTTGCTGTCTATTTTAAGTTGTGTATCAATTAACTTTTTGTATTGTCAGTATGCTCTTGTGTGTGGGTACCTTTGTGTGTATGCACGTGTATGTGGGTGGGTGTGCGTGCATGTGCATGTATGTGTGTGTGTGTATGTGTGTGTGTGTATATATAATATATATACATGTGTGTGAGTGTGTGTGTGTGTGTGTGTGTGTGTGTGTGTGTGTGTGTGTGTGTGTGTGTGTGAGTGTGTGTGTGTGTGTGTGTGTGTGTGCGCACTTCGAGTAGTCTCTGCAGACAAGATTTTATGCTTTATAAATCCTTTAATTATTATTATTATCTGTACCTCTTGCTTTGTCTGTTGTCTCTCTTGGTCACCCCCTCTCTCTCTCTTTCTCTCTAACAGTAATACTCTTGCTCTGTTTCATGTAGGCTAAACTACACTGAATTTCAGTTGCACCCATTTTCACACAGATAGCTATGGCCTGGGCTACGTCAAGATGTGGAACTTTGAGACCTGGAATGAGCCAGACTGCCACGACTTTGATGAAAACAAAATGACAACCAAAGGTCAAGTTTACATGTCTGCATGTGTGTATGCATGTGTGCATGGGTCTTTAGCGCTGTCTCTTCAGAGTTTTCAACTTCAGTCATTGACTTGGGGAGAAAAAAACGCAGTGGCAAGTCATTTGAGAATGCGTCTCATAGTCGTTTGAGAATGCGTCTCGTTGTATGCTCAGTTTCGTTTCTGTTGCTTGAATCAAGTTTTGACAGTGCAGTGGCTTTTAAATGACATTATCACAATGGCTTTTGCTCAGAGGGTTATACATAGACATGTATAATCAAAAAGTCACTTGCTTTGTTTTGTATGTTTTGCGGGTGGGTATATGTGCAGGGAGGGGTTGGGGAGGGGGAAGGTGGAAGAGAAGGGAGGGGGGTGTCTGCAGGTCACATTTTGTTCATATTCTGTTTGGAATTATAAATGCTGAAAGAGGATGATACTCTTTTGTTATTCTTTTGCCTAGGTGTTAAGGTAGTTATTGTGATGCATATTATTTATTCACCAGGAATGACAACAGATTGCATGCTGTGTGTGAACACTGCAAATTTCCTGCATCACTCGCATGCATAATTTGGAGGGATTGAATGCAGATTGTGTGTTGTGTGTTCACCTTGCAGCTTTCCTAAATTACTCTGACATATGATTTAGACTTAGAGGGACTGATTACAGATTGTATTCTGTGTTCACCTTACAGGTTTCCTAGATTCCTCTGATGTATGATTAGAGGAACTGAGTACAGCATACTGGCTGCGTGTTCACTTTGCATGTTCCTGAATTACTCACATGCATAATTAGACTCGAGTGATTGGTTTAAACATTTTTTTATTAATAAAAGCATACCAACAGACAATAACACAATGTTTTGGGGAGAGCGTCAAACAAGTAAATATATCTGACTCGAGGGATGGTATGCAGATTGTATGCTGTGTGTTCATCCTGCAGGTTTCCTTAATTATTCTAATGTATGAGTCTATGATTAGATTTAGAGGGACTGATTACAGATAGTATGCTGTGCTTCCCTTGCAGGTTTCCTGAATTACTCTGATGCATTATTACATGGATTGAATGCAGATTTGTATGCTGTGTGTTCACCTGGCAGGTTTCCTGAATTACTATGATGCATAATGCTGTGTGTTCACCTTGCAGGATTCCTGAATTACTATGATGCATAATGCTGTGTGTTCACCTGGCAGGTTTCCTGAATTACTATGATGCACAATGCTGTGTGTTCACCTTGCAGGATTCCTGAATTACAATGATGCATAATGCTGTGTGTTCACCTTGCTGGATTCCTGAATTACTATGATGCATAATGCTGTGTGTTCACCTTGCAGGATTCCTGAATTACTATGATTCATAATGCTGTGTGTTCACTTTGCAGGTTTCCTGAATTACAATGATGTATAACGCTGTGTGTTCACCTTGCAGGTTTCCTGAATTACTATGACGCCTGCTCAGAAGGGCTGAAAGCGGCCAGCCCACTCTTGGTGTTTGGGGGGCCTGGCGATGGCTGTGACCATGTTTCGGTATGGCCTCCATGTCTGGGCTGTGTACAGATGATTTGTGAATGTGTGTGTGTGTGTGTGTGTGTGTGTGTGTGTGTGTGTGTGTGTGTGTGTGTGTGTGTGTCTCCACTGAGGGTTGGGGGGGAGGATGACTTTGATTTGATGTGTGTGTGTGTGTGTGTGTGTGTGTGTGTGTGTGTGTGTGTGTGTGTGTGTGAGAGAGAGAGAGTTTGGGTGTGTGTGTGTGTGTTTGTGTGTATTATTATTATGTCCACTGAGGGCTGGGGGGAGGATGACTGTGATGTGTGTATGTCTGTATACATTAGTGTTGTTTCTTTAATGTATTTGAAGACATGTGTGTGTGTGTGTGAATGTGTTTGTTTTGTGTGAGTTGTAGAATTGTATTTCTAAAAGTTGTTCTTATTTTATGGCATTTTCCAGTATGCATTCAGTTTATTATGAATTCTTATGTTGGTGTACAAGTTATTCTGTATTAGCAGTAGCATTGTTATTTTGCATCTGTATATAAAACTTATGGGCCTGTATGAATATGTTTGGTGGTAGTATTATATTAGTATTACAGCTTACATAGCTATGTAATTTGTCTCAAATGTCAAAAATAACAATAACATAGTATTATGACTTATATTGTTGTTGTTGTTTTTTGTTTGTTTTTAAATTGTGGTTTTCTTGACATGTGAGACATTTAGAACTTTATTGTGAGTTTGCACCTTATACATATCATTCGATTGATGGGTGGATTTCAGAAGCAACAGACAAGTGCCGGACATGGCAGTGAGTATGCAGAGGCGCTGTTTGAGCATGTGGTGAATGGGACCAACTTTTTTACTGGCCAGAAAGGAGTGCGTCTGGATTTCATATCCCTGCACAGAAAGGTACCCGTCCGCCATTGTTGTCGGAATGCTTCACACACTGTTGTTGAGGTGCCGGAGGTGGAGTGGTTCTTCTTCTCCTTTTCTTCTGCCCATATGGTTAGCCACAGGTGTCATTTTAATCATTCTGCAGGTTTCTTATTTTTATTTTTTAGAACGTCTTTGTCCTTTGTGGGAAATGCAGGTTGCGTTACCTTGGTAAGGCACAGCAGCTGCAAAAGCAGCGCTACCCATTCGTATCAGTGTGTGTAGTATTTTCATGTGTCCAAACAATGGTATGGCTGCCAGTGTTTCGGATTTTTAACATGCACACATGTTGATGCATGCGACTGCACACGGGGGGCTGGACAGACATCGTAAAAGTCTGCACTGGAAGTTGATTCTGGGAGAGGTAAAACATCCCTTGTTACACGGGGGACTCGAACCCCTGTCAGTATTGTGCCTGGCTTTTCAGTCGGATGCTCTACCGTCTGAGCTATTCCCGCCCCTATTATGGGTTATCTGAGCTTTCCCTGCATGTGCCAGCAAGATGGAGGTGGGGAGGTTGCTGCGTGATCAGGGTTCAAACCTGCGACCTCTTGATCTTGAGTCTCACGTTTGTTGCATGGTCAGGGTTTGAACCTGTGACCTCTTGATCCTGAGTCTCAGGTTTAATAATAATAATGAATACTTAGAGCGCCTAACCTGCACAAGCCCTAAGCGCTTACACATTCTTTACAAGTACATGCTGTCAAAATTGAGTGCATATAACATGAACACACACACACACACACACACACACACACACACACACACACACACACACACACACACACACACATACACACAAACACACACATACACACACACACACACACACACACACACACACACACACACACACACACACACACAACACACACACACACACACACACACACACACACACACACACACACACACACACAAACACACACACAAACACACACACACACACACACAAACACACACACACACACACACACACACAAACACACACACACACGCACGCACGCACGCACGCACACACACACACACACACACACACACACACAACAGCAACAGCAACAACAAAACAAAGAAACAAAACAAAACAAAACAAAACAAAACTGTGTTTTGTGTTCTACCCTAATAAAAAAATGTTCTCTTAAACCTTTCATGTGTTTGGATCCTGTTTTAGAATGCTAGCAGCCATTCTTGTTTCAGATTTTTCTAGTGCCTTAATGTTTTGGCCTAATTGCCGCCTCTAACTCGATCCGTCTTGCTGACCAGCATTTGTGTTTTTTTTACTTCATTTTCAAGGCAAGATAGTTTCAAGGCAAGATAGGAGTCGGGTGCTATCACTGGGCCACTTTGTTTATGTCTTGGGCTTGTTTATTAAGCATTTGTTTGACAGTTTATTCACCATTTTGTGGACCTTTTTGTGCAGGGCAATGGAAATGCCAGACACATATTAGATGAAGAGCTGAAGTCTATGGCTGCAATCAGCAGTCGTTATCCTAGCCTTGCCAAGACTCCTTTCTATAATGAGTGAGGAAATTGTTCTGTGCATCTCTTTAACTCTTTGCCCATTCTGTGAACCTCCTTAAGTCTTTGCCTGTTCTGTCAGTCTCCTTAACTCTTTGTTCATTCTGTGAGTTTCTTTTTTCTTTGCCTGTTATGTGAATTTTGTGAATTCCTGAACTATTTTCCTGTTCTGTAAATCTTAACACTTTGCCCGTTCTGTGAATCTCATGAACACATTACCTTTTCTGTGAATCCTCTCAACTCTTTGCTTTTCTGTGAATCTCCTTCACTCCCTACCTATGCTGCGAATCTCTTTAACTTGTTTACCTGTTCTGTGAATCTCTGTAACTCTTTGCCTATTGTCTGAATCTCCTTAAATCTTTACCTGTTCTGTGAATCTCTTTAACTGTCTGTTTTGTGAACCTCCTTAACTCTTTCCCTTTTTTTCTGAATTGTTCAGCTCTTTGCCCGTTCTGTGAATCTCTTAAAATGTTTGCTTGTTCTGTGAATCCGTTTAACTCTTTCTCAGCTCAGTCTGTCTGGATCTGCTTCATGGTTGTACACAGCCTTATGTATATCATGTTTTATAAATTATTTTTGTTTAAAGTTTTGCTAGCAACATGATTTTATCTTACATTTTTCCGAGTGAAAAAGAAACTTTAAACACCAGTCTTTTTATGCTTTTTCAGCAGCCATTTGTGTTCCCAAATCCTGCTTGGTTTGATGATTTAACCATAGTCATGGAAATTCCCATGTGCACTGCTGTAGCTCAACAACAGTTAATTGATGGTCATATTATTGTGGAGCGGTAGTTGAGGGTCAGGAAAATTTGGAGCTCGGTTGACTGCCAGTGAAACTCATTGCGAGTGAAATGAAGGCATGACTGTTTAGAATTCAACTGCCTGTCATTGAAACTCAGCATTGTGAATGAAATGAAAGCAGCACATACAAATACTGAGTTAACTAGACATTAACATTAAAATAACATTTTCATATGGACTAGAAGAAAACGCGCACACACACATGCACACAGACATGCACTCACACGCACACTCACAAACACACGCACGCACTCATGCACGCACGCACGCACGCACACACACACACTGTCGTGAGGTTAACCCATTGCATGTTGGTATGGGGTATATTACAGTGAGGCAGATCCACTGGTAGGATGGAGCAAAGACAAGCTCTGGCGTGCTACTGCAACATATGCTGCTATGGCTGTCAAGGTAAGAGTATGTCAAAACCACAAGACATGTTTTGAAAGCACATGAATTTAATAGACCCAGTGCACTTCCCCACAGATGTTTTTGCAACTCACCTTTCGTCATTTCAAGGATGGCTTGTCTCTTTTTGGACTACAAGCATAGTGACAAATTAAGCTAAAATTTTGATCTTTCATTGAAATAGAGCAGAACGTTTTGGGGTTTTCTTGCTGAGGAATTTTTGTCTGTTGTTGTCGGATAGATAGATGCAGTTTTTGTGTGATTGCTTGGTGTGTGTGTGTTTTTTTGTTGTTGTTTTTGTTTTGTTTTGTGTGTGTGTGTGTGTGTGTGTGTGTGTGTGTGTGTGTGTGTGTGTGTGTGTGTGTGTGTGTGTGTGTGTGTGTTTAAACCACTGTGTATTTTAAGACATGCAGTTTCCTCATTCTTGACTTCAAGTTTTGCCAGAACAAGCATACACCAGTATATAGCAGCACAAATAGCCACATGTATTGGTGTGCATGTGTATGTTGTTTTCTTTACAGTTTGTCCCTAATATGTCAACCCAACATCCAAGGACATGAAGCCCCACATCATCATCTTCATGTTGTTTTCTGTTTTATTAACTTGTTTTTAGCTATAATTGTAACTTGTTTAAATGCTTTTTTTTCTTCTTTTTTAATGGATATGTCGTACCTTGAATTACCTTTTTTTTTATTTGAATTTTATTTAATGTAACTCTGATGGTATGTTTCAAAACAAATTTCCTTTACAGGACAGTGAAATATTCTCTTATCTAATCTTCACATCGGGTAGTAGGACAATTCTTATCTAATCTTCACCTCAGGTAATAGGACAATTCTTACCCAATTTTCATATCAGGTAATAGGACAGCATCAGAACATATTGCTGGGATCTGGAAATGCTTCCATCAACTACACCCTCCTCAGCAACGACAACGGGTTTCTCAGCTTCTACCCACACCAGTTCACCCAGCGCACCCTCCTGGCTCGATTCCAGATGAACTTCACCGACGCTGACCTTAAAAACAGAAGCTTGAGTGGCACCAACAAATTTCAGAAAATAAAAACTTTGAAATTTGAAAGTGATGGTAAAACTGAAAGGACTATGGGCATGAGAGAAAATTATGTGACTTTTGTTCGAAAACCGATCTACGCTGCCATGGTTCTGCTGGCGAAGTTCGGTGATCATCAGGTGTTCTCCGAGCTGACGAGTAAGATTAAGATTGAGTAAGATCGTTACAAACCTTCTGTGTGCTCTTTGTGTGTGTGTGCGTGTGTGTGTGTGTGTATACGTGTGTGCGTGCATGCGTGTGTGCATGCATGCGTGTGTGTGTGTGCATGTGTGTGTGCAAGGAATACAATATTATGACTATATAGTTTTTTATTTTTGAGGTTTTAATGTATACATTATTGTTGATCTTGTAAAATGTTATGTGCTCACCGTAGTCGGTGAGATACGGCGCTGTAGAAATGACCACTGTTATTATTAAGATTTGCTACTGCTGCCACTTAGTCTGCTTGTGTGTTGTTTTTGTTATTTTGCTCCTGGCATAAAGTGCTCCAGATGTCACTTTCAGGGTTCATTTTGAGCAATGTTGTTTGATCATTGATGCGAGCGTATCAGCAAGAATTGCTTGCAGAGGTTTATTGCTGTTCCCAGTGTAAAATTCTAATTTGGTTTTTATTATTTTGGTCACAGGGTTGGATGAATGATCTACTTTGAATACCGTCTCTTTTCTTTCACAGTCTCCACCCTCACCACACCCCAAACCCCCATCCTGTCACTGTTAAAGTTTTTCGGCTTATTATTTTGGTTACAGGGATGGATGAATGAACTACTTTGAATATTGTCTCTCTCTCTCTTCTTTCGCAGACCTCCCTGCCCCCTTCTTTCGCTCTCAAATAGACGATCTTCAGAAATCCAGGGGACTGCACTCAGTAAGTGCCTACGGGCATGGACCTGTATATATGGGTCCATGCCTGTGGCTGTAGTGCAGAGTAGGAACGCTTTTGTTGGGGGTACAGTGAGAACGTGGGGAAGATGATGAATACCCGTAAACAAAAGGCAGAGAAGGCATCAGAAATGCTGATCAAGCACTCACTGTTCGTGGGGAACGTGCACATTGGATATTAGGTTCCCCCAGCTGGTAGTTTAGTGTAAATTATAATAGGTCCATGCCTGAATATCTAAAACTGTGGCAGATCGGCTCTTCTCCGTTGCTGCCTCCATTCAGGGGACTTCATTCTCCAGGAGTAAGAAAACGTTGTCAAATTATCTTTGCCTGCTATATCCGGAAATCATCTATTAGGCACATTGCTGCTCTCTCTTCCTTCAAAAGCAAACTCAAGACATTTCTCTTCTCAGAATATTTCAGCTAAGCAACACTGTCCATCACCCCTATCAGTCTGTACAGTGTGTGTGTGCGTGTGCGTGTGTGTGTGTGTGTGTGTGTGTGTGTGTGTGCGTGTGCATTTTTTGCATAGTTACACTTGAACCCTTGTCTACATTATTTGTTAGCTTTTTGGGGCTTTTTTTTTATATACATTTTTATTGCTGAGAGCATTTCCATTTCAATGTACGTTATGTGTGTTACACCATGCTTGTTCAGCGCTTTGAGCCGCAGGGTAGGCGCTTTACAAATTTCCATGATTATCATTATAATTGTTCCTTCTCTCTTGATTTTAATTATTAGTTACCACCTTTGTTTTTTTCGACAGATCAGCGCAGCTTGCAGCCTCTCCCCAATGACAGTTATGCCGGGTCCGTGGCCACCTTGCACACTCCAGGCACCGACAACTCCTCGGACAGGTGGTTTACAAAGCAGCTCTGGACACATTTGCCATGATGAAGATATAACCATCAAAGTTGCCTGGGCGTTAAAATCCAGTCTCTCCTGATATAATGTGTGTGCATGTGTTCGTGTGTGCATGTATGCGCATGCGGATGCACGCGTGTTTTGGACTTTACACATGTGTGGGTGGGTGCATGTGGGTGGAAGAAGCCAGAGCAGGTGAGATAGGGAGCGAAAGTGAGACAAAGATCATTTTCAGCATATTTATTTGATTTATTTGTTTATTTTAAATGTAGTTTCTTGAGCCCATGTGTCAAAATGTTTCGTTTTTATGCTTTGTATACTGGAAGTCTTATTTGATTGATTGATTAATCATCATGGTTGACTGGGCATTCAAAACTATTCTCTCCTCATATAACCATCATGGTTGACTGGGCGCTAAAATCAGCATCTCCTGATATAATCATCATGGTTGACTGGGCATTAAAAACCACTATCCTGATATAATCACCATGGTTGACTGGGCATTAAAAACCACTATCCTGATATAACCAACATGGTTGACTGGGTGTTAAAAACCAGTCTCTCCTGATATAATCACCATGGTTGACTGGGCATTAAAAACCACTATCCTGATATAACCAACATGGTTGACTGGGTGTTAAAAACCAGTCTCTCCTGATATAATCACCATGGTTGACTGGGCATTAAAAACCACTATCCTGATATAACCAACATGGTTGACTGGGTGTTAAAAACCAGTCTCTCCTGATATAATCACCATGGTTGACTGGGCATTAAAAACCACTATCCTGATATAACCAACATGGTTGACTGGGTGTTAAAAACCAGTCTCTCCTGATATAATCACTATGGTTGACTGCATGGGCATTAAAAACCACTAGCCTGATATAACCAACATGGCTGACTGGGTGTTAAAAACCAGTTTCCTTCCTTCCTTCTTGGCACACTTTCAGTTTTCTTACAGCTCAACAACTTTGTGTTCTCTGTGTAAAAATCACCTGTTTTTGTTTGTAGTACATACAAATCCAAAAATCAGACTGGCAAGTCATTGATTGATGGGGAAGTTTTTGTCTGATTTTAAACAAGTTAACATTGAAATGTGTGCTTCATACTCCAAACTTCAAGTTGCTCAACTTTTTGAGCTTGAGGTTGTGCAGTATCTATATGAGTGTTTTGCTTCTTGACAAAAACAGGTGCAGTTTCTACGCTTAAGCATTTTGCTTCTTGACAATAACAGATGCAGTTTCTACACTTAAGCATTTTGCTTCTTGACAATAACAGGTGCAGTTTCTACGCTTAAGCATTTTGCTTCTTGGCAATAACAGGTGCAGTTTCTACACTTAAGCATTTTGCTTCTTGACAATAACAGGTGCAGTTTCTACGCTTAAGCATTTTGCTTCTTGGCAATAACAGGTGCAGTTTCTACGCTTAAGCATTTTGCTTCTTGGCAATAACAGGGATCTTCTTCTTTTCTAGTTTTCAGTGGGCAGCAATTGTGTATTCCAGTTCTGACACATCATTCCCAACTAAAGGTGGCAAGCTCGAATTTGATTGGTCAATCAGACCCATCAACACAAAAGGTACACCATCTCCCATTTGTGTTGTGTTATTGACTTCTTCCCCCGTTCTCTCTCTGTCTCTGTCTCTGTCTGTGTGTGTGTGTGTGTGTGTGTGTGTCTCTCTCTCTCTCTCTCTCTCTCTCTCTCTCTCTCTCTCTCTCTCTCTCTCTCTCTCTCTCTCTCACACCCCCTGCTACATCAGTCACTCAAACCCACATCAGTATTACACCTGGCTTTTCAGTCAGATGCGCTACCTACTGAACCGTCCCCACCCATGAGCACCATTAGCAGTCTTCACTGTGGAGAAGGCAGGGCCCATGACGTGTTTCCATTAATATCATTATTGTAAGTAATAAAATGTAATTACTCATAACCCTACATATGCAGCTTCGAAGAAAGTGACACTGACTGTAAACTGGTACATGGCTGTATGGTGTGTACAGAACCTGCACCGAGACAGCAGCAGTTTTACATGGCACCGGCCATGTAACAACCAAAGAGCACAGGAACCGCTTTTATGGTTTGTCAGAATGCTCAGGGTGGAGCTACAGTCACTCATTCAGAAGTTGCTTGCAACTACAGCACAGCGGGTCTGCTCTGAAGCAGATAACAGTGCTGTCGTTGCCATTGTGAAGTGCTTATGGCTTATCTCAAGATGAGGCACTTGACAAATGTTCATAAAAAAAAAGAAATGAAACGAAAATGATGACCTGAAAATGTCCTGTTTATCACTGGACTTAATGCTTGCTACATACAATATCAAAGGGAAAAGAAATGAGGATGTACCCCGGGTGGAGTTTATGTACCTTGTATTTATACACATGCCAGGTGAGAGTTACTGTAGGCAACACGGGTCTTTGTTTGTTGTATTTGTGTTACGTATTTCAAGCGCTAATTAACTCCCTTGTTTGCTGATTCTACAAAGTCAAAGGAATGAAAATCTGCTCTGTCATCAGATTTGATGCTTGCTGTGTACGCGGTCAACGGGGGAGCGAGCAACCCCTACACATGGTGGCACGACTTCTGCAGAAAACCGGACTTCCCATCACTTCAGCAATTTGCCATTATCAGAAAGCATGAGGTACGTATCACTGTTTAGCACGACAGGAAAGCCAGTTTAAAAGTACAAGTTGAGTTTGGAAAATAATAACAATACGTAAATTTCCCAGCTGTGTGAGCTCATGCGCTTACTTAGATACATGTGCGTATTATATCAGTTAAGTTTACTAACTCTGTTACTGTTATGTAATAACATATCATTATTACTCTGTTACTGTTATGTAATAACACGTCATTATTCCATACTTTGTCCACAACAGCAATATAAAACATGTCACTGTTATGTAATAGCTAGCACATCATTATTACATACCTACAAAACAGGAACAAAAGTGCCTGCACACGCACCTATACAGTGATGCGCATGTCAGGTCTTAGAGGGTTAAAATGTTGCCTGTCTGTACCCCTACAACCTGAGGGTTAAAATGTTGCCTGTCTGTACCCCTACAACCTGAGGGTTAAAATGTTGCCTGTCTGTACCCCTACAACCTGAGGGTTAAAATGTTGCCTGTCTGTATCCCTACAACCTGAGGGTTAAAATGTTGCCTGTCTGTACCCCTACAACCTGAGGGTTAAAATGTTGCCTGTCTGTACCCCTACAACCTGAGGGTTAAAATGTTGCCTGTCTGTACCCCTACAACCTGAGGGTTAAAATGTTGCCTGTCTGTACCCCTACAACCTGAGGGTTAAAATGTTGCCTGTCTGTACCCCTACAACCGGAGGGTTAAAATGTTGCCTGTCTGTACCCCTACAACCTGAGGGTTAAAATGTTGCCTGTCTGTACCCCTACAACCTGAGGGTTAAAATGTTGCCTGTCTGTACTCCTACAACCTGAGGGTTAAAATGTTGCCTGTCTGTACCCTACAACCGGAGGGTTAAAATGTTGCCTGTCTGTACCCCTACAACCTGAGGGTTAAAATGTTGCCTGTCTGTACCCCTACAACCTGAGGGTTAAAATGTTGCCTGTCTGTACCCCTACAACCTAACAGCAGTGTGATCAGATTGCGTGGGTGAAGTGAACATCCCCAGCCTGGTCTTTAAAGGGTTAAGTATTGTTTCCCTGCTGCATGTAGGATCTGTACCCCTACAACATCTCTGTGTTGAAATTGATTGTGTGTGTGTGTGAGAGAGAGAGAGGGGGGTGGGGGGGGATGTTGGAGAAAGTTCTGAAAGATGGGGTGGAGCGCATATGGACTTTTCCAAGTGCATAGATAGCATCTTGAACTGAACTGAACATGCTTGGCCTGGCCATAAAGTGTTAAATGGTTTTCTGTCTGCTGCAGGGTCCACACTACTGCTGCCTGATGGCAGTGTCTTCAGATTCCAAGGGTCGGGTCAGCATCCCTATCCTAGTCTTTAAAGGGTTAAATTGTTTTCTGTCTGCTGCAGGGTCCATACCGTTGCAGCCTGATGGCAGTGTCTTCAGATTCCAAGGGTCGGGTCAGCATCCCTATCCTAGTCTTTAAAGGGTTAAATTGTTTTCTGTCTGCTGCAGGGTCCATACCGTTGCCGCCTGATGGCAGTGTCTTCAGATTCCAAGGGTCGGGTCAGCATCCCTAGCCTAGTCTTTAAAGGGTTAAATTGTTTTCTGTCTGCTGCAGGGTCCATACTGTTGCAGCCTGATGGCAGTGTCTTCAGATTCCAAGGGTCGGGTCAGCATCCCTATCCTAGTCTTTAAAGGGTTAAATTGTTTTCTGTCTGCTGCAGGGTCCATACCGTTGCAGCCTGATGACAGTGTCTTCAGATTCCAAGGGTCGGGTCAGCATCCCTATCCTAGTCTTTAAAGGGTTAAATGGTTTTCTGTCTGCTGCAGGGTCCATACCGTTGCAGCCTGATGGCAGTGTCTTCAGATTCCAAGGGTCGGGTCAGCATCCCTAGCCTAGTCTTTAAAGGGTTAAATTGTTTTCTGTCTGCTGCAGGGTCCATACCGTTGCAGCCTGATGGCAGTGTCTTCAGATTCCAAGGGTCGGGTCAGCATCCCTAGCCTAGTCTTTAAAGGGTTAAATTGTTTTCTGTCTGCTGCAGGGTCCATACCGTTGCAGCCTGATGGCAGTGTCTTCAGATTCCAAGGGTCGGGTCAGCATCCCTATCCTAGTCTTTAAAGGGTTAAATTGTTTTCTGTCTGCTGCAGGGTCCATACCGTTGCAGCCTGATGGCAGTGTCTTCAGATTCCAAGGGTCGGGTCAGCATCCCTATCCTAGTCTTTAAAGGGTTAAATTGTTTTCTGTCTGCTGCAGGGTCCATACTGTTGCAGCCTGATGGCAGTGTCTTCAGATTCCAAGGGTCGGGTCAGCATCCCTATCCTAGTCTTTAAAGGGTTAAATTGTTTTCTGTCTGCTGCAGGGTCCATACCGTTGCAGCCTGATGACAGTGTCTTCAGATTCCAAGGGTCGGGTCAGCATCCCTATCCTAGTCTTTAAAGGGTTAAATGGTTTTCTGTCTGCTGCAGGGTCCATACCGTTGCAGCCTGATGGCAGTGTCTTCAGATTCCAAGGGTCGGGTCAGCATCCCTAGCCTAGTCTTTAAAGGGTTAAATTGTTTTCTGTCTGCTGCAGGGTCCATACCGTTGCAGCCTGATGGCAGTGTCTTCAGATTCCAAGGGTCGGGTCAGCATCCCTAGCCTAGTCTTTAAAGGGTTAAATTGTTTTCTGTCTGCTGCAGGGTCCATACCGTTGCAGCCTGATGGCAGTGTCTTCAGATTCCAAGGGTCGGGTCAGCATCCCTATCCTAGTCTTTAAAGGGTTAAATTGTTTTCTGTCTGCTGCAGGGTCCATACCGTTGCCGCCTGATGGCAGTGTCTTCAGATTCCAAGGGTCGGGTCAGCATCCCTATCCTAGTCTTTAAAGGGTTAAATTGTTTTCTGTCTGCTGCAGGGTCCATACTGTTGCAGCCTGATGGCAGTGTCTTCAGATTCCAAGGGTCGGGTCAGCATCCCTATCCTAGTCTTTAAAGGGTTAAATGGTTTTCTGTCTGCTGCAGGGTCCATACCGTTGCAGCCTGATGGCAGTGTCTTCAGATTCCAAGGGTCGGGTCAGCATCCCTATCCTAGTCTTTAAAGGGTTAAATGGTTTTCTGTCTGCTGCAGGGTCCATACCGTTGCAGCCTGATGGCAGTGTCTTCAGATTCCAAGGGTCGGGTCAGCATCCCTAGCCTAGTCTTTAAAGGGTTAAATTGTTTTCTGTCTGCTGCAGGGTCCATACCGTTGCAGCCTGATGGCAGTGTCTTCAGATTCCAAGGGTCGGGTCAGCATCCCTATCCTAGTCTTTAAAGGGTTAAATTGTTTTCTGTCTGCTGCAGGGTCCATACCGTTGCAGCCTGATGGCAGTGTCTTCAGATTCCAAGGGTCGGGTCAGCATCCCTAGCCTAGTCTTTAAAGGGTTAAATTGTTTTCTGTCTGCTGCAGGGTCCATACTGTTGCAGCCTGATGGCAGTGTCTTCAGATTCCAAGGGTCGGGTCAGCATCCCTATCCTAGTCTTTAAAGGGTTAAATTGTTTTCTGTCTGCTGCAGGGTCCATACCGTTGCAGCCTGATGACAGTGTCTTCAGATTCCAAGGGTCGGGTCAGCATCCCTATCCTAGTCTTTAAAGGGTTAAATGGTTTTCTGTCTGCTGCAGGGTCCATACCGTTGCAGCCTGATGGCAGTGTCTTCAGATTCCAAGGGTCGGGTCAGCATCCCTAGCCTAGTCTTTAAAGGGTTAAATTGTTTTCTGTCTGCTGCAGGGTCCATACCGTTGCAGCCTGATGGCAGTGTCTTCAGATTCCAAGGGTCGGGTCAGCATCCCTAGCCTAGTCTTTAAAGGGTTAAATTGTTTTCTGTCTGCTGCAGGGTCCATACCGTTGCAGCCTGATGGCAGTGTCTTCAGATTCCAAGGGTCGGGTCAGCATCCCTATCCTAGTCTTTAAAGGGTTAAATTGTTTTCTGTCTGCTGCAGGGTCCATACCGTTGCAGCCTGATGGCAGTGTCTTCAGATTCCAAGGGTCGGGTCAGCATCCCTATCCTAGCCTTTAAAGGGTTAAATTGTTTTCTGTCTGCTGCAGGGTCCATACCGTTGCAGCCTGATGGCAGCGTCTTCAGATTCCAAGGGTCGGGTCAGCATACCTATCCTAGTCTTTAAAGGGTTAAATTGTTTTCTGTCTGCTGCAGGGTCCATACCGTTGCAGCCTGATGGCAGCGTCTTCAGATTCCAAGGGTCGGGTCAGCATCCCTATCCTAGTCTTTAAAGGGTTAAATTGTTTTCTGTCTGATGCAGGGTCCATACCGCTGCCGCCTGATGGCAGTGTCTTCAGATTCCAAGGGTCGGGTCAGCATCCCTAGCCTCCAGCTGCAAGAGCCAGACATTCTTCTGCTGCACTTGTGTCAGAAGTCACGGTTCCCACCTGAACAGGTATGACTTGGAACTTTATTAACGCCAAGGTATTAGGCTTCTTCTGAAATAAAAGAGATGTCCTAGGTTAATAAACGTGACTTTTCATTCCACAGTTTTGCGGATGATTGGTGTAGCTGTGCTCCCTTTTGAAATGAAACATCTGCTAGTGAACACAGATTAGTATTATTAGATTATTCTTATTAGTGAATAACAGATTTTCTAGCTGACATCCACAACACAGTTTAGCCCACATCCTCTGTGTGTTGGCTGTAGGTGACAGGGGTGAGGATGATCAACATCACTGCAGGCCAGGTGCTTATTGTGTGGTCGGACACCAATATCAAAACCAAGTAAGTAATGCTTGTCTGTTGGTTGGTTGGTTGGTTGGTTGGTTGGTTTCTTAGCATTCCAGGGCCAGACCTGGTGTGGGGGGGGGGTTCCAGGGGTTCCGGACCCCATCCCCCCCCCCCCCCCCCCCTGCACCCCCATCCTTTTTTTTCTTCTCCATTTTAAAGTAACAAATGAGGTTTGCAAGCATAAAGGGTGGTTGCTATCTCTCTCAGTTTTACTGTGTTTGTATGTGTGTGTGTGATTTGAATTGGAAGTGATACTGGTATAGTTGCAGATTAAGGTTACCACTGTTTGTTGCAGAGATCTCGGCAGTGGGTCCTGTAAAAATCTTAAGCAATAAGCAAGATTAAAACCTTACAACAGGCCCTTCCCACCTACCTGGTCTGGCCCTGTGTTCCTCAGCTTAAGTTGGTTCTTAGATTTCAGCGTCCCATCAGCCACATGGGGTCGCCTCAGCATGAATCACACATTCATTGTCCGTGTTCTCTTCCACCAGTCACTAAACCACAAGCTAAAAGCTGAATCGTAATTCTGGACACAGCTCAGTCAACAGCGACCACAATCAAGTCCAAAAAATGGTAAAATATAGCAGGCAGGGCACAGTATTTACGTTTCACCTAACCACAACAGACCAAGCACTGAAACCCCCTGCACAACATGCACTGCATGAACTCAACAGGGGTGGGAAAATTCATAAGATCACAAGCACGTCTGATTCCCTGACCTTCAGGTTCACCCAGTGCTGGGTGAGACGGTAGTGTGTGCAGCCATTTCCCAACACCTGCACATGCTGTCACAAAGTGGTGTTGCCCACCACTCTGGTAGCTGGGACTTCTGGGATTTCGAGAATGGAGTTTTTCATGTTGTGAAGATTACTGTAGCAGAAAGCAATCCTGACATGGAACTCTTAACACAGCAAACATTTGGCTTTAGCCCTGCTGTTCTGGCTAGGGATATTACAGATGCCAATAATGATGGGATTTAACCATGATGCCAGTAATGAGGGGATTTAAATAATGGAATTTGTCGTGTCATGAAGATTATGATAGAAAGTGATCCTAACATGGGACTCAACACAACAGACATTTTGCTTGAGCCTTGGCATTCTGGCTAGAGACAATACTGATGCCAATAGTAACAACGTCAGTAGCTGTAAGTGATAGTAACGTGCATGTCAGTCTCCATCAGACACAAGCCCTGGTGGGTGGCAATGTTACAGCTGTTCAGGTGTTCAAATAATTATTAAGAACTGGTCAGTTTTCATGTGGTAATGCGTGTCAAATGTAAGCATGTGACCCTGACTCGCATCTTGTCCAAGTTATCAGCAAGCACAGGCCCTGTAAGTTAACCTGCAGTGATAGAGATGATGTCCATCTGGTCCTGATGATAAATTCAGTCTCTCCTGGTTCTGATGCATGTAAAACTGTGCATGGGTTGCAGATGCATCAAGACATTTGAAGTGGAGCAGTTTGACAAGGACTCTGGAGAGTACAAACGGATCAACGCTGAGGACACCATCGTCAACCTGTTTGTGCACGCAACGGGTGGGTTCCTTCAACTAGAACAAAGTAAAGTTGCAACATAAATAGTTAGTTAACTAGTAAAGAATTACATATCTGTCTCAAGAGGTGGCACACTTGAGAACCAAGGATGTACTTAAACAGAGAACGTACCTCTGGTGGAGTCTATGTACCTTGTATTTACTCGTGTGCCAGGTGAGAGTTACCCTGGGTGACCCAGATGTTTGTTTTTGTGCTTGTGTGACATCTTTTGAGCGCTAATTAACTCCCTTTGGGATTAATTCAAAAACGAGCAAATTTTAAAGCAATACTTTATTGGTATGAATGTCTTTCATAGTTCTTTATTGGTATGAATGTCTTTCCTAGTTTTTTATTGGGATGAATGTCTTTCATAGTTCTTTATTGGTATGAATGTCTTTCATAGTCTTTCATAGTTCTTTATTGGTATGAATGTCTTTCATAGTTCTTTATTGGTATGAATGTCTTTCATAGTTCTTTATTGGTATGAATGTCTTTCATAGTTCTTTATTGGTATGAATGTCTTTCATAGTCTTTCATAGTTCTTTATTGGTATGAATGCCTTTCATAGTTCTTTATTGGTATGAATGTCTTTCATAGTTCTTTATTGGTATGAATGTCTTTTCATAGTTCTTTATTGGTATGAATGTCTTTCCTAGTTCTTTATTGGTATGAATGTCTTTCATAGTTCTTTATTGCTATGAATGTCTTTTCATAGTTCTTTATTGGTATGAATGTCTTTCATAGTTCTTTATTGGTATGAATGTCTTTCATAGTTCTAGTATGTGAGAGCCTACACATGTCTGCAGTGTGTGCATCTGGTGCTATGAACATGCAAATTTGTGTGAGTGTTCCTTTCTTTTTCTTTTCTTTTTCCTTTTTGCACCATGTTACTGTTGCTGTTTTTCAAAATTCTTTTAACCGATGCTTCCTGACTTTTCTCTCTCCTCCTCGCAGAATCAGAGCAGCAGGTGGAAGGTTACTACAGACTGCGAGCTGTTGACTACTGGGAAAGACCAGGGCCTTATTCAGAGGTCACCAAGTACACGGACAATTTATGAAACATCTGTGCTTTGGTAACAAGTCCGGAAAAAAAAGTGAAAAGTGGAATGGGAAGCCCAGACTGGAATGTGTCAATGGTCAACGTCCATCTTTGAAAACTCCTGTGGGTGTACCACCTGGACATGGAGTGAAGGGGAATGACTTAGCAGATAGACTGGCGGGTCAAGCCACCCTCACAAGTGGCTTGCTTCTCGGAAGACCTGAAGCGCTGAGGAGCTTGAGACACTACCTGTGGGCACAAAGTCGAAGGCATCATGCCAACGATCGCCTGGAGGAGAGAGTTGTGAAAGAGGAAGCGCTAGACGATCTTTCCTGAAAGGACGAGAGAGGGCCATCGTCAATCAGACGAACATTGGAACCGTTTCAAAGGCGACGTTGGGGAAACCTGAGAGACAGGGTGGAATGCGTATGGGCTTTTCTGAGCACATAGATACCATCTTGAACTCAACTGAACAAGACTGTGATCAATTATACTGCTTGACTGGCCAGAATGCATGTGAGTGTGCATGTGGTTTGTCAGTCGGTGGTGATGTTTATGACTTTATGTCTGCAAGTGTGTGTGGGTGTGTGTGTGCGTGTGTTAGTTTTATAAGGATTATTGAATGTTTCAGAGGGTCTGTTGTAAGGTGCATTGAGCCTGTATTGTTTAGGGAATTGCGCTGTACAGGAAATCTGTATTATTATTGTTTATCAATGTCAAAAACATCTTAATTCTCTTTTGGGTGATTTTCAGTCTGTAATCTGTGATCCCAGGGTTTTGTTTTATTTGAAGTGGAAAGGGAATGTGTGTGCAGTTTTATAAGTGGCCTTGGTGCATAATGGGATTGTTGTTTTTGTTGTTCATTTGTGTTTTGGGTCTTTGCTGAATCTAAGTATGTTTTGACTTGTGATTTATTTTGAGTGTATGTGTTTTGCAAGCTAAATGGAATAGGTAATACATGTTTGCTTTTACTGCAGACTTTGTCAGTTGTCATCTATTGCTTTTTAAATTTGAATAATTTTTAAATACATGTATATGTTAATATAATTATATCTCAGAGTTATAGTGCACATGCACACACACACTCACACACACACACACACGCACACATTTGCATGCACATATGCATGCATGCACACACACGCATGCGCGCACACACACACACCATACACACACACCCTCACACACACACACACACACACACACACACACACACACACACACACACACACACACACACACACACAAAATACCACACACAGATCCTCGGGTTCATAGCTGCTTTACGTCCACAGAGACCATAAGGACTGTTAGGGACAGGGGAGCCCAGGACGGCCACCTCCATTTTCACACAGCTCCTGAACTCTGCCAGGGAGGGGAAAGACCGAATACGTGTATGCAACGAAGTCACGGGAGGGAGGGGGGGGGAGGGGGGGGCGGTGGATGGAATAGATGTATGCGGTGAAGTCACGGGGGGGGGGGGGTGTGTGCAGTACATTATGTGTTGAAGTCACGGGAGGGAGTGAAGGAGAGGAATGTAGCGAAGTTACGGGAGGGAAGGAAAAAATTAATATCAGTTGTGAAGTCAAGGGAGGGAGGGTGAAAAATGAATACATGTTCTGAAGTCACAGGAGGGAGGGGAAAGAATGAATACATGTATGTATTTCAGTTGTGACGTCACGGCGGAAGAGTGTGTGTGTGGGGGGGGGGGGGAGATGAATACAAGTAGTGAAGTGACGGGGGGGGGGGGGGGGGGAGAGAATGGTCAACACAAAAGACAAAGGGGGAGCCAGTGGCGCAGAGTAAGAGCACTCGCTCTCGAAAACCAGAGTTAAGCCCAATCGAGCGTGGCCACCAAATGGGTGGGTGACAGTTACGTGTTAAGCTTTTCGCCCGCACGAGATTTCTCCTGAGTCAAATTCTGTGCAGATTGTACAAAAGTCCTTCGGATGAGACTATAAACGGTTTCTGTGGACGTTAAGCACCGTGTTTACTTACGGTACGTTGATTGAATCGCAAAACTTTTCTTTTTTTAAATTTATTTATTAAATTCTGAATCGTGTTCTTCTAACAAGAAGTTTAGGTTGAGAAGTTCTGTTCAGTGTTGCTTTACAACCACAGAAACTGACGCTTATCTGGGACGAGGAGCCAAGGGCAGCCACCTCGACTTTCGCACAGATACTGCCACAAGACACAAATACTGCCAGGGCTACACACAGTGAACAGACAAACAACACAGCGACCCATCGTGCAGCTGACAGGCGACCAGGGTGCAGCACGTGCAAGCAGTGTCAACAGCCAACACTAGTTGACCAATCGGAGATTCGCAAAGTGACCTCCCCCCCCCCTTCCCGCCTTCCCTCGAGTTGACCGGTAGTCCTAGTTTGAGGCAGAAAACAACACGTGCACTGTCACATTCAATTCGGACAGCGAAGCCCGAGAGGAAGTTGTTGTAGTGACTGGAGACACGTGTTCACCTGAGGATTCGGGTTCAACCATTGTCAGTGCCGGAAGGAGATATGAACATGAATTTTGACAACGCCGTCGGTAACCATTGACTATGCTTTCATTCAGTGGCACCGTC
>OY757549.1:16989419-17034499 GCA_963584105.1 Alviniconcha strummeri
TTTTTCACGCATGGGATGTGTCAGAGAAATTCCCTGCGTAAAAATTAAACTAGCACGGGATGTGTAAAGGAAACTCCCCTGATAAAAAAGAAAAAAGAAAAAAAGAGGAAACCAGCACGGGATGTGTAAGAGAAACTCCCTACATAAAAACAAAGTCTGCGTAGGATGTGTAAGAGAAATTCCCCACATAAAAATGAAGCCAGCACGGGATGTTTAAGAAAACTCCCCAGATAAAAATGAAGCCAACATGGGATGTGTAAGAGAAACTCCCCAGATTAAAAAAAGAAAAGAAAAAAAGAAAAAAAAAAGCCAGCATGGGATGTGTAAAAGAAACTCCCCAGAGAAAAAAACGAAGGCAGCACAGGATATGTAAGAGAAACGCGTTACATAAAAATCAAGACAGCAGGGGATGTGTGAGAGAAACTCCCGAGATAAGAAAAGAAGCCAGCACGGGATGTGTAAGAGAAACTCCCCAGATAAAAATGAAACCATCATGGGATGTGTAAGAGAAACTCCCCAGATAAAAATGAAACCATCATGGGATGTGTAAGAGAAACTCTCCAGATAAAAATGAAGCCAGCATGGGGTGTGGCAGAGAAACACCCCAGATTAAAAAGGAGAAAAAAAGGCAGCATGGGACGTGTAAGAGAAACTCCCCACACAAAAATAAATCTAGCTAGCACGGGATGTGTAACAGAAACTCCCCAGATAAAAATAAATCCAGCAATGGATGTGTAAGAGAATCTCCCCAGATCAAAAAAGAAGCCGGCACTGGCTGTGTAAGAGAAACTCCCCAGATAAAAATGAAACCAGCACGGGATGTGTAAGAGAAAATCCCCAGATGAAAAAAAAATAAAAAAATAAACCAGCGTAGGATGTGTAAGAGAAACTCCCCAAAGAAAAATAAACCAAGCATGGGATGTGTAAGAGAAACTCCCCAGATGAAAATAAAGCCAGCACGGGATGTGTAAGAGCAACTCCCCAGCTAAAAAAGAAAAGAAAACAAAAAGAATCCAGCACGGTATGTGAGAAACTCCCCACAGAAAAATGAAGCCATCACCGGATATGTAAGAGAAACTCCCCAGGTCAGGTTTAAGCCAGCATGGGATGTGCAAGAGAAACTCCCGAGATAAAAATGAAGCCAGCACGGGATGTATGAGGAAAACTCCCTAGATTAAAAAAGAAGAAAGAAAAAAAAAAAAAAAGATGTCAAAGAGAAAGTCCCCAAATAAAAAAAAGAAGCCAGCATGGGATGTGTAAAGAAATTCCCGATGGAGAGAAATGTCAAACGACTTATTTTTGAAGAGGTGTGTCAGTTCTGGTTCTCTCTCTGTCTCTCTCTCTGTGTCTGTCTCTGTCTGTCTGTCTGTCTGTCTGTCTGTATCTCTCTGTGTCTCTCTCTGTGTCTCTGTCTCTGTCTCTGTCTGTCTGTCTGTCTGTCTGTCTGTCTGTCTCTCTGTCTGTCTGTCTCTCTCTCTCTCTCTCTCTCTCTCTCTCTCTCTCTCTCTCTCTCTCTCTCTCTCTCTCTCTCTCTCTCTCTCTCTCTCTCGCGATTTGTTTGTTTTTGTTTTGGAGGGCTTTTTTCTAAAGCTGTTTTTGGTGCAAATTTTGGCTTTAGCTGTTTTGTCTTTTTATCACTTTGAGGGTTCCTTTCACTTCTGAGCACATTTGTGAGGGCTTGTTCTTAGACTTTTCTCCACTTGCTCCTCTTTAATGTCGTTCTCCCCTTTTCACGTTTCTTGTGACTTCTTTCTCTTCTGTTGCTTTTTTTTTTTTTTTTTTTTTTTTTTTCTGTTCTCTTCTCTCTATGACGTCGTATGGCTCCGTTCTTTTGTGTGCGATTTTTTGGTGTTTTTTTTCCTGGGCCATATTCCACCGAGCTCTTTCTGTTACTGGTTCTGTTCTCAGCAGTTTGCAGACCTTGGATCCATCCACTGCTTAGCTTTGTTAGCTAGGGCTTGTTCCATGGCCTTCTTGTGTTTAGCGATTCTGTTCTTAGCACTTTGTAGGGCTGCTTTGATATACTTAGTTCTTTTTTCAGGTTTGTTTTAAGGCCTTTCTATCTTTAGTGATTCTGTTGATTTCAGCTACTGAAAGGGCTCATTTTTCTTAATTTTCTTGGGGCTTTTTGTGTGGGTCTTCTTCTACCGCGCTTTTCTTCTTTCTGGTTCTGTTCTTTCTACTACTCTGTATGCTTTGTCTTCTCAGAATGCATGCTATTAATTCCTGTGTAGGTGACACATGACAGCGACTCTGACGGGATGATTTCACCCATAATGGTAAACAGGTCGTAAACAGGCTCAAGATCCCCTAGGGTCTCTCCACGCTAATGTTTCGTCGGTGGAGTGAAGTTCCCTCAAGGGGAGGGGTCCGCGGTGATTCACCGTAAGAAAAACGCACCTGCTTTACAAAGACGTGACATTTTGACTATCTCTTTAGTGTCTTTTTGTAGAGTCTTTCCTTTCTTCCCTTTTCTTTATGCCAGCTTCTCGTACCGGGGGTGTTTAAACTAAGCTGCTCCACCCCTTTCACTCATTTCTAGTGTCTAGTTTCTGTCGACAGGCCCTTTCACCTATATTTCATTCCAAAAATTCTCCCCACGATGCCTCTGTTTTCAGCTCTCTTCTTGCAGCTGTCTACCCAGCCATTTTCCTGTATTTGTGTGCATCACAGCTCTTTTTTATTTATTTATTTATTTATTTTAATTTTATTTTAATAAAACACCAAGTTACCTCCCTTTTATTTCCTGTGACACATGACAGCGACTCTGACGGGATGATTTCACCCATAATGGTAAAGAGGTCGTAAACAGGCTCAAGATCCCCCAGGGTCTCTCCACACTAATGTTTCGTCGGTGGAGTGAAGTTCCCTCAAGGGGAGGGGTCCGCGGTGATTCACCGTAAGAAAAACGCACCTGCTTTACAAAGACGTGACATTTTGACTGTCTCTTTGGTGTCTTTCTTGTTTTAGGGAATTTGCTTAGGTCTTCTTCTACCCATGACTTAGTGGTTCTGTTCTTTTTAGCATTGCATACAGCTCGTTTTCTTCAAAACATTTCTTTTTAGGACTTTTTCTTAGGTCTTTGTCCACCCAGCTATTCTTCTTAGTGGCTTTGCTCTTTTCAGTACTTAGTGTGACTACCTTCTGTTATGGGGACTTCTTTTAGGGACTTTCCTGAGGTCTTCTTCCAGCTAAGTGACTGTGTTCTTTTTAGCACTTCTGTAGGGCTCCATTCTGTTAGAGTGTTTCCTTTCTTCCCTTTTCTTTATGCCCCCACAGAGCCGGCGTCTCGTACCGGGGGTGTTTAAACTAAGCTGCTCCACCCCTTTCACTCATGTCTAGTGTCTAGTTTCTGTCGACAGGCCCTTTCACCTATATTTCATTCCAAAAATTATCCCCACGATGCCTCTGTTTTCAGCTCTCTTCTTGCAGCTGTCTACCCAACCATTGTCCTGTATTTGTGTGCACCACAGCTCTTTTTTAATTATTTTTATTTTTTATTTTTTAATAAAACACCAAGTTACCTCCCTTTTATTTCCTGTGGCCACTTTTCACTCAGTTCTTGTTTGATGTCGTTCTGTTCTGTTCTGTTTAGGGCGTTGTAGGATCCATTGACTCGTTAGCTTTTTTAGCTTGGGCCTGTTCTTTGGCCTTCCTGTCTTTAGGGGTTTCGTTCTTAGCAATTTGCAGGGCTGTTTTGATATACTTAGTTCTTTTTTCGGGTTTGTTCTCAGGGCTTTCTATCTTTAGTGATTCTGTTGAGTTCAGCTATTGAAAGGGCTCATTTTTCGTAATTTTCTTGGGGCTTTTATCTGGGTCTTCTTTACCGTGCTTTTTTTTTTTCCTTCTGGTTCTGTTCTTTCTGCTACTCCGTATATAGGGCTGCTTTGTCTTCTGAGAATGCATACTATTAATTCCTGTGTAGGTGACGCGTGACAGCGACACTGATGGGATGATTTCACCCATAATGGTAAAGAGGTCGTAAACAGGCTCAAGATCCCCTAGGGTCTCTCCACACTAATGATTCGTCGGTGGAGTGAAATTCCCTCAAGGGGAGGGGTCCGCGGTGATTCACCGTAAGAAAAACAGACCTGCTTTACAAAGACGTGACATTTGACTGTCTCTTTAGTGTCTTTTTGTGTGTCTTTTATTGATAGGGAATTTGCTAAACTGTTCTTTGACCCAGTTTTTAGTGGTTCTGTTCTTTTTAGCATTCTTACACAGCTCCGTTCTCTTCAAAACACTTCTTTTTAGGGCTTTTTGTTGGGTCTTTGCCTACCCATCTATTCTTCTTAGTGGTTTTCATCCTTTTACTACTTAGTATGACTGCTTTCTCTTATGTAAGGCTCCTTTCTCTCTTCTGAGTGTGACTTTTGCACGCTGTTTTCCTGAGCCATCTTCCACCCAGCTCTTTTCTTGAGGGGTTGTCTGCTGGGCAGTTTGCAGAGCTCGAATCCGTTCACTTGTTCGTTTTTTCAGCTCGGGCTTGTTCTTTGGCCTTCCTGTCTTTAGGGGTTTCGTTCTTAGCAATTTCTCAGGGCTGTTTTGATATACTTAGTTCTTTTTTCGGGTTTGTTCTAAGGCCTTTCTATCTTTAGCGATTCAGTTGTATTCAGCTATTCTAAGGGCTCATTTTTCTTATTCTTCTCAGGCATTTTTTGTGGGTCTTCTTCTACCGCGCTTTTCTTTCTGGTTCTGTTCTTTCTAGCACTCCGTATATAGGGCTGCTTTGTCTCCTGAGAACGCATGCCATCAATTCCTGTGTAGGTCACACGTGACAGCGACTCTGACGGGATGATTTCACCCATAATAGTAAACAGGTCGTAAACAGGCTCAAGATCCCCCAGGGTCTCTCCACACTAATGTTTCGTCGGTGGAGTGAAGTTCCCTCAAGGGGAGGGGTCCGCGGCGATTCACCGTAAGAAAAACGCACCTGCTTTACAAAGACGTGACATTTTGACTGTCTCTTTGGTGTCTTTCTTGTTTTAGGGAATTTGCTTAGGTCTTCTTCTACCCATGACTTAGTGGTTCTGTTCTCTTTAGCATTCCATACAGCTCGTTTTCTTCAAAACATTTCTCTTTAGGACTTTTTCTTAGGTCTTTGTCCACCCAGCTATTCTTCTTAGTGGCTTTGCTCTTTTCAGTACTTAGTGTGACTACCTTCTGTTATGGGGACTTCTTTTAGGGACTTTCCTGAGGTCTTCTTCCAGCTAAGTGACTGTGTTCTTTTTAGCACTTCTGTAGGGCTCCATTCTGTTAGAGTGTTTCCTTTCTTCCCATTTCTTTATGCCCCCACAGAGCCGGCGTCTCGTACCGGGGGTGTTTAAACTAAGCTGCTCCACCCCTTTCACTCATTTCTAGTGTCTAGTTTCTGTCGACAGGCCCTTTCACCTATATTTCATTCCAAAAATTCTCCCCACGATGCCTCTGTTTTCAGTTCTCTTCTTGCAGCTATCCACCCAGCCATTTTCCTGTATTTGTGTGCATCACAGCTCTTTTTTTATATATTTTTATTTTTTATTTTTTAATAAAACACCAAGTTACCTCCCTTTTATTTCCTGTGGCCACTTTTCACTCAGTTCTTGTTTGATGTCGTTCTGTTCTGTTCTGTTCTGTTCTGTTTAGGGCGTTGTAGGATCCATTGACTCGTTAGCTTTTTTAGCTTGGGCCTGTTCTTTGGCCTTCCTGTCTTTAGGGGTTTCATTCTTAGCAATTTGCAGGGCTGTTTTGATATACTTAGTTCTTTTTTCGGGTTTGTTCTCAGGGCTTTCTATCTTTAGTGATTCTGTTGAGTTCAGCTATTGAAAGGACTCACTTTTCGTAATTTTCTTGGGGCTTTTTTGTGGGTCTTCTTTACCGTGCTTTTCTTCTTTCTGGTTCTGTTCTTTCTGCTACTCCGTTTATAGGGCTGCTTTGTCTTCTGAGAATGCATGCTATTAATTCCTGTGTAGGTGACGCGTGACAGCGACACTGATGGGATGATTTCACCCATAATGGTAAACAGGTCGTAAACAGGCTCAAGATCCCCTAGGGTCTCTCCACACTAATGATTCGTCGGTGGAGTGAAATTCCCTCAAGGGGAGGGGTCCGCGGTGATTCTCTGTAAGAAAAACAGACCTGCTTTACAAAGACTTGACATTTGACTGTCTCTTTAGTGTCTTTTTGTGTCTTTTATTGATAGGGAATTTGCTAAACTGTTCTTCAACCCAGTTTTTAGTGGTTCTGTTCTTTTTAGCATTCTTACACAGCTCCGTTCTCTTCAAAACACTTCTTTTTAGGGCTTTTTGTTGGGTCTTTGCCTACCCATCTATTCTTCTTAGTGGTTTTCATCCTTTTACTACTTAGTATGACTGCTTTCTCTTATGTAAGGCTCCTTTCTCTCTTCTGAGTGTGACTTTTGCACGCTGTTTTCCTGAGCCATCTTCCATCCAGGTCTTTTCTTGAGGGGTTGTCTGCTGGGCAGTTTGCAGAGATCGAATTCGTTCACTTATTCGTTTTTTCAGCTCGGGCTTGTTCTTTGGCCTTCCTGTCTTTAGGGGTATCGTTCTTAGCAATTTCTCAGGTCTGTTTTGATATACTTAGTTCTTTTTTCGGGTTTGTTCTAAGGCCTTTCTATCTTTAGCGATTCAGTTGATTTCAGCTATTCTAAGGGCTCATTTTTCTAATTCTTTTCAGGCATTTTTCGTGGGTCTTCTTCTACCGCGCTTTTCTTTCTGGTTCTGTTCTTTCTAGCACTCCGTATATAGGGCTGCTTTGTCTCCTGAGAATGCATGCCATCAGTTCCTGTGTATTTCACACGTGACAGCGACTCTGACGGGATGATTTCACCCATAATGGTAAAGAGGTCGTAAACAGGCTCAAGATCCCCCAGGGTCTCTCCACACTAATGTTTCGTCGGTGGAGTGAAGTTCCCTCAAGGGGAGGGGTCCGCGGTGATTCACCTTAAGAAAAACAGACCTGCTTTACAAAGACGTGACATTTTGACTGTCTCTTTGGTGTCTTTCTTGTTTTAGGGAATTTGCTTAGGTCTTCTTCTACCCATGACTTAGTGGTTCTGTTCTTTTTAGCATTTCATACAGCTCGTTTTCTTCAAAACATTTCTTTTTAGGACTTTTTCTTAGGTCTTTGTCCACCCAGCTATTCTTCTTAGTGGCTTTGCTCTTTTCAGTACTTAGTGTGACTACCTTCTGTTATGGGGACTTCTTTTAGGGACTTTCCTGAGGTCTTCTTCCAGCTAAGTGACTGTGTTCTTTTTAGCACTTCTGTAGGGCTCCATTCTGTTAGAGTGTTTCCTTTCTTCCCATTTCTTTATGCCCCCACAGAGCCGGCGTCTCGTACCGGGGGTGTTTAAACTAAGCTGCTCCACCCCTTTCACTCATGTCTAGTGTCTAGTTTCTGTCGACAGGCCCTTTCACCTATATTTCATTCCACAAATTCTCCTCACGATGCCTCTGTTTTCAGCTCTCTTCTTGCAGCTGTCTACCCAGCCATTTTCCTGTATTTGTGTGCATCACAGCTCTTTTTTATTTATTTTTATTTTTTATTTTTTAATAAAACACCAAGTTACCTCCCTTTTATTTCCTGTGGCCACTTTTCACTCAGTTCTTGTTTGATGTCGTTCTGTTCTGTTGTGTTTAGGGCGTTGTGGGATCCATTCACTTGTTAGCTTTTTCAGCTTGGGCCTGTTCTTTGGCCTTCGTGTCTTTAGGGGTTTCGTTCTTAGCAATTTGCAGGGCTGTTTTGATATACTTAGTTCTTTTTTCGGGTTTGTTCTCAGGGCTTTCTATCTTTAGTGATTCTGTTGAGTTCAGCTATTGAAAGGGCTCATTTTTCGTAATTTTCTTGGGGCTTTTTTGTGGGTCTACTTTACCGTGCTTTGATTTTTTCTGGTTCTGTTCTTTCTGCTACTCCGTATATAGGGCTGCTTTGTCTTCTGAGAATGCATGCTATTAATTCCTGTGTAGGTGACGCGTGACAGCGACACTGATGGGATGATTTCACCCATAATGGTAAACAGGTCGTAAACAGGCTCAAGATCCCCCAGGGTCTCTCCACACTAATGATTCGTCGGTGGAGTGAAGTTCCCTCAAGGGGAGGGGTCCGCGGTGATTCACCGTAAGAAAAACAGACCTGCTTTACAAAGACATGACATTTTGACAGTCTCCTTAGGGTCTTCGTTATTTAGCGATTGTCTTTTAAGTTTTTTTTTTTTTTGGGGGGGGGGGTTTCCTAGGAAATTTGTTTGGTTCTTCTCCCACGCAGTTCTTAGTGGTTCTGTGTGTGTGTGTGTGTGTGTGTGTGTGTGTGTGTGTGTGTGTGTGTGTGTGTGTGTGTGTGTGTGTGTGTGTGCATTCTACACAGTTCCGTTCTCTTCAAAACACTTCTTTTTAGGGCTTTTTCTTAGATCTTTGTCTATCCAGCTATTCTTCTTAGTGGTTTTGCTCCTTTTACTATTTAGCAGAGCTCCTTTCTCTCTTCTGAGTGTGACTTCTGCACGCTGTTTTCCTGAACCATCTTCCACCCAGCTCTTTTCTTAAAGGGTTGTCTTCTGGGCAGTTTGCAGAGCTCGGATCCGTTCATTATTTTGTTAGCTTTTTCACCTCGGGCTTGTTCTTTGGCCTTCCTATTTTCAGTGTCTCCCTTCTTAACAATTTGCGTGGAAGATTTCATACTTAGTTCTTTTTTCTCTTTCTTTTTTTCTCTTTTTTTTTGGGGGGGGGGGGGTGTTCTTAGGCTTTCTCTCTTTAGTGATTCTGTTGATTTCAGCTATTCTGAGGGCTCATTTTTCTTATTCTTCTCAGGGATTCTTCATGCGAGTTCTACCGTGCATTTTCTGGTTCTGTTCTTTCTAGCAGGGCTCCATTGTCTTCTGAGAATGCATGCCATCAATTCGTGTGTAGGTGATACGTGACAGCGACACTGATGGGATGATTTCACCCATAATGGTAAACAGGTCGTAAACAGGCTCAAGATCCGCTAGGGTCTCTCCACACTGAAGATTCGTCGGTGGAGTGAAGTTCCCTCAAGGGGAGGGGTCCGCGGTGATTCACCGTAAGAAAAACAGACCTGCATTACAAAGACATGACATTTTGACTGTCTCCTTAGGGTCTTCTTTTTTTTAGGGGATTTGTTTAGGTCTTCTTCAACCCAGTTCTTAGCGGTTCTGTTCTTTTCAACAGTCCATGGAACTGTGTTCTACTGAAACCAATTCTTTTTAGGGCTTTTGCTCAGGTCTTTGTCTACCCAGCTATTCTTCTTAGTAGTTTTGCTCTGTTTAGTACTTAATATGACTGCTTTCTGTTATGAGCACTTCTTTTAGCGACTTTGCTGAAGTCTTCTTTCACCAGGCTGTTTTGTCCTTAGTGACTCTGTTGTTTTTAACCACTTTTATAGGAGTCCTTCGCGTTAGAGTGTTTCTTTTCTTCCCTTTCCTTGTCTGGGGCCATTTTTCACTCAGTACTTGTACAATATTGTTTGTTCTGTTTAGGGTGTTGTAGGGCTCCTTTCTCTCTTCTGAGTGCAACTTCTTTACATTCTTTTCCTAGGCCACCTTCCACCCAGCTCTTTTTATTTGTACGAGACGGGATGTGTAAGAGAAACTCCCCAGATAAAAGTGAAGCCAGCACGGGATGTGTAAGAGAAACTCCTCGCATAAAAATGAAGCCAGCGCGGGATGTGTAAGAGAAAGTCCCCCGAAGAAAATGAAGCCAGCGTGGAATGTGTAAGAGAAAGTCCGCTGATAAAATTGAAGCCAGCACGGGATGCGTTACAAAAACTCCCCAGATAAAATGAAGTCAGGACGGGATGTGTAAGTGAAACTCCCCAGATAAAATGACGTCAGCATGGGATGTGTAAGAGAAACTCCCTAGATAAAAATGTAGCCAGTACGGGATGTGTAAGACGAACACCCCCGATAAAAAAGAAAGAAAGAACGGGACGGGATGTGTAAGAGAAACTCCCCGCATAGAAATGAAGGCAGCACGGGATGTGTAAGAGAAACTCCCCACACAAAACAGAAGTCAGCTCGGGATGTGTAAGAGAAACTCCCCGCATAAAAAGAAGCCAGCGTGGGATGTGTAAGAGTGAGCCGGTTTGGCCTAGCGGTAAGGCGTTAGGCTGGTAAGCGGAAGGACCTCGGTTCGATACCGCTTCGGCTCTCCTTTCTCTTCAAAAAGGTTGTGGTTTGTGGACACTGTCTGGTGACTTTGTCCAGCACGTCCTACTGAAACATTAAAATGGCTCTCATCGCTGCCCATCTTAATGCAGAAATCATTCTGGTGGTGACAGTGTAGCGATAGGTATATAATCTCCCTCTCCCCCCCACCTCCATACTCCCTTTCCCCCCTTCTCCCCGTCCCTAATAAGCCGTACGGTTTCTGTGGACGTTAAGCACCATGTTTACTTATGTGTAAGAGAAACTCCCCGCATAGAAATGAAGGCAGCACGGGATGTGTCAGACAAACTCCCTGCAGAAAAATGGAGGCTGCGTGGGATGTGTAAGAGAAATTCCCTGCATACAAATAAAACCAGCACGGGATGTGTAAGAGAAACTCCCTTGATAAAAATGAAGCCAGCACGGGATGTGTAACAGAAGGTCCCTTGATAAAATTAAAACCAGCACGGGATGTGTAAGAGAAACTCCCCATATACAAATGAAGCCAGCACGGGATGTGTAAGAGAAACTCCCCAGATAAAAATGAATCCAGCACGGAATGTGTAAGAGAAACTCCCCAGAAAAAAGCAAAGAAAAAAAGAAAAAAGAAAAAAAAAAAATGGGATGTGTAAGAGAAATTCCCTGCATAAAAAGACAGCACGGGAATTGTAAGAAACTCCCGGCATAAAAATGAAGACAGTACTGGATCTGTAAGAGAAACAGCCTACATAAAAACAAAGTCAGCACGGGATGTGTAAGAGAAACTCCCCAGAAAAAAAAAAAACAGAAAAAAAACATGGGATGTGTTATAGCAACTTCCCAGATAAAAATGAAGCCAACACGGGATGTGTAACAGAAACACCCCCGATAAAAATTTATAAAAGGAACGGGACTGGATGTGTATGAGAACCTCCCCGCATACAAAAAAAAATGAAGGCAGCACGGGATGTGTAGGAGAAACTTGCCCACATGAAACCAAAGTCAGCATGAGATGTGTAAGAGGATCTCCCCACATAAAAATGACGCCAGTACGGGATGTTTAAGAGAAACCCCTCAGATAAAAATTAAGCCAGCACGGGATGTGTAAGAGAAACTCCACAGATGAAAAAAAGAAGCCAGCATGGGATGTGTAAAATAAACTCCCCAAAGAAAAATCAAGCCAGCATGGGATGTCTACGAGAAACTCCCCAGATAAAAAATAAAGGTAGCACGGGATGTGTAAGAGAAACGCCCCAGGTAAAAATGAAGCCTGCACGGGATGTGTAAGAGAAACTTCCCGGATACAAAAAAACAAGCTAGCACGCGATGTGTAAGAGAAACACCTTGCACAAAAACAAAGTCAGCATGGAATGTGTAAGAGAAACTCCCCAAATGTGTAAATGTGTATAAAGTGTATAACAATGAAAGCAGCACGGGATATGTAAGAGAAACTCCCCAAATGTGTAAATGTGTATAATGTGTAAATGTGTATAACAATGAAAGCAGCACGGGATATGTAAGAGAAACTCCCCACATGAAAACAAAGTCAGCATGGAATGTTAAAGAGAAACTCTCCAGATTAAAAAACATAAGCCAGCATGGGATGTGTAAGAGAAACTCCCCTGATAAAATTAAAGCCAGCACGGGATGTGTAAGAGAAATTCCCGAGTTAAGAAAAGAAGCCAGCACTGGGTGTGTAAGAGAAACTCCCCCGATGAAAAAAGAAACCAGCACAGGATGTGTAAGAGAAACTCCCCAGATAAAAAATAAATAAAACAAGTAAACGAAGCCAGCATGAGCTGTGTAAGAGAATCTCCTTACATAAAAATCAGTACAGCACGGGATGTGTAAGACAAACTCCCCGCATAAAGATGAAGGCCGCACGGGATCTGTCAGAGAAACTCCCCACATAAAAGTGAAGCCAGCGCGTGATGTTTAAGAGAAACTCCCCAGATAAAAATGAAGCCTGCACGGGATGTGTAAGAGAAACTTCCCAGATACAAAAAAACAAGCTAGCACGCGATGTGTAAGAGAAACACCTTGCACAAAAACAGAGTCAGCATGGAATGTGTAAGAGAAACTCCCCAAATGTGTAAATGTGTATAAAGTGTATAACAATGAAAGCAGCACGGGATATGTAAGAGAAACTCCCCAAATGTGTAAATGTGTATAATGTGTAAATGTGTATAACAATGAAAGCAGCACGGGATATGTAAGAGAAACTCCCCACATGAAAACAAAGTCAGCATGGAATGTTAAAGAGAAACTCCCCAGATTAAAAAACATAAGCCAGCATGGGATGTGTAAGAGAAACTCCCCTGATAAAATTAAAGCCAGCACGGGATGTGTAAGAGAAATTCCCGAGTTAAGAAAAGAAGCCAGCACTGGGTGTGTAAGAGAAACTCCCCCGATGAAAAAAGAAACCAACACAGGATGTGTAAGAGAAACTCCCCAGATAAAAAATAAATAAAACAAGTAAACGAAGCCAGCATGAGCTGTGTAAGAGAATCTCCTTACATAAAAATCAGTACAGCACGGGATGTGTAAGACAAACTCCCCGCATAAAGATGAAGGCCGCACGGGATCTGTCAGAGAAACTCCCCACATAAAAGTGAAGCCAGCGCGTGATGTTTAAGAGAAACTCCCCAGATAAAAATGAAGCCTGCACGGGATGTGTAAGAGAAACTTCCCAGATACAAAAAAACAAGCTAGCACGCGATGTGTAAGAGAAACACCTTGCACAAAAACAGAGTCAGCATGGAATGTGTAAGAGAAACTCCCCAAATGTGTAAATGTGTATAAAGTGTATAACAATGAAAGCAGCACGGGATATGTAAGAGAAACTCCCCAAATGTGTAAATGTGTATAATGTGTAAATGTGTATAACAATGAAAGCAGCACGGGATATGTAAGAGAAACTCCCCACATGAAAACAAAGTCAGCATGGAATGTTAAAGAGAAACTCCCCAGATTAAAAAACATAAGCCAGCATGGGATGTGTAAGAGAAACTCCCCTGATAAAATTAAAGCCAGCACGGGATGTGTAAGAGAAATTCCCGAGTTAAGAAAAGAAGCCAGCACTGGGTGTGTAAGAGAAACTCCCCCGATGAAAAAAGAAACCAGCACAGGATGTGTAAGAGAAACTCCCCAGATAAAAAATAAATAAAACAAGTAAACGAAGCCAGCATGAGCTGTGTAAGAGAATCTCCTTACATAAAAATCAGTACAGCACGGGATGTGTAAGACAAACTCCCCGCATAAAGATGAAGGCCGCACGGGATCTGTCAGAGAAACTCCCCACATAAAAGTGAAGCCAGCGCGTGATGTTTAAGAGAAACTCCCCAGATAAAAATGAAGCCAGCACGGGATGTGTAAGAGAAACTCCCCAGATTAAAAATAATAAAGCCAGCATGGGATGTGTAAGAAAAACTCCCCACAGAAAAATAAAGCCAGCATGGGATGTGTAAGAGAAACTCCCCAGATAAAAATAAAGCCAGCACGGGATGTGTAAGAGTAACTCCCGAGATAAGAAAAGAAGCCAGCACGGGATGTGTAAGAGAAACTCCCCAGATAAAAATGAAACCAGCACGGGATGTGTAAGAGAAACTCCCTCGATAAAAAAAAAAATAATAATAAAGGAAACAAGCGTGGGATGTGTAAGAGAAACTCCCCATAATAAAAAGGAAGCCAGCACGGGATGCATAAGAGAAAACTCCTTGCATAAAAATGAAGACAGCACGGGATGTGTAAGAGAAACTCCCCACAGAAAAATAAAGCCATCATGGGATGTGTAAGAGAAACTCCACAGATAAAACCCACTTCTTGGTGGTTCTGTTCTTTTGAGCAGTCCATAGAACTGTGTTCTACTGAAACCGTTTCTTTTTAGGGCTTTTGATTAGGTCTTTGTCCACCAACGATTCTTCTAAGTGGTTTTGCTCTGTTTAGTACTTAGTATGACTGCTTTCTGTTATGAGCCCATCTTTTAGCGACTTTGCTGAAACTCCCCAGATAAAAATGAAGGCAGCTTGGGATGTGTAATAGAAACTCCCACATAAAAACAAAGCCAGCATGGGATGTGTTTGAGAAACTCCCCGTATAAAAATGAAGCCGGCACTGGACGTTTAAGAGAAAGCCCCCAGATAAAAATGAAGCTAGCACAGGATTTGTAAGAGAAACTCCCCAGATTAAAAACAGAAGCCAGCATGGGATGTGTAAGAGAAACTCCCGACAGAAGAATTAAGCCAGCATGGGATGTGTAAGAGAAACTCCCCAGGTAAAAATGCAGCCAGCACGGGATGTGTAAGAGAAAGTCCCCAGTTAAAAAAGAAACCAGCACGGGATGTGTAGGAGAAACTCCCCAGATAAAAAACAAACAAAAACAAAAAACAAAACAAAAAACAGGCAGCACGGGATATGTAAGAGAAACTCGTTCCATAAAAATCAAGACAGCACGGGATGTGTAAGAGAAACTTCCCAGATAACAATGAAGCCAGCACGGCATGTGTAAGAAAAAGTCCCCACATTAAAAGAAAAAAAGCCAGCTTGGGATGTGTAAAAGAAACTCCCTACAGAAAAATAAAGCCAGCATGGGCTGTGTAAGAGAAACTCCACAGATAAAAATAAAGGCAGCACGGGATTTGTAATAGAAACTCCCGAGATAAAAATAAAATAAACAATTGTTGTTGTTTTTTGTTTGTTGTTGTTGTTTTATTTTTATTTTTTAATGAAGCCAGCACCGGATGTGTAAGAGAAACTCCCCAGATTAAAAACAGAAGCCTGCATGGGATGTGTGAGATAGTTCAGGAGCTGTGTGAGAGTCGAGGTGGCCGTCATGGGCTGTCCGTCCTAACGAACCTTCTGGTTTCCGTGGACGTAAAGCTATGCTGAACCATGCTTCGGCATTGGTCTCAGCTTGTCCCTAATATGTCAACTGACATTTGAGGACATTAAGCAACACTACCTACCTACCTGGGATGTGTAAGGAAAAACTCCCGACAGAAGAATTAAGCCAGCATGGGATGTGTAAGAGAAACTCCCCAGGTAAAAATGCAGCCAGCACGGGATGATTTCACCCATAATGGTAAACAGGTCGTAAACAGGCTCAAGATCCCCTAGGGTCTCTCCACACTAATGTTTCGTCGTTGGAGTGAAGTTCCCTCAAAGGGAGGGGTCCGCGGTGATTCATCGTAAAAACGCACCTGCTTTACAAAGACCTAACATTTTGATTGTCTCTTTAGTGTCTTCTTGTCAGTTTTAGGGAACTTGCTTAGGTCTTCTTCTACCGAGGTGTTAGTGGTTCTGTTCTTTTTAACATTCCATACAGCTCGGTTCTCTTCAAAACACTTCTTATTTTCTTAGGTCTTTGTCTACCCAGCTATTCTTCTTAGTGGCTTCACTCTTTTTAGTACTTAGTGTGGCTACCTTCTGTTATGGGGTTTTCTTTTAGGGACTTTGCTGAGTAGTGTCTTCTTCCAGCTAAGTGTCTGTTTTTTGTTTTGTTTTGTTTTCGCACGGCTTTTTTAGGGCTCCTTCCTCTTATTGAGAGTGTTTCCTTTCTTCCCTTTTCGTTATTCCCCCACGGAGCCGGATTCTCGTGCCGTGGGTGTTTAAACTAGGCTGCTCCACCCCTTTCATTCATTTCTAGTGTCTAGTTTCTGTCTACCGGCCTTTTCATCTATATTTCATTCCAAAAATTCTCCCCACGATGCTTCTGTTTTCAGCTCTCTTCTTGCATCTGATCTCTGTCTAACCAGCCATTCTCCTGTATTTGCCTGCATGATGAGTTGATGCTTAATGTCCTCAGATGTCATTTGACATATTAGGGACAAGTTGTGACCAATGCCGAAGCACGGTTCAATAAAATCCACATACGTAAGGTGTATGCGTGTTTAGCTGTAACCTACCACCTGCACTTTTTGGCAGAATGACCGGGATTTTTTACGTGCTACTGTGGTAACACGGGGGTGGAACGGATACCGAAATAAGAGTCAGCACAGAAAGTCGACCCTGGAGAAGAAAATTCTCCCGCCGTTCCAGCAGGGATTCGAACCCGCGACCTTTCAATCACGAGTCCGGTGCTCTAACCACTGAGCTATCCCCGCCCCCGTTGCCTGCATCACATCTCTTTTTTTATATACATCTCTCACTCTGACCTCCTCCTGATAACCTTTCAGTTCTGTTTGATTGGGCACCAAGTTACCTCCCTTTATTTCCTGTGGCCACTTTTCACTCACTTCTTGTTTGATGTAATTCTGTTCTGTTCTGTCTAGGGCATTATAGGATCTTACACTTGTGATTCTGTTCTGTTTAGGGCATTATAGGATCTTACACTTGTTAGCTTTTTCAGCTCGGACTTGTTCTTTTGCCTTCCTGTTTTTAGGGGTTCCCGGTTCAGCGACTGATTTGCAGGGCTGTTCAGACTCTATAGGTTTCAGTTTCATCGGCCGGTTTGTTCTGCCGTTCCGTTCTCAGAAATTTGCAGGGCCACTGTTTTGATATACTTAGTTCTTTTTTCGGGTTTGTTCTAAGGCCCTTCTCTCTTTAGTGATTCTGTTGATTTCAGCCTTTGCTAAGGGCTCATTTTTCTCAATCAAGTTCAGTCTCGGGGGCTCTTTCGTGGGCAGTCTTCATGTTCGCTTCTACGGGCCGCGCTTTTCTTCTTTCTGGTTCTGTTCAGTCTTTCTACTACTCCATATAAAATTATAGGTCTGTTTTGTCTTCTCATGAGAGTGCATGCTATTAATTCCTATCATATGTAGGTGACGCCGGCGTGACAGCGACTCTGATGGGATGATTTCACCCATAATGGTAAACAGCGGGTCGTACTGAACAGGCTCAAGATCCACCGTATAATGATACAGTTACGTTGGTGCACATCACTGATGCCCCCCCCCCCCCCCCCACCGCCCCCCCCCCCCCCCACCTCCCCCAAGATTTTGCTCCTGACGCCCCACACCCGCCGCCTCATTAGTTCAAACTTCAATGGATCTGCGCGGTATGCCATGGCGGACTTGTCGCATACCGTGCCGAACTTGCACTAACAAAACAAACTTAAGAAAACTTTTTTTTTTTTTTTTTTTTTTTTTTAAAGACGAAAACAATATATCTGAACCAAAAACCGATAAGTGGTTTATTTCTCCATCTCATTTTTATTCGTTTTTCACCGTTTAACTGTTGAAGTGTCGTTTTGTAGCTTGATAAAGGGGTTTACCCCGAAAATTCGCATGCCGAGTTATTTTTTTATTTTTTTGTCCTAATAAACTAGCGTTCTTTTGAAGCTTTAGTCACTGGACCATGGACTTGCATTTACGTCCATGGTTCTACCCACTGATCTGAAATACCAGCATGTGTTTTTCGATCAGAAAATTCAACCCAAGTCCGTGGTTGACTCCACAAACCAGAGAAAACGGACCTGCCTTGACAACCAGCAAGCAAGGAAGCAATAACTTCTCCCCCACCTTCCCACACGACCTTGCGCCGGAACTACTGCAGCGCACATTTTACTGTACCAGATGGTTATAAACGAAAACAGAAAGAATAAAGCGATAGTTAGGTCAGTCACAAGAAACGCAGCCGTGTATTTTAAAGAAATTGTAACTCTGACCTAAAATTCTACGTTGCGGGATTCATGGGGAAGCCGAAGAAGGGAAAGAAAGGAAAAGACGACGATTTGTAAGTTGTTCTCTCGACTTTTTTCTTTACCCACGTTGTTCCTCAACTTTTGACAGTCAGCGAAATAAAATTGATATCTTTAGTCCAATCGTTTACGAATCCTGAGATAATTATTTCACCCCAGCCATCTTCCTGATGTGAGCAGTATATTATTTTTAGCAACAACGGAATTACCGGCGAGGAAGTTTATGAAAATGATCGCAGTATGGTGCAATCGATTTGCAGGACCCGAAAATAGTACACTACGCAGTGTCATAACGGGTACAAAAAGGGATATTTCTGTCACGGGTTTATTATGTGTCACGGGAGAGGCATGACAAAAGCTCTTTAAAAAAAAAAAAAATTAAAAAAATTCTCGTGAAGAAGCTGAACAATTGCCACTTCATCAATTTGGTCAAATCAGGTTTATTTTTGATATTTTGTACTGAGTGTCTCAGTTCATTTGAGAAAGGTATGTATTTTTTAAGTAGTCTGAAATCAGCATGCATGTATTAAGAATTCAGCTGCATATGTATATTTTCACAGCGGGTTTGTCATTTATCTTAGGAATGTAATCAGTGGTTAGCCTTCAGTTTGGCACTAATGGCAGCCTAATACAGTAGTACTGGGGTCTACTGTACAGTGTACTACTACTAGTAATATTTAGTACAGTAGTACTGCACTAGCAGTTATTTAGTACCTTAATATGCCTGGTACCTTACTATGTCTAGCATTGTAACATAACAATCATGTGGTGTAACCTTGAACTCACACAGACTCAAGAGACATGGCAAAAATCAAGCTCTACATGAGACATTTTTAAATGTACCAACTACCATAACAAACTGTAAATGTAGTGTGATGATGGATACAGATGGTCAACATTTTTAATTGTAACAAACAGTAATGTAGTGTGATGAAGGATACAGTTAGTGAGTTACTGAGTTAGTCATTTGCGGCTGCTGGAAACCAGTTTAGATGTATCCATTAAGTGATTAACCTGATTAAATGGTTTGTAAGCACAAGTTACATGATGAAGTCATTTTGATTGTATTTTCACCAGCACATCTTTGGCGCTGCCACTGGTAACCTTTAGGAAGAGTTGAGATGTTGATATAATTTATTCAGTAACTTCAGTACAGTAACACTCTAACAGTTCACCAGTTGTCAGAATGTGTTGGTTAACTTATGCAGGTGGTGATTGTAATCAGTATTGAATAAGGACAGGTCTCTTAGATACTGCTGTTATGAAAATTGAGTACTAAGGCTGATCTTGGTATTTATTCAGACATTCTAGAACTTTGTACTGTACTCGTGGTCAGACTCAGTGGTACAGAGTCAGACTCAAACAAAGTCACAAATTATTAATTTATTGTTAGTCCAAGTCATGTCCCATTGGCCTTTGGTCTTTTCAGTTTTCATATAGTTTTCTGGCCACATTATGATTATATACCGTTGTAGAAATGTTACAACTGTTACATATTTTTATTTATAAATATAATGTTATTATGAAATTAATATTATATAAAAATTATATAAAATATACTATTATATGTTATTATAAAATTAATATTACATAAAACTTGTAAAAATAATGAAATATGCTTGGATAAACTTATTTGTTAAAGACTGCCTACTACTACTAGTACTGCTTACTGCTAATGTGCTATTAGTGTTAAATACTGCTGTACTGGTCTACTACATAGTACGTAATAGTTTTAAATTTAATACAGTGTTACTGTTAGCTTTTGTAAGCACCCCAGGCTTAACTTTAAAAGCCTTACATCTATAGAGCTTTTCACAAGATGGGATGCGATAAATATTGTATCATTGTTATTATTCATTTATGGTATTTAAAGCTGAAGGTTATCATTTTCAGTGGTGATGATGATGTTGATATCGATCCACTGGCCGACACAAACACAGAGGAAATGGATGCCGAACTCCCAAACAAGGCAACAAAGAAGGGAAAGAAGAGCAAAAAGGGACACAAGGATGATGAATTGTATGTGTGTTTATTATTATTCATTGCTTTTCTTTGAAGGTTAAGTTATAGTGACATAACATTCAGTCACTGACTCAACTGAGTCAATTGATAAACATAATTACATTGAATGTTTAAAACAGTTGTACAACCTTATCAAAATTAAATTTTTAACAATTGCCTGTTGATGTTTTTGTTGTTGTTGTTGCTTTTTGTTGTTGTTTTTGCTGTTTAGTCAGTGTCACTGTCAGTGTAAATAAGTTGCATTTTTCTTTGATTTTATAAAGGAGTGACTATAAATTTGTATTTTAAATTTAACATCCTGTCAGTATGTCACCAGCATAGAATCCTGTCAGTGCCCTGTCGATGTGTCACCTACACAGGATCCTGCCAGTGTGTCATCCACACAGGATCCTGTCAGTGTCACTGTGTCACCCACACAGGATCATGTCAGTGTGTAATCCACACAAGATCCGGTCACTGTATCAGTGTGTCACCCGCACAGGATCCTGTCAGTGTGTTACCCACACAGGGTCCTGTCCCAAAGGATCCTGTCACTGTGTCACCCACACAGGATCCTGTCAGTGTCACTGTGTCACCTACACAGGATGTTTGAGTTTATGAACAAGCTTTGTTACCTAACCTGCCTTGGGAAGTTATCCAGATTGATGCTTGTTTCCTTAGGGATGATGGTGAGCGAGAGATAACAACGATGGCAGTGGCAGCTAATGGAGAAGATGAGCAAACAGGGGAAAGTCCGCCAGCTCCCAAGAAGAAGGTATGAACAGTGTTTGAGCTTGTCATTCTGGACCATCATCTGCTGTTCAGTCGTTTTAGATTTTTCATGTTTTGATTTTGGGTTCAGTAATGATAAAATATTAAAAACCATCAGATTGATTAATGCTAATCAGTACCTGTCCTGTCACAAGGCGTTTCGCCATTTGCAGTTGTACTGATAACGCTGATAGATCAGTGTTAGTAGATGTCTAATATAATTGTAATACTCTATAAAGTACTGTAACGAAGAAACAACTCTCTTTCCTGAATCTCTGTTTCTCTCTCTCTCTGACTCTGTATTTTATACTGACAGTTGGTTTTAAAATTACATCGGTTTCTCTCTGCAGGAGAAGAAGAAAAAGAAGAAGGGTGGCGATGAGGATGAGGATGATGAGACGTCAACATCACAGGGGGGGTCATCTCTTTCACGGTTCCAGATGCTGGCCCTCAACGACGTTGAAGATGATGCTGGAGACAAAGGCAGTGATGATGATGAAGATCAGGTCTGTTTTAGTTGGGTCTTTTTCTGAGTCAGTTCAAGTGCATGGCACTGTGTGTGGAGGGGGGGGGGGGGGGGGGGGGGTTGGGGGGGTTATCTGTAAAGCTACAAGTTATCTTCTGAGATTATTTCAGGGGTCAGGAGCTGTGTGAAAGTTGAGGTGGCCGTCCTGGGCTCCCCATCCCTAATGCTAGTAATACTAATAGGCTGTAGAGTTGAAAAAATCCTTGTTCCTTTGAGAAGAGACTGTGTTCGTTCTTGGATGTTTTAGTTATTTTTACTGTGACTTCCTGGGCCCCAACACCTTGATTTCCTTTTATGTTACTTTTGCATGTTCTCACTTATCTGCAAACATTATTATTGTCTTGTGTAGACAATGTCAAGTTCGCTGTTCAGAGGAATGCATTTCAGAAGTGTTCATAAACTCTTGAATGTTTTCTTACTCCTCCTCCCCAACCCCTGCCACTCCGCCATTAAGTTTTGTTTGTGTTTTCCAGTTTGTATGAAACTCTGTACAAGTAACAAAGATCATTTGGATGGAACTCTGTACAAGTAACAAAGATCATTTCATTTGTTCCCAGGAGAAGGCAAGCCCTGGGTGTACAAGTGACGAAGATCATTTGTTCCCAGGAGAAGGCAAGCAACGGGTGTACAAATAACAAAGATCATTTCATATGTTCTCAAGGAGAAGGCAAACAACAGCTGTACAAGTAACAAAGATCATTTCATTTGTTCCTAGGAGAAGGCAAGCAACAGCTGTACAAGTTACAAAGATCATTTCATTTGTTCCTAGGAAAAGGCAAACAATGGTGTACAAGTAACACAGATCATTTCATTTGTTCTCAGGAAAAGGCAAGCAACGGGATTGTCCTCGAGAGCGTAGGCACCCAGGAGTCCCAGAGCAAGTCGAAAAAGGAGAAGAAGAAGAGCAAGAAGACCAAAGCCAAGACGGCAGAGGAGGAAGACGTTGATGCCATTCTGGCGGCCCTCGAGGAGCCAACTGAGAAAAAGAAGGGCAAGAAGAAGAAGAAGGATGCCAACGCACCGGCGGAAGACGCGGCAGAGGAAGAAACCAAGGTGGAGGACCAGGCGACGGAAGTGGAGAAGCAAGCTCCTAGGGTTGTCACCATTGATGACTATGATTCGGAAGAAGACACGAAGAAGAAGAAAAAGAAGAAGAACAAAAAGGAGAAAGAGGAGAAGGAAGGAGAAGGGGTGGAAGGAGAGGGAGTGGAAGGAGAGGGAGAGGAAGAAGGGATGATGAAAACAGCCGCACAGAAAAAGAAAGAGAAGAAAGAAAGAGAGAGGCTAAAGAAATTGCAGGTAAGTGTATGATATGTTTATGATGCGTATATAATGTAGACTGTTTCTTCTCTTGACTTTGTCTATTGTCTTAAAAAAGAAAAACAACAACTGAAGTATTATATTTTAAAGTTCACCCTCAAATATGAGAAAAAAACAGTGCTGATAAAGTGTGCGTTGTATGCTTGCATCATTGTTGATTTGTTTGCGTGTTTACTGCAGTCGTGTTTCCTGTTACTACTGTACTGCTGTCCCAACCATGCAAATGCGACTGTTCTGCACATGCAGGTCCCCCAGGTTTTGACTGGCATGAAAGAAAAAAATACCCACAAGTCTGTATTTATAAATTACAATGTAAGTTATAATAATAGGTGTTGCTAGTGAGGCAGGCTGGCTATGGTAAATGCTAAAGCATTTATATCGTAACAAAATTATACTGGACGTTATAAATGTTACACTTTGCATGATGGCTGTACTTCTTGAGCTGTAGCCCTTTTGTGTGACCTTCACTTTCATCGTCCTTGAGCCTTGACTGCATTTCAAGGTAACAGCTGTGTCAACTTACTCAAAAAAGTTAAAAGGTGTACTTGTATTCCTTAAACTTCTCATCTGATCATGTTTTTAACCTTTGAAATATGAGACAGCAAGGGCACATATATTTTATACTGTGAAATATCAAGTGATGAAAACAGCAGTAAAGCTTGTCTGCTAAAGGATGGCCCAGCTGAAAGCAGTCCTTGGTGATTAGGAATGCATTTTATCACTGGGCTGTATTCCTGCATAAATAAGTGTGAACTGGGGTGGGGGCCGGGCTGTGTTACTGTGGCCGAGTGATATATATAGTGAGGGATTTGAAAAGAATGGTGTTAGAACAGTAAGACATAATCACATAATAACAAAACAATTTTCACTTTATGCCCTAGTTTCAGAGACAATTTTTTTATATATCTGGACTGGTGTGGCTTAAAATATAAAAAAATTGTGCAAAGAATAGGCCCTTTTTGACAGGCATGTCAGGCTTAATTATTGGTTTCTAAAATTTTCTCTAAAAAATGCATCGGAAATGTTTTTTTGCATACTTCCTCATTGACTTGATTGAGAGAATGTGTTAAAAAAAAAAGAGTGCTTGGTTCTTGTTTTGTTGGTTGTTGTTTTTTGATAGGCTTTTTTTTTTTTCCTTTTTTTTTTCTTTTTTTTTTCTTTCTTCTGGCATTCCTTACAGTTATTTTGTCTTTTTTTTTTTTTAACTTATATAAAAAGAAGAAGTTCTAATTGCAACTGTGTGTGTGTGTTTGTGGCTGCATAGAAACAGAAAAAGGAGGGGGTGGGAGGAGCCACAGGGGAGGAGGAGCAAGTGCAGGCATCACGGGAGGCCACGCCTGCGGAGCCTGACGCTGGGGAAGGTGAGCTTCATTGCTGCTGTTTTAGTCATGGGTAGCTGCTGACGCAGGCAAACACATGCACGCACATGCCTACACGCACGCACACAAACTTGCTGTAAAGGTGAGTGTTGACACGGCGGTTGAAAGAGGTGAACAAAAGCTGATGTTTTCCCCTCCTGCTTGTTTCTTTAATATTAACAAAAATCCAGTCGTGAAATGTTTGTAAAGTGTAAATCTCTAGGTTAGACTTAGAGGCACAACCTTCTGTACAGCGCACCAAGCTAAGAGTCAAACGTAGAAATGGAGTTTTGCACACTGTAGACAAACTAAACATCTGCACTGAAACACCACAAGTGGAAAATTGCAATAACAATGATTGCAAGCAGTTCAGACTACAAGAAGCCAAACCACACATGCATTCATGCAGGTGCACACAAACACACAACTACACTACACTCATGCACATTCACACACACACACATACACACACACTACATACGCACACACACACACACACATCACAGCAGTCAACTGAAGTAGTTCATATATTTTAAGAACAAGTTCGAGGGGATGAAAAGTATGCTAGCACTAGTAGCAGTAGTAGCTAGTTGTATACAGAGTGGTTTAAATTCAGTGGTTGACTGAATGTGTCTTAATTCCTTTGTCTGCAGATGGGGAAGCAGCTGGTGAGGAGGAAGGGGAGAAGGAAAGCAAGAAGAAGAAAAAGAAGAAGGGCGAGAAAGAGAAGGAGGAGAAGAAACCCAAAAATGCTTTGGTAAGCATTTCCAAGCATCCACTGTTTTTTGTTTGTTAGGCATTCCCAGTGTTCCTAGCGCCTCTCTCACACAGATCCATCACAAACTGTGTCAAAAGTGTGAAGTCCCAACAAAAGATTTAACACACAGAGGCAGAATGGCAAACCAGCTGTAAAGCACATATTGGCACGTAATATTCTGTAGACTGGTCCAAAATCTGACCTTTCAAGAAAAAATCATTGAGAGTGGAAAGCTGTGAATACATGCTTGTTTGTTGTTTGGTGTAGCTCAACATAATTTTCTCTCAGACACATACTTACAATTTTATGCTTGTATGAGTGTACTGGTTGACTGGGCGTAAAACACTAAGTTACTTACATGCTTGCTCATATACACAGGCACACATACACGCACACACACGCACGCACGCACACACACACACACACACACACACACACACACACACCAGCAAGACAACCAAATGGTCCTTGAAACCAGCTGTGTAACAGTGGTGGAAAAAGTATAACATTTCATAATCTTTGCACTGCCAACAGCTCGTGTAGAATAGAACATTCATGTTGCTTCGAAGAATGCCCTGCATCAGACTGAAAGAACCCTGTGTGGCTTGAAGATCCACAGGTGTTATCCTGAACAGGGTCTCCGCAATGCTTTAGTAGTGCCATTGGGTGAGTGTGATATTTGCCACGGTTGGCACATGTTTTACAGTTTGTGTTAACAGGTAATTTCTGATATTTTACCGGTTAAGTTCAACATATGCTGAAAAACATATGAGCTATCAGTCAGACCTACCAGCTGTTGTTTTGATTGACCAGTTTTTAAAATAACAAACCCCCAAAACGGAACCATTGTCGGTGAGAGGGCATGTGTTTGCTCACGTGTGTGTGCGCGCACGCGTGCCCTTTAGGCAAGGGAAGGGAGCTTGGCCTTTGCTAGCAGAGCTCTTGGAGCAGTATGGACGGCCCTGTATCTGACCGGTTACGGTGATTACCTGACAAGTTTCCATGAACCGCTTTCACCACCTTACACCAGTTGTAGATGTCACACCGGTGCGGTTGGAAAAAGGTCTAGTGCCATGACTGAGTTATGCCACGGGCTGTGGTCTTGATGCAGGTGGCCAAGATCAAGGAGCAGCAGGCCAGGATCCGGGAGGAGGAGGAAGCCAGGAGGAGGGCTGAAGAGGAAGCGGAGCGACTGGAAGAGGAGCGGTGTGCGCAGGCTCGAGGAAGAGGTAAGTTTTGTTTTCATTTGTTTGTTGATTTTGAATTTGTTTTTGTTTGTTTTTTGGAAAGGGGTATTGGGGGAGGGGAGGCAGGTTGTTGATGTTGAATTTTTTTTTGGAATTGGGGGGGGTGGTCATGTTGATTGATGTGGTCATAGTTGGTAGCTTCTTCTGGTTTCTTTGAAAATGAGATCCACTTTGACACGCTTGACCTGATACATTTTGCAGGGGGGTGTTGTTAATGATATTGGCAAACGGCTGACAGGGAGCTTATTCTGGGCTTCTGTTGTTGGCAAACAGCTAACAGGGAGCTTGCTCAATGCTTCTGTTGTCTCCTGTCTAGCTTTACCATTCTTCATTTGCTGTGTATTTATTAATGCCTCTGTTCCCAGTTTTCATAAACGCTTTACCTGTTGGACAGAAACGCTTGGAAGAGGAACGGCGCTTGAAGAAGAAACAGAAAAAGAAGGAGCGCGAGGAGAGGCTGAAGAAGGAGGGGAAATTCCTGACGGAAAAACAGAAACAGGAGCGCATGCGTTTGCACCAGATGCTGAACAACATCAAGGAGCAAGGTCAGAGGCAGATGCTGCTCACTTCTCTTTTGTCCATGTGTAGATATAATTTTACGTTCCTTTCCTTTCCATACTAGCCCTGATACAACCCTTTGTGGTTGACCGGGCTCAAAGCACCAACTACTTTTCATACATGTGTCATGGTTGTGTTTGGAGTGTGTTTGTAGATTTGCCTTGGGTCTAGGTTTAAAATATAGGAGAAGAGTTTAAGATGTGTAGTGATTCATTTCATGATGCCAGTTCATCCTGAGCGCTGAGCAGATGTTAAAATCCAATCACTGCCTGTCTCCTTGGTGGTTTCAGTGATACAGTTTAGTTCCACCCCGAAAGCTGGCATGCAGTTGCCTAAATGTTAGGTGACGCTGTATATATTCAGCGTATGTGCGTTCAGGTGTTTCCTTGAAAGGATGGCAAGAGGCAGTTGTTCAGACCAGCCATACGGGCAGCATGTTGATATCGTGAGCTGGACAGACCTGAGCAGCCAGGAAAACTGGCGCACACCGAAAAAACAGTTTGATTTTAGAGCTTTTTTCAACTCCGATGCTCTGGAATGCCCTACCACAAACAGTCGGAGGAGCACATTCCTTGGCAGCTTTCCACAGATGTCTGAAAACCCACCTGCTTTCTGAATGACTTAATTGGCACTATGTGTCTTTTTCTTTATTTGAGCATTTGAGTTAGTGGAATCATGCCCCGTAAAAGTGAACATCGTCATCACCATCAACATACAGAATTTTACCCGCCTCTGGGTGAACCTCTGCATTCGGTCAGATGGACTCCACTTTTAGGAACATGCCCTGTATGGTTTCAAATGCATCGTTTACTCACTTGGTGTGCTGCATGTGTGTGCAGGTGGGGTTGTGCCCAACAAAGATGAGGTGCCCAAGAAACGTCCTTTCTACGGGAAGAAAAAGCCTAAAGACCAACAGAAAGGTGAGCTGCACCTTTGGTGAGGGGGGTGGAAGCTACAGAATTCATCTCAGGGAATCTCTCTGGAACAGTTGTATGAGCTGCATCTTTGGTACGGGGTGGGGGGGGGGGGGGGGGGGGGCTACAGAATTCATCTTGGGGGAATCTATCTGGAACAGTTTGTAGGAGCTGCATCTTTGGTACGGGGGGGGGGGGGGTGGGGGGAGCTACAGAATTCATCTCAGGGAATCTATCTGGAACAGTTGTATGAGCTGCATCTTTGATGCCAGGGGGGGGGGGAGCTATGGAATTCATCTTGGGGAATCTATTTGAAACAGTTGTATGAGCTGCATCTTTGGTGAAGGGGGTGGAAGCTTTGGAATTCATCGGGGGTGGGGGGGGGAATATATCTGGAACAGTTGTATGAGCTGCATCTTTGGTGAAGGGGGTGGAAGCTTTGGAATTCATCGGGGGTGGGGGGGGGGGGAATATATCTGGAACAGTTGTATGAGCTGCATCTTTGGTGAAGGGGGTGGAAGCTTTGGAATTCATCGGGGGTGGGGGGGGGGATATATCTGGAACAGTTGTATGAGCTGCATCTTTGGTGAAGGGGGTGGAAGCTTTGGAATTCATCGGGGGTGGGGGGGGGGAATATATCTGGAACAGTTGTATGAGCTGCATCTTTGGTGAAGGGGGTGGAAGCTTTGGAATTCATCGGGGGGGGGGGGGGGGGGGGGAATATATCTGGAACAGTTGTATGAGCTGCATCTTTGATGAGGGGGTGGGAGCTACAGAATTCTTCTCAAGGAAGCTGCCTGAGGCAGTTGTATGAGCTGCATCTTGGGGGGGGGGGGGGGGGGGGGGGGCTGTGGAATTCTCAGGGAATCTATCTGGAACAGTTTGTATGAGCTGCATCTTCAGTGTGGGGGGTGGGGAGCTATGTAATTCATCTCGGGGAATGTGTCTGGAGCCGTTACGATTTAGTGCAGTGTAAATATTGAGATTGTACTGATTATTGCCTGTTTCGGCTTGGTTGTGTTTTGCTGATGATTGTGTTGCATGTAGAATCGTGAGGCACCTTTTTTGTTTGTGTTTTGGTGACTTGTGTGTAGAACTGACTAAGCAGTTTTGTTGCAGTTTGTGTCTTGTCTGGCTGTTTCAGATATTTGACTTCATGGTTGTGCCCAGAAGGTACCTCTGTTGATTCTTTACTGATTCTTTTGTGGTGGGGAATGGGGAGGGAAAAGCACCTATCGCCCATGTGACCATGGCCCATGCTGTGTTTAGGAGAGGATTTTGAGAAGTCCCCCTCGCCAGAGGACGAGAGAGCTCCGGAACTGAAGATGGAAGAGACAGCTGCTCCTGAAACCAAAGAACAAGCAGCTGATGATGCTGTGAAAGCAGATGAGGAAGAAGAAGCAGAAGATGTCAAAGACGCTTGGGACGCGGAATCAGAGGAAGAAGAAGAGGACAGGAAAAAAGGTACAGTGGTGAAGGCATTGCCTGTTGGTGTCTCTTTCTCTTGCCTCATCAGATTGCAGCTGATACCTGATGTAATTAATGAACATGTGCTGTCACTAATTAGGAAGGTTCTGTTGAGAATCCACCAGTTTTTTGCTTTGTAGCTTTGCTTTAGGTTGCAGGCCAGACATGACTGCCACTCAGAGTGCTTTTCATGCAGAACACTATTTGCGACGTTCTGATTGGCTGAAACTGCTGGGGTGATTGGCGCCCCTAGTGCTATTGATGCAGAACAGTATTTGCGGCCTTCTGATTGGCTGAAACTGCTGGGGTGATTGGCGCCCTTAGTGCTATTGATGCAGAACAGTATTTGCAGCGTTCTGATTGGCTGAAACTGCTGGGGTGATTGGTGCCAATCACTCCAGCAGCTTCTGCCAAATCAGAACGCTGCAAATACTGTTCTGCATCAAATCACCCCAGCAGTTTTAGCCAATCAGAACGCTGCAATTGTTGTTCTGCATCAAGAGCGAATCACAGACTAAAGCACTTTTGATGCAGAACAGTATTTCTGGCCTGCTGATTGGCTGAAACTGCTGGGGTGATTGGCACCACCAGTGCTTTTGATGCAGAACAGTATTTGCAGTGTTCTGATTGGCTGAAACTGCTAGGGTGATTGGCATCCCTGAACCCTCTGTTCCTGGCACATAATGGTGCTGAGCTGGTTCTAGCCAAAGCGCCCAGCTTGAACAGGCTAAAGATGTAAGATCATGTTTCTGGTTTTGTCCACTCAATAAATGTGAGGCAGATGTAAAGTGCACAGTTGGCTTAGAAATTTTGTTCAGATTTAAATAAATAAGAGAAAATTCCTCCGCTTTGTCTTTGCCAGCTGCTGTGGAGACTCAAGTGTCTGTCCACTCAAGGGAGTCGAGGGAGTCTGATGAGGAGTCGGACAAGGATGAAGATGAAAGCTCAGAGGAGGAAAGTTCCGAGGAAAGCGAGAGTGATGATGACAGACCTCCAGCGGAACGGGGCAAAGACAAAGTCCTGGTAAGAAGTGGTGGCTTATGATCACACAAATAGATCTGTGTATTTTGTTTTTGTTGTTGTTTTTGCATTGTAGATAAAAAGGTTGCGTAATTTGTCTGGTTAAATGACAAATATGCAGTGGTATGGTATTTCAGTTGTCTTTCTTCAGGAGGCAAAACTGTGATGACGATTTGTTGAGCAATGTTTGTGTTACGCTACAGCCTTAGAAAGATAGGCACTACAGTGAGCTAGGATGCCTGCCTAGAATAGCCAGTTTGTAGCATTGTGCTAAATCTGCTAGGTCAGCGGTTTGGATAGTCAGTTTGTAGCATTGTACTGAACCAGTTAGGTCAGCTGTTTGGATATTTAGTTTGTAGCATTGTACTGAATGTGTTAGGTCAGCAGTTTGGATATTTGTAGCATTGTACTGAATCTGCTGGGTCAGCTGTTTGGCTAGTCAGTTTGTAGAATCATGCTGAATCTGATAGGTCAGCTGTTTGGATAGCCAGTTTGTAGCTTGTGCTGAAGCTGTTAGGTAAGCCCCCTGGCTAGCCAGTTTGTAGCATTGCCCTGCAGCTGTTAGGTCAGCCTCTTGGATAGCCAGTTTCTAGCATTGCCCTGCAGCTGTTAGGTCAGCCCCTTGGATAGCCAGTTTGTAGCACTGTACTAAAGCTGCTAGGTCAGCCCCTTGGATAGCCAGTTTGTAGCTTGTGCTGAAGCTGTGAGGTCAACCCCTTGAATATCCAGTTTGTAGCATTGTACTAAAGCTGTTAGGCAGCCCCTTGGATAGCCAGTTTGTAGCATTGTACTAAAGCTGGTAGGTCAGCCGCTTGGATAGCCAGTTTGTAACATTGTACTAAAGCTGGTAGGTCAACCCCTTGGATAGCCAGTTTGTAGCATTGTACTAAAGCTGCTAGGTCAGCCCCTTGGATAGCCAGTTTGTAGCATTGTACTAAAGCTGCTAGGTCAGCCCCTTGGATAGCCAGTTTGTAGCATTGTACTAAAGCTGCTAGGTCAGCCCCTTGGATAGCCAGTTTGTGGCATTGCCCTGCAGTAATTGTAGTCACTGCTGATACATGCCCCATTTAATTTACAGAAACGCAGAGCAGCAGCTGAAGAGCGCATATCAACTGATGTTTTGCGAGCGCCTGTGGTGTGTGTCTTGGGTCATGTCGACACTGGCAAAACCAAAATCCTCGACAAGGTAAAGGAACATGCTGGTGACTGCGTGTCCCATTTTTTTTTTGTAAACAGGGATCTCAGGTTTGCATTGCTGATCTTTTGTTAGGAGAATATGTTCTCTGGATGTGTGGGTTCTGTAGTGTTATGCTTATAGTTGTGTTTCACTGATGCCCGATTTTTTCAGTTAGGCGATGCCATGTTTTGGTCACATTACATCGAAGGTCTCGTTGCTTAGTCACATTACATTTAAAAACTAAATTAAGTAAAAAATTAAATAAATAAAAAAGACTAGCATTTTGGCTACGTGGTTATCATGTTGGTGACCTGGTATTTAACTGATTTTCAGTTACATTGTATCATGTTGGTAACCTGGTATTTAAAGTTCTCTGACATTGCGCTGCTTGCCTGTTTCAGTTGCGCCGCACCAATGTCCAGGATGGAGAGGCAGGAGGCATCACCCAGCAGATCGGTGCCACAAACGTGCCCAAGGAAGCCATCATAGAAAAGACGAAAATGGTCAAAGATGTGAGTCTGCTGCCTCAGTGTACCAGGGGCACATTTGGGCTTTTTGTTTTTGCAGATGGTCCAGAGGGGTGTTTTCTTACCTCTGCAGGCAGTGTCCACCAAACTGATCAAGTCATAACATTCAGGAGCAAAGATATGATTTTAAGAGTTCCAGTGGACTGTCCTCAGAGGGTGTGTGTTTTCTTGCCTCACTGCGCAGCATCCACCAGAATTTGATCAAATCAGAGTGCTCAGTAGTGAAAATACAAAATACTGCAGACTGTCCTCAGAGGTGGTGTGTTTTCTTGCCTCACTGTGCAGCATCCACCAGAATTTGATCCAATCATAGTGCTCAGTAGTGAAAATACAAAATACTGCAGACTGTCCTCAGAGGTGGTGTGTTTTCTTGCCTCACTGTGCAGCATCCACCAGAATTTGATCAAATCAGAGTGTTCAGTCGTGAAAACCTGTTTTTAAAGTTGCAGTGAACTGTCCTCAGAGGGGTGTGGTTTCTTACCTCACTGTGCAGTATCCAACAGTATTTTAGCAAATCATAGTGTTCTATAGCAAAAATCTGTTTTAAGGTTTCAGTGGACTGTCCTCAGATGATGCAGTTCTTTACCTCACCGTCCAGTATTCACCAGAAGTGAAAATACTGCAGACCGTCCTCAGAGGGGTGTGGTCTCTTGCCTCACTGTGCAGTATCCACCAGAATTTGATCAAATCATAGTGTTCAGTAGTGAAAATACAGCAGACTGCCCTCAGAGGGGTAGTGTTACTTTGTTAAAACCAGAGAAAGGGAGACAGGTAGTTTACAACTGTGCGTTTAGTTAATGGGGGAAATCAGTCCAAGGGAAATAACCACTACTCCTTTGTTAGTTTATGTTCAGGAGTTATATACCTTGTTTAGGGGTTAGAACAACATGGCTGCTTCATGTTTGTCAGCAAGGAATCTCTTTGTGTAATGTGTTTCACCTTCACCAGGCGTCAGATCTTCTTCAGAGAAAGTGTCTACAATGTCATCGAGTTCATTGCCAGCATAGGTTTGCATTAATGTTTTCTTTTGAGCATCATTTGTAATGTTGAATAACACGAAATGTTTGCACTTCTTATATTTGGTTTTTGTCACCACATGTTCAAACAGATTTCATTCAGCAAACGCTTGATCATTTCAGTTTAACAAGGACAAGCTTAAAGTGCCTGGATTGTTGATCATTGACACACCTGGCCACGAATCTTTCAGGTGAGTGTAGAATTTCACATGTGCAGTTTTTTTTTTATATTATTGGTTTTTGTTGTTGTTGATAAAATGACACACACAAAATGTATATATGACCATCATACGACAAAATCCCAAATCGGATGATAATGTTTGCAAAGAATATCTAGGGTATTTTCCAGGCCATTGATCATGTGAGAGAAAGAAGTGACTTAGAAGAAGCGAGCAAGCAAGTCAGATTGATTTTAATGAAATTGCTGGCTGGTACTAGTGGTAGGGCATTGAACAAGAGCTTTAGTCAAAACACATGAAAGGTTAAAAAGAATGATGATTATTTTAATGGAACAATACAAACACGTGCACAGTTTTTTGGCTGGCCCCTTTTTCAAGCAACAGACGGACTGTCCTACAGACAATGAAAAGAATGTAAGCAGTTGGCTCTCAGTTTGTTTGATTTTTACCCAGAAGCAATGTGAGTGTTAGGGAGATTATTGCAATGAGCACTTAATTTAGTTGTTACCACATGATGTAAATAAGACTTGTCCAGGCAGAAATGATGCACAGTTGTATAATCTAAAAGTCAGCTTTTTGTTTTGGTTGACTGTTGAACAGTTGTTTGCTGGTTTTATTTCTTCTTGTTGCTTGGATGCATTTTTTGCTTTTCTGGCAATAGATATCTGCTTTTGCTAATGTGAGTATTTTCCCCTTTTCAGCAACCTGCGGTCACGTGGGTCTTCTTTGTGTGACATTGCCATCTTGGTGGTTGACATCATGCACGGACTGGAACCTCAAACCATAGAGAGCATTAACTTGTTGAAGGCACGAAAAACTCCCTTTGTCGTTGCGCTGAACAAGGTATGAATATTTCTCACACTGTCACAGTAGCAGTTACCATGTGGTTGATGTGAAAAAACGCGTGAGTCCGTGCAGTGATCTGTTTTTGTCCGGAAAGTGCTCTCCATGTGGCTGCAGGATGTTCAGTGTTCCGCTTGAATATCGCTCCTTTGGTTTTACATTGTCGGGGGCTGCACATTGATTTTGACTGGCTAAACCTCTCTCCAGCACAAGTCCTGTGAGGAGCTGGTGCAACCAACAGCGCAGTCCTTTCGGCAAGGAAGCGGTTGACACTGTCCCTGTGATATCATACAACACCTTGACAAATGTTTTCCATCTGCCTGGGAGACGCCACAGGACATCCTGCTCGAAGTCAGATTTTTCATGCAAACTCGCGAGCAGAAGTGAATGTTTCTGGTTTGGCTGAATCTGTCAGAGACTCTTTTAAAAGGAGTTGCAGGAGCAGCTCAAATTCTTTGGCAGGAAGAAGGGTTAGCAGATGCCTTATGGTTTGTAAAAGCTGACTGCCAGTGGAGAGTTTTACTGGGAGACGGCTGTGAACAAGCTTGGTGGAGATGGTGCATGGGAAAGACCTTGAAAAAGAAAAATGGGGGAAATCTGTGACCAGCAGTGCATCAGAACCTCGGGGAATGTTACGAGTGATCTCCTCGCTCACACTTTAAGATAGCTGTGGAAAATCTTCTCAGCGGAAATGGTGCATGGAAAAGACCTGGAAAGAGAGGGGAAATGTGGTCAGCAATGTGTGTAAACCTTGTGGAATATTGCGAGTAAACCCCTTGCTGACAGCATAAAATATATGTGGAAAATCTCAGAGATGGTGCATGGAAAAGGCTTTAGAAATGTACGGAAATCTGTGGTCTACAGTGTGTTTGAACCTAGTGGGATGTTGCAAGTAAACCACTTCCTGACAGTGTGAAGTGTATACTGTGGAAAATCTTAGTGGAGTGCATGGGAAAGGCCCTGGAAATGCAGGGAAATTTATGGTCTGCAGTATATCTGAACCTCGCAGAATGTTGTTAGTGAACCTCTAGCTGACAGTATAAAATATACAATTATGTGGAAAATCTTAGTGAATATGGTGCATGGAAAAGGCCTTGGAAAGATAGGGAAATCTGTGGTCTGTCTGAACCTAGTGGGATGTTGCAAGTAAACAACTTGCTGACAGTGTGAAGTGTATACTGTGGAAAATCTTAGTGGAGTGCATGGAAAAAGCTTTGGAAATGCAGGGAAATCTGTGGTCTGCAGCGTGTGAACCTTGTGGAATGTTGTTAGTGAACCTCTTGCTGACAGAAACAAATATACGTGGACAATCTTAGCAGAAATGGTGTGTGGAAAAGGCCTTGGAAATTTGTGTAGTCTGCGATTTGTAGCCTGCGATGTGTCCAAACCTAGCAGAATGTTGTTGGTGAACCTCTCGCTCATAAGTGTTTTTTGTTTTTGTTTTTTTGCCAAGCACATCATTGTGGGGCTTTTATTCAAAAACATTCATCCATCGTTACAGTATTCCTCTCGCTCACGCATTCACACGTCTTTGTATGATTTTTGTTCCTCACATGTACATCCCGCACTATAATTATAATAATTATACCAGTTATTAAAAAATTCGGAACCTGAGCTGATTTTCAAATATCATGGACAATGGAAGGAAGGCGTTAGTTTTTTTGTACATACTTATACACATTTTCGCTATTAATATGACATGATTTATTAGTTTAGTTTTGACCTTCCCGTAGTTATGCTGTTTTATTCCGATATATTGTTCAATGTAATTCCAAAAATCTTTAATCGTCGGACAGACGAAAAAGAAGTGTTCAATGTAATCTACTACATCATTACAATATGAGCACATCTGATCATCTCTCACTTTCATCTTGCACAGTAATATGTTTGTGGGATAAATATTATGCAGAATTTTCCACTGTAGAACCCGTAGCCTTGTTTCTTTCGTTACTAATGATGGTATTGACCAAATGTGTTTGTCTGTTTCTAATCCAAACTTCCTGCTCCAGAAGCCTTTTGCACACGGAACAGAGTCGTGCATAAAGATTAGCGCCTTTCTAAAGCGCTCATAAGTGTTGTTTCCTTGCAGATCGACCGACTGTACGGCTGGAGGAGTCTCCCGCAGAATGACATCATCAATGTGATCAAGACACAGTCTGCACACACCAAGTCCGAGTTTGATGAGAGAGCTACCCTCGTCATGACGCAGCTAGCGGAAGAGGTGAAGAGAAATGATGTTTTCTGACTTCCGGCTTAGTTTTTGGAAGAATCCGTTGGCTTGATCGAGGCAGCAGGTTCTGTTTTGTGTGTTTGTGTGTGTGCGTGCATGCATGCGTGTGTCTGTTGTTTCAGTGAATTGGCTGAAGCTGTGCACAGTGGTAACGTAGGCATATAGTTTTACATGTTCATGCCAGCTTTAGTGAGTTTGAACCATTTTCAAAGTTTTGGGAGACTTTTTTTTTTCATAATGACCCTTTTTTTTGTTTGGTTCATCCCCCCCACCTTTTTTTTTGTTTGGTTCATCCCCCCCACCTTTTTTTTTCTTCTTTTTCTTCCTTCTTTTTTTGCAGTAAATTGATATGATTATTACCTTTTTGCTCTTTGCAGAGGTTTAACCAAAAGTATTTTGCTTGTTTGAACAGTTTAATGAGAAGAGGCTTAAAAGTAGCATATTATCCAGTTACAAACTAAGCACACAGACACACACACACACACACGCACACACACACACACACACACACACACACACACACACACACACACACACACACACACACACACACACACACAAATCCCCACAAAAAAATGAACAAGCAACATTTCTTTTTCGTGCCTGTAGGGTTTGAACGCCAAGCTGTTCTATGAGAACAAGAACCCGAAGGAGTACGTGTCGTTAATCCCCACCTCGGCCCACAGCGGAGACGGCATGGGCAACCTCGTGGCCCTGATCTGCGAACTCACGCAGTCGCTGCTGGCCAAGCGGATTGCCTACTCTGAGGAGCTGCAGGCCACAGTCATGGAGGTCAGTGAAGCGCACTGGACCGAGTGTTGTTGTTTTTGAGATGGCATTTTTCTGTGTCTGTTGCAGAGTTTCTCTGTCGGTCAGCCAGTCTGCTGCAGTGCATTTTTCTGTCTTTTCTGCTGGCTTTCCTTTTTGGTTTAGTGTGTGTGTGTGTGCATGCATGTCTGGTCCGCTGTCTTGCTCCCGTTTATTCAGTGAGCATCATTTTAATTCATAACTTATATCTTGCACTTTGTGCAAGGGAGGGCGATCTAGGGGGCGGAGAAGCTAAGATCTCCTTGACATTGTCTCGGTGACATCATCTCTGTCTCGGTGACACCATCTCTGTCTCGGCCTTGCCTCGGTGGCTGTCTCTGCTTGTATGGCAATTGGCTTGTGTGTGTCAGTAGTGAAGTTCTCTGGCATTACTACCACTGTACCAGGCTGCTTGCACTGGGACTTGCAAAGGATTTCAAACCGGGAAGCGCGCGGCTGTTTGTAAGGGAAACAACCGTAACAGTTTCCGGGATTCTTCAGTAGCGTTATTGGCGAGGAGTTACTTCCCTTGGGCCACTGTTCTTTTTCGGTGGTCCGTAGCGCTGTAGCCCTTAGTCGATCGAGGTCAGTGTGCTGTGCATTATATTTGCTGTGAGCTGGTGTGGCCTAATGGTCAAACATTTGGCTGGTAAGCAGAAGGAAATCAGTTTGATTCCACCTTGGCTGGCCTCTGTCTTTTGAAAGGCTGTGGTTTATGGGTACTGTCTTTGTGACTGCCCCTTTCATATATAATATATAGTTAATGGGTCTCATCGTTGCCCATCTCCATGCAGGAGTAGTTCCGGAGGTGTCAGTGTAGTGTTAGCTATCCGGTTTCCCGTTCCTCCTACCTCCTGGGATCTTGGTCCCCCACCTCTTTGGAGACAACACAGAGACAAGAAGTTAACCAAACCAAATTAATTATGTTTGTTATTTTACCAAGAGAGATTTCTCACATATGGTTTGTGATCCGTTCATAGTGTCAGACTCGCATTTTGGGAATATCCCTAAAAGGAGTTGTCATTATGAGGAGAAGGAGGGGTTTGGGGGTGGGGTGGGGGTATTTTTTCCCTTACATTCTGCAGTTTTACATAAACATGTATCCATAATTTATATGCACTTTGATATATACCAGCAGATACTTATGCTTACATCATGCATATATATATATACACACACTAATGTTCTGCTTTGGTTCTCCTTTTTCTTCGAAAAGGTTGTGGTTTGTGGACACTGCCTTGTGACTTTGTCCCTCACAATTAATGAAACATCAAAATGGCTCACACCACTGCCCATCTTAATGCAGGAGTCATTCTGGTTGTGACAGTGTAGCGATAGGTATATAATCCCCCTCTCCCCCCACCTCCATACCCCTCCCCCCCCCCTTCTCCCCATCCCTAATAAGCCTTATGGTTTTTGTGGCCATTAAGCACCATGTTTACTTACTTATTCCCTAAGAGATGACATGAGAATTTGATTGCCAAGTAAAATACGTAAGGCATATTTCTTGGTGTTGGTTCATGTATCCCGGTGACATTCAATCCATACAACAGTTACACAGTTCTGGTCCCAGAAACCAGCCATGGTGCCACCCCATTGACACATTTGCACCAGGCATAAAATAAAATTGCCACAGCAACAAAGCAATATAATGTTTATGTGGAGGGAGAGAACAAAAAATTGAGTCAGAATAATTTTTTGGACATTTTAACTTAAAAACAGCCTCCATATATAGGCCTGCATCATATGAATTAATATGTCATGAAATACAGTAACTACTACTGTATCACAGCAATAAAGATTAGTGCATAAATGTTCCAGCTCAGCTGGCTTGCACATACCTACCATCTGCTTTTTTGTACCCATATCCCTGTCTCTCTCCCCCCACACACACACTTAACCTGTCTTGATTTATTTTCTTGCACTGCAGATCCCTCTTACTGGCTTTGCTGGGGAATGTGATGTTGGATATATATATATATATATACACACTCATATAATATAGCCTGTCACTCTGGCCTGCAAGGAGAGTTAGCCACTTAGCACCCGCTTGTTAAAGGGGACCCCAACAGAAGATGGAAATTATATAGTCATATAATATGGCCTGTCACTCTGACCTGCAGGAGGAGAGTTAGCCAGTTAGCACCTGCTTGTTAAAGGGAACCCCAGCAGAAGATGGAAATTATATAGTCATATAATATACTTATAGCCTGTCACTCTGGCCAGCAGGAAGAGAGTTAGCCAGTTAGCACCAGCCTGTTAAAGGGGACCCCAGCAGAAGATGGAAATTATATAGTCATATTATATCCTGTCACTCTGGTCTGCAGGAGGAGAATTAGCCAGCTGGCACCCACTTGTTAAAGGGAACCCCAGCAGAAGATGGAAATTATATAGTCATATAGCCTGTCACTCTGGCCTGCAGGAGTAGAATTAGCCAGTTATCACCCTGTTGTTAAAGGGGACCCCAGCAGAAGATGGAAATATTTCCATTTGCAGGCTTCCTATGGTGATTCAGTCAGTGTGGTGCTTCAGTCCACGGTAATATATATGCAACAGGAGTAGTGTTTCTGCTTTGAATATTGGAGCTCCTCAAGGCACAGTCATTTTGGTTCACTCTTTACAAAATGAAGAGCAGACAACTGGCTCTGTGGCGTAAGGTACGCTTTTGCCACACGTGCCAGCCTTGTCATGGCAGCACAGACAGATGAGAGACTGTAGTTTTACACAGTGTGTTTTGAATTTTTGCTGAAGTGGTTATACAGCACTGTTTAGTCGTTATGTGGCTGGTGCCACATGAAACTGTTGCTGTTTTGGCGCAAGTTTTGTGTATGTCATACAGCCATGCCCCAGTTTACAGTGCCATGCCACCTTATTTCAAACCACATAATTATGTAGGGTGCGTGTGTGTTTAGCTTTAACCTGACACCTGCACTTGTGGCAGAAATGCTGGGGTGGTTTAAGTGCTAGTAAGTAGTAGTAGTACTGTGGTAACGCAGGGGTGGAACAGATTCTGAAATGAGGGTCGGCGCGGAAAGTTGACCCTGTAGAATAAACTTTCGCTGCTGCTCATGCTGGGTCTCAGACCTGAGACCTTTCGATCACGAGTCCGTCACTCTACCATTGAGCCATCCCTGCATATCCCCTTAGCGTTGCTGATGGTTGTGTTTTTGTCAACTTATAAAACATTAGTTACGTAAAACTAGACCGTTATCAACTATTAGACATCTTTTAGGTAAAATAAAACTAGACCATAAATCAGCTGAAAAAATTCTGTCTGGTTTTTAGTTTTTTTGCCTAGTCTCCCCTTTATGTACCAGGAATCTGAAGTGGAAAATGAACTTGGTGCCTGCTGCAGTCTTTGCCAGCATTCAAACAAGTTGCAACCATTTCCATGGACAGCTTTGGCAATCCTTACCTAGGCCAGTTCAACAGGATTAGATAAAGATGGGTTTGTGACTCGCTGACTGGCCCTTCATCTGTCATGAGTATACCAGGCTGCTTGTCCCCACAGTTGACCACTGTCCATTTATTGTTTTATTTCTGGATGTCTGCAACATGCATCATCTTCTTCACCGAAACAAAACAAAAAACAACGTGCTGGCTCACCAGTGTTTCATTGTTTTTTTTTGCGGTTTTTTTTTGGGGGGGGGTGGGGGTGGAGACTACACTTTCTGACTGTTTGTTTTGACTTTGTATATATATTTACTATGACATGCCTGCCTTCCCCTTCGTTTTGGGTGATTTTTTATCTCCCCAAGGCATCCACTCTCATGTCGCCTGCCATCTGAGCAGTGTCAAATCTTTTGGTGCTTGAGTGCTTTGCTGCTTCCTGTCCAAGAAGCGAACATTTACATGCTGAAGAGTTTGTCCTTTTGCGTTGGAGCATCAGTTTGCATCTGCCTGCTGGTGTGAATTGGTGCGCGCACAGTTGTTGACAGTTTTATGAACTGTTAGGGCTGTTCAGGTGGTTGGCCTCCTCTGTTGCAATTCATCTTTCTTTGTGGCGGTTGGTTGTTTTGGGGACTTTTTTGTTTTATTTTGTTCTTCGTTTTTCTGTCACCACCTTATGTTTGGGAGGGTTTGAGAATCGCCCTGATATAACTGCGCTGGTTGACGGGGCGTAAAACACCAACTTACTTACAAGCGTTTGCCGTTTGGGGTGAGACTTGTGCTTTTAATGGCTTCCTGCCCTGAAAAACTGCTTGGGTTAGCAGGGTTGGCGTTAACCGTTAATTTCCGGTGTTTTACTGGTTATGGGGGATTGGAGTGTCTTTGGAGCAATGGTTTTGAGGGTTTATTCTTGATAATGATAGTAAATAGTATGTGGTTGTACTTTCCCTCTCTGGGTTTTCTCAGAATTTGCTGACTATACCTGATGGAATGGGGTACTTTGGGGGTGCCACCTGTGTTTTGGTCTTGTGTTCTGTGTGTTTTGCATTTTTCAGCAGGTGAAGGGGAGAGACCTGTTTTTTTTTCCTTTTTTTTTTTTTTCCTTTTTTTTCTGTTTTTTTGTAGTTTGCTTAGAAGGTTTTGAAATGATTTGAAAGAATCTGTTAGGATGGCGAGCCTCAGAAATGACAGCAAGTTCAATACTTGTTGAAACTGCCCCTCCCCCCCCATCCCCCCCAGTCATTCTCTTTTGTTTTGTCTGAACATGATCTATCCCTTGCACTCATCTCCTTTTGAAGTTAGGAGCCGCTGATAAACTGTATCTGATTGTCACTTATAAGTTATATTAATACACAAGGGCAGAGATAATTCTTACTGCGTGTAATATTTTGCTGCTTTGATTTTGAACATGTTTGCATGTCTGGAACTGGGAGGTGTTTTCTGAGCATTATGTCAGCCGAGTGCTGTTATAGTATCATAGGTGGGAGCTACCACAACTGTCAGTTTTGTCACAACAAAAGTTTTGTCACAACAAACACGCATTTGTTGTGACAAAACACGTCTGTTGTCATATCATTGGTGGGAGCTACCACAACTGTCAGTTTTGTCACAACAAAAGTTTTGTCACAACAAACACGCATTTGTTGTGACAAAACACGTCTGTTGTCATATCATTGGTGGGAGCTACCACAACTGTCAGTTTTGTCACAACAAAAGTTTTGTCACAACAAACACGCATTTGTTGTGACAAAACACGTCTGTTGTCATATCATTGGTGGGAGCTACCACAACTGTCAGTTTTGTCACAACAAAAGTTTTGTCACAACAAACACGCATTTGTTGTGACAAAACACGTCTGTTGTCATATCATTGGTGGGAGCTACCACAACTATCAGTTTTGTCACAACAAAAGTTTTGTCACAACAAACACGCATTTGTTGTGACAAAACACGTCTGTTGTCATATCATAGGTGGGAGCTACCACAACTATCAGTTTTGTCACAACAAACACGCATTTGTTGTGACAAAACACGTCTGTTGTCATATCATTGGTGGGAGCTACCACAACTATCAGTTTTGTCACAACAAACACGCATTTGTTGTGACAAAAAACGTCTGTTGTCATATCATTGGTGGGAGCTACCACAACTATCAGTTTTGTCACAACAAACACGCATTTGTTGTGACAAAACACGTCTGTTGTCATATCATTGGTGGGAGCTACCACAACTATCAGTTTTGTCACAACAAAAGTTTTGTCACAACAAACACGCATTTGTTGTGACAAAACACGTCTGTTGTCATATCATAGGTGGGAGCTACCACAACTATCAGTTTTGTCACAACAAACACACATTTGTTGTGACAAAAAACGTCTGTTGTCATATCATTGGTGGGAGCTACCACAACTATCAGTTTTGTCACAACAAACACGCATTTGTTGTGACAAAACACGTCTGTTGTCATATCATTGGTGGGAGCTACCACAACTATCAGTTTTGTCACAACAAAAGTTTTGTCACAACAAACACGCATTTGTTGTGACAAAACACGTCTGTTGTCATATCATAGGTGGGAGCTACCACAACTATCAGTTTTGTCACAACAAACACACATTTGTTGTGACAAAACACGTCTGTTGTCATATCATTGGTGGGAGCTACCACAACTGTCAGTTTTGTCACAACAAAAGTTTTGTCACAACAAACACGCATTTGTTGTGACAAAACACGTCTGTTGTCATATCATTGGTGGGAGCTACCACAACTATCAGTTTTGTCACAACAAAAGTTTTGTCACAACAAACACGCATTTGTTGTGACAAAACACGTCTGTTGTCACGACTAAAGCAAGTTTGTTGCGACAGAACTTGTCATGACAAAATTATGTTTGTTGCGACAGGCATAGTTTTGTCGCAACAAAAGATGTGTTTTGTGGCGACAAACGTGTGTTTGTTGTGACAAAACTACAATGATACTATAGCTTTGGGCAGAAAAGGTGGATATTTATGAAGGAAATTACTTGGGGACTTATGGACTCAGGTCCAAACAGTGTCACAGTAGACAGGCTTCCAGTTCCTCCTGTCTTTGAGAGTTTGGAGAAACTGATCTGGCCCTTTGAAGGCCCTGAAAGTCAGTGAAGTGTGCATGAATAATTCATCAGAGGTTTTTGTAAGTTTGTGAGTTTGGACTTTTCCTGTCAAACGAACAAGCCAGTAATTTTGATGCTGACTTTGAAGACTAGTACTGTTTTGATGCTGAATGTGAAGACTAGTACTATGTCGTAAGTGGCTTGACAGCTTCCGTGCTTTAGCATTTATTAGTATGTTTTATTATGTGTGAATTATAATCGTAGAATAGCAGTACTCTGACATGTATCTGAACTGTGAAGTGACGGTTGTACTTGTACATGCGCTTCAAATGGGTGAATTCAAGTTCGAATCTTATACTGTTGTAAGCAGTTCATTAATAAATTTGCCTTTGAATTTTGGGAACCCCCAGTTAATTAGTGGTCTTGAAAAGTTGGTGACTTTTGGATTGAAACCTTAGTAGGAACCCAGAAGAAATAAGATAAGACATGTAGGCTGTACAGGGAACGGTCTGCACCATGAGCAGGAGGGGTGGGGTGGGGGTGGGGGGGTGCTAACTGCCTGCCTGTAAGAAGGACTCCGATCCCTCCATCTAGCATAGGGTTGACCTCTTGTCAGCGCCTTGTGCTGACACAGTGTCCAGTGTTTAGTAACAACCCCTTCCCCTGGTCACAGGTCATCGGCCGCTGGTGCTGTCTCATTCAGCCCACACAATGCTGGTTGAACCCTGCAATACCCTGCTTTACCGCACAGCATCAGAAAAAGGACTTGGGGAGGGGGGGCGGGGGGGGGGGGGGTTGCTGAGGACTTAAGCCTCTTGGTCTCACCTGTGAGCCAGTTTGGCCTAGGGTAAGGCGTTAGGCTGGTAAGCAGAGGGACCTGGTTCGAATCTGAATCCGCTTCAGCTCTCCTTTCTTTTCAAAAGCTGTGGTCTGTGGACACTGTTTTGTGACTTTGTTCCTCACAATCAGTGAAACATTAATATGGCTCTCATTGCTGCCTGTCATAAGGCAGGAGTCATTCTGGTGGTGACAGTGTAGTGATGGGTATATATATATATTATAATCTCCATCTCCCCCCACCTCCATACCCCCTCCCCTCCCCCCTCCCCCCCTCCCCCCCTCCCCCTTCTCCCCATCCCTAATACGCCTCATGGTTTCTGTGGACATTAAACGCCATGTTTACATACTTACTTACCTGGTCTTAGACAGTAGGCTTCTCCTCCCACCATGCAGTGTCCAGCTTTGACTGCAGACTCTGTCTGACACTTTTAGTGCATGCTGGGTTATTTTGGACAAACTGACATGGACTAGCAGGGATAGACTATAAAGTGTGAATGGGATCTTTTTGCATGGGTTTACACAGGGGCCACCTCAGTATATAGTCTCATCCAAATGAGGTCTTCACCTTCAACATCATGGGACTGGGAGTGTATGTAATGATCAGTATCATTAGTCCATCTGGCCACCTGTGGTGAAAGCTTTAGCTCTGGGGGTTTCTAGACCGGTGTCAAACTCAAAGTGATATCTCTCTCTGTCTAAGCAGCGTCTTTTAAACTTTGCCTGGCAGTAACCTCAGTGGAATTTCTGTTATACCAGTTTTGATCTCTCTCGCTCCCTCTCTCTCTCTCTCTCTCCCTCTCTCTCTCCCCCCCCCCCCCACTCTGTGTCTTCTCACTCTCTCTCTCTCCCTCTCTCTCTCTCCCCCCCCCACTCTGTGTCTTATCTCTCTCTCTCTCTCTCTCTCTCTCTCTCTCTCTCTCTCTCTCTCTCTCTCTCTCTCCCCCCCCCACTCTGTCTTCTCACTCTCTCTCTCCCCCCCCCCCACTCTGTGTCTTCTCACTCTCTCTCTCCCCCCCCCCCACTCTGTGTCTTCTCACTCTCTCTCTCTCCCCTTACTCTCTCTGTCTCCCTCCCTCCCTCCCTCCGTTGCACTGAATCAGTCCTTTAACCATGTATGTCTGTTTACTTAATTGCTATGGGTCTTTATACGCGGGTCACTGTTAATTATTCCCTTCACTACACGTCAGAGGGCCTAACACTAAAAGGCAAATAAGGGTGTGTGCAAATAATGCCAGCGGCTGATTGCTTTCTTTCTGTATTATTCATATTATGCT
>OY757549.1:17034699-17057734 GCA_963584105.1 Alviniconcha strummeri
CGTTAAACAAGTATAATAAATGGTTATGGAAGGGTAGCGGGGGACACCACACCTGAAGCACTGCACTGTGCAACCAAGGAGGTGCAAAGTCAACCCTCTGCCCTCCCCTGAAAGTAGCGACAGTAACACCTGTACTGATCACAAAAACAGCTCTGTGGCTGTCCCTCAGTCCCATTCCCCACTCGCCATGCTGCCCCCCTCCCCCTCCCCCCACCCCCTTCCTCTCACCCCCTTCCTCTCACCCCCTTCCTCTCACCAACCCTTCCACCTGCCATGGGGTATTGAGAATGCAGAGTTATTGAAGGTCCCAGCTGCTTGCTTTTGGAATCCAGAGGTTTTAAAGGTTCCCTCTGCTGAGGCTAGAGGTCAGAATATAGCTTTGTATGTCGGCCAGCTGCCAGGAATTCTGCCTGTCTAGTTTCAGTGACTGTTGTCGAATTGTGTATGATATATATATATTCACAGACTGTTTGACTTTGATTGAACTGGTTCTTCTGCAGTGGTTGCTGTACCAAATTATTTTGCATTTTTCCTTTCTGGGTTAAATTTAATAAGTGGAGTTTAATAGTGTGCATTCTGGGTACCAACAGAGCTGACCTTGTATGCTCAGTTTAGAGCAGACCTTTAGCACTCATTACTTATTCATCTGTAGATATCATCATCTTGTACCATGGCCTTGGATTTGAATCTCCAGAATTCGTTCATAGTCGCCATTTACAGTAGGTTTTCTTCTGAAGCTTTTAGTTTTACCGTGTGAGGGTAAGTGCTGTCTTTTCTTGTGTAATTTGCCCCATTGTGTTTCTGACCAGTAAAATTAATACTACATACATTTTTTTTCTTTTTTTTTCTTTTTTTCTTCTTCTTTTATAAAACATGTTCAAGAACTTCATAGCAAGGTCTAGAGGTTGGAAGTCAGTAATAAGCCCTGAGTGTTCCCTCAGAGTGTAAACCCACCAGAGCCTAGACTACCAGGGTAATGGCATTGGCAAGGCACACCCATGGGCTCAGTACCCAGGGTGACACTTATTGGGTTTGGATGCTATGTCAACATGAAGGTGTCTAAAGTCACTGCTTATTGAGGGGGTGGGCGTGGGGGAGCGGGATGGGTGAAACCACAGATTTGAGCAGGGGAGTGGTGGTAGGCATGACTGCCCAAAGATTTGGGGGGGGGGGGGGGGGGGGTATGGGGAGCGTCCTTATTGTCACAGACAAGGGGCTTCACTCACTTTTGCCAACCCACCCAGTGACCTCAGTATAATAGTGGACTCGAAACCTTCCCAGTTTGTGGAGATGTGATCCTAATTGTGCTATAATGTAGACTCAGAACCTTCCCAGTTTGTTGAGATGCAGTCCAAATTATGCTTAGTACAATAGCAGACCTAAAACTTTCTCAGTTTGTTCAGATGCAGTCCAAATTGTGCTATAATGTAGACTCAGAACCTTCCCAATTTGTTGAGATGCAATTCAAATTATGTTTCGTAAAATAGTAGACCTAAAACTTTCCCAATTTGCTCAGATGCTGTCCAGATTGTGCTATAATGTAGATTCAAAGCCTTTCCAGTTTGTTCAGATGCAGTCCAAATTGTGCTGAGTAGACTCAAAAAGCTTCCCAATTAGGTGAGATGCAGTCCAAATTGTGCTGAATACTGAATAGACTCAAAACCTTCCCAATTAGGAGAGATGCAATCCAGATTGTGCTGAGTAGACTCATTGTGCTGAGTGAGCACAAAACATTCACAATTAGGTGAGGTGCAGTCCAGATTGTGCTGAGTGGGCACAAAAGCTTCCCAATTAGGTGAGATGCAGTCCAGGTTGTGCTGTGTAGACTCAGAACCTTCCCAATTAGGTGAGATGCAGTCCAGATTGTGCTGTGTAGACTCAGAACCTTCCCAATTAGGTGAGATGCAGTCCAGATTGTGCTGTGTAAACTCAGAACCTTCCCACTTAGGTGAGATGCAGTCCAGATTGTGCTGTGTAGACTCAAAACCTTCCCACTTAGGTGAGATGCAGTCCAGATTGTGCTGAGTAGACTCAGAACCATCTCAATTAGGTGAGATGCAGTCCAGATTGTGCTGAGTAGACTCAGAACCATCTCAATTAGGTGAGATGCAGTCCAGATTGTGTTGTGTAGACTCAAAACCATCGCAATTAGGTGAGATGTCCAAATTGTGCAGAGCAGGCACAAAACCTTGGGATTTGATAGACTGGCCCCAGTGCTGTGTGGGAAAGATGGGAGGGAGGCGTGGGAGGGAGGCGGGGGTGGGTGGGTGGGAGGGGGCAGGTGTATGTGTGTGTGCCAAGGTGCAGGGCACATGGTGGGGTGGAGTGCAGTTTGATTTGAAAGCCCCATGCTGCTGTCTGTCCTGCCTGGGAAACACCCTCCACACTACTGAGCCAGCTCCACACCCAGCAGTTGGAGTGGCCTTCTCCCCACACCTGGCCCCATAGCTCCTTGCTACCCCCCCACCCACCCACCCATCCCACTTCACCTGCCTGCACCTGAACATGTTCACTGACAGGACCCTGTGTGTGTGTGTGTGTGTGTGTGTGTGTGTGTGTGTGTGTGTGTGTGTGTGTGTGTGTGTGTGATACAGAGCTACAGAAGCGTGCAAAAATAAACAATGGGTGCACACACTCTCTCTCTCTCTCTCTCTCTCTCTCTCTCTCTCTCTCTCTCTCTCTCACACACACACACACACACACACACACACACACACACACACACACACACACACACACACACACACACACACACACATTCATGCACAGGTACTTACATGCACACACAGGCAGGCATGCACTTGCACGCACACAAGTGCATGCATGTGGTATATGTACGTGCACACGCTTGCACACATGCATGCATGCATGCACGCACACACACACACACACACACACACACACACACACACACACACACACACACACACACACACACACACACACACAGGCTTACATTCACACACACACACACACACACACGCACACACACACACACACACACACACACACACACACACACACACACACACACACACACACAGGCTTGCATTCACACACACACACACACACACACACACAGGTGTGGCTCAGGGGACAGTAATTGGTTTCCTTACCCCCCAATGCCAAACACAGGCTGCCACCTTGCCCGGGGTGCTCTGGACTTGATTAAGGAGCATAATAAACACTCCTGGCCTTGGCCTGTTTGACAGCCTCCCTCAGCCGGACACATGGCCTCATCCTGATCTAAAGGGGCTGGTGGTCACCTGTGTGCTGTACCACAGCTTGTCCGCATCCGGCACCCACTGTGGTGTTTCTCTGTAGAATTGAATGCAGGACAGTTTGTTTTTGTATCAAAGCCCAGTTGCTGTTTTGGTCATTTAGTGTGACTGTTAATTAAGGTGTATGTATCGTTTCTGTTGGTGCTTTGGTCATTTAGTGTGGCTGTTAAGGTGTATGTGTTTTTCTATGTATTTTTTGAAAAAGGTATTGTATTTTTGGGGGGGGTGGGGGGGTATTTGTTTAATAGATGTATTGGGGATTCATGTGTCACTTGCTGACAGTTGCAGAGCCATGCTGTTTCTTGAAGCAATGAACTGGTGTTGCATTTTTGCATTCTGCCAAAGATCAGATTTGAGTACTGATCACTTTATTTTTTGATTTTTTGTTGGTAATTACAGTCATACTGGTTTCATCTTGGTTTTTGGTTTTTTGCCCATGGCTTCTCATCAAAGTTCACCTTGCTTCAACATGCCTCACCACACACCTGTGTGTCTGTCCCCACAGGTCACCATAACAGTTCATTGCACCACTTCATCTCACCACTCACCACACCACACACCCCATGACAGCTTACCACACCACTCCACCAACTCATCCCCACACCCCACAACAGCTTACCACACCACTCCACCACCTCATCCCCTCACCCCACAACAGCTTACCACACCACTTCACCACCTCATCCCCACACCCCACAACAGCTTACCACACCACTCCACCACCTCATCCCCACACCCCACAACAGCTTACCACACCACTCCACCACCTCATCCCCTCACCCCACAACAGCTTACCACACCACTTCACCACCTCATCCCCACACCCCACAACAGCTTACCACACCACTCCACCACCTCATCCCCACACCCCACAACAGCTTACCACACCAATCCACCACCTCATCCCCTCACCCCACAACAGCTTGCCACACCACTCCACCACCTCATCCCCACAACAGCTTACCACTTCACCACCTCATCCCACACCCCACAACACCACTCCACCACATCATCCCCTCACCCTGTAGCAACTTAACACACCAGTCAACTGCCTCATCTCCACACCCCACAACAGCTTACCACACCAGTCCACCACCTTGTCCCCACAACAGCTTACCACACCAGTCCACCACCTCATCCCCCACACCCCACAAGTTACCACACCAGTCCACCACCTCATCCCCACACCCCACAAAAAGTTACCACATCAGTCCACCACCTCATCCCCACACCCCACAACAGCTTACCACACCACTCCACCACCTCATCCCCTCACCCCACAACAGCTTACCACACCACTCCACCACCTCATCCCCTCACCCCACAACAACTTACCACACCACTCCACCACCTCACCCCACAACAACTTACCACACCACTCCACCACCTCATCCCCTCACCCCACAACAACTTACCACACCACTCCACCACCTCATCCCCTCACCCCACAACAACTTACCACACCACTCCACCACCTCATCCCCTCACCCCACAAGTTAACACACCACTCCACCACCTTGCATCCACAACCCTGACAGCTCATTACACCACTTCCTCTCACCACTCCACCACCTCACCACCACACCTCACGAAAGCTCACCACACCACCTCATCTCACTGCTCCACCACCCCACCTCCACGCCCCACAACAGTTTACCACGCCACACCTTACCTCACCACTTCACCTTGCCACGCCATACATCCACACCAGTCACCACCACACTGCCCCTCTCCACACCACACCACTTCACCTCCAGGCTCCTGCACCTCTTACCACACCACTGCCACACCTCACCTCACCACTTCACTGTGGATGTCAAGATACCAGACAGCTTTGTTAATCCTTACAAATCATCACGTGCGCTGCGGGAGTTATGTCATGCAGTGGTTGGTATTTGGGCAAGCGTTTTTTTAATTTGTGTGTGTTCACGGCATTTCAGGTGAAGGCCCTCCACGGCATGGGGACCACCATCGACGTCATCCTGGTCAACGGCACCATTTACGAGGGGCAGACCATCGTGCTGGCTGGCACGGAGGGGCCCATCATCACCACCATACGAGGCCTGCTCATGCCCCAGCCCATGAAGGAACTGCGGGTCAAGGTAGGCGGTGGACTTTTGAGCGTCAAGACGAGACTGTATAGGACAGGATAGGTGTGGCCCATGGCGTTGCAGAGCAGAACGGTTGCAGAGTTCCAGAGTTGCGCGCCAGGAACCCTGAGTCTTCCGGCATGCATTTGTGGCGTTATGACAGGCCATCAAGATGCGCAAAGTTTCTGACCCTTAAATTTCTTTGTGTTTTGTGTTTTCTTTGTGTTTTGCACAGAATTAGAATGCCAGTGTGCAACTTTTGTGTGTGTGTGTGTTTACTATCCAGCTGATTGTTGGGGGGGGGGGGGGGGGGGTTACTATCTGTGTGTGTATTATCCTTTTGATTTGTGTGCATGTTTTTGTTTTGTTTTTACTATTCCTATTTACTCTTGTGTGTGTGTGTGTGTGTGTGTGTGTGTGTGTGTGTTTGGCTCATCCCTCTGCTATACGATTGGATTTGCTGTGGTACATGTCTAAGGCCTGTGTATCTGTTTATCCAAAAGACAGGTTGAGAGAGAGCACATATTTTTATTTGAAAATATCTGTTCTTTTTTTTTCTTTTTCTTTTTTCTTCCCCCCCCCCCTGCCATTGTTATTAAGACATTGAGGTCTGTTCATTGTAGTGGCAGACAGCCTTCAGTGTGGCAACATCTTACCCTGGTTTTGCCGGGGAAACCACTGAACTCTTTCTCTGCCGGTAAGGCGTCACCTGATGGCCTCCACGGCAAAGTGCTTCCTGTTTTCCAGTAGGATTATATTTGATGCCCTCCTTCGGCTAAAACTTTTTCCCCCGTGAATTCCTGAGTGAAGGAGAGCTCTTGAGTTGTATGTTTATAATGGGTATGTGCTGCATTTTTATTTTTTTATTTTTTTTAAGGGTTCTTTTGAAGAGTGATTTAAAAATGCACTCTTGAAAAGTGCACTCTTGGGAGGGAGTGGAGAAGTGCAGTACATTTCTTTGACTGGGAAAGGGGTTAAAGTTCTAACTGGAATGCAAAATAGTTTTGTTTTAATTTAAAAGAAGTAATTGTGGTAATGTGTTGGAAACATCAAATGCACCTAAAAACAGAACGAATGAAGGGATAGAATTTTGAGTGTTATATTTAATTTATTGCCTGCAGAAAGCGTACGTTGTGCTGTAGTCTGTTGGTACGCTTTGTCGCTTCAGTGCAGTGAACTTAACTCTGGTTGGAGAATAGATCTTCATAAGAATGATTTATTATTACACTGTCTGGAGACGAAGAAGAGAAAAAATTTTTTGATCAGAATAGATCTTCATTATTATTACACTATCTGGAGACGAAGAAGAAAAGAAAAAAAATTGATCAGGGAGGGAGAGAGGAAATGCAGGCTTTTTCTTACAACAGTTCTTAAGAAATGCTGCAGTGAAAGTTTGTCCGAACAAGTCACAGAAACGTCATTAATGCTGCAGTTCTGTAAGGTGTGCCCAGGTGTTCATGTTTTAGAGTCACTTTATTTAGTTCATTTCCTGTGACCATTAACACTATAATATTTAGGATTAGGAGGGTGCAGGTAAAGAGGAGCCCAGCTTTATCTTAATGGGGTATATGAGCATGTGCCAAAAGGTGGTGCTTAGAAGGTGGACATTAGAGTGAAAAATAAAAGCAGAAAAGTCATTTAGCAAGTAACACCATTTCAAAGATAAGTCTTTTTCATATACATTTCAGGTCTAAAAAAAGATAACTTGATGAAGCAAGTCTGAGAAAAAGACATTTAAAGACGGACACCTGAATCTGTCGGATGCAACACAGGACACAGTGTTTGTTTTGATTTAATCTTTGAATTTAATGATCGCTATCAATCTGTGGGGAAATAAACATTTATCATTTATAACAAGACAGTAGAACTTAAACTGACTCAATTCACTTTTTATTTCATATTCAAAATCATAACAATGATGTCCTGTGTTACATCCGAAAGACTGCCACCTTAATTTTTGTAATAAAATAAAAATGAAACACAACACTGAATCAAAAATAGGATGTGTTTATTAGAATTTATCAAGCATAGTTGTTTCCATGACTGCAGCATGAAATAAGGTCATCAACAACATTTTTTTACATTTTATCTGTCGGATGTAACGATTATTGGATGGACATAACATTTCCCATGCTCACAATACACAGCTTATAAAGTAACAATGCTAATTTCCCTACACTGCAACAAAATGTTACCAGCTGATTTAGTAGTAGTTTTGATGACTGCAGCACTAAACAAGTTGCTTGTATAGTTGTAATTTTGTCAAAGGCCCTTTTTAAGCATTTTATCTGTTGGATGTAACAACTCTGTGGTGGACACAACACTTCCCTTTGTAAAGTTTGTAAACTTTCCTTTCCTGTAAAACATATGCACAGCTAATAAAATCACTTAGTTTTCCTACATCTGACACATTGCTGTAAATATTGAACAAGGCCAAAACCATTATTTAAAGTAATGCACTGTCGGATGCCATGCATATCAATCAGAGGACACAATGGAATATGTAACACTGGACAGTCAGTATGTGACTTAGAAAAAGTACAGCCAAGTTGTCATTATTATTCTTTCATTGACAAAACAGAAAACCATATGAATTACAAATGTACATTCACCCTATACCCTGTTGTTAACAGAAGGTAAAATTCAATTACCAAAGGCATTGATTTGGCATTCAAGTCTCACTACCTGGAATAACAACTGTAACACATTGTAAGTACCCAGAAACAGTAATGCAAAATCTGCAAACTGATGACAAAGCATAGAGAATTTCCCATGTTAATACTAATTCTTCCCATCCTAATAAATTTAAAAGATTTGTTTTCAGTGAGTTGGCAGTTCAGCATTGAGACATATCTTTATTTCTCTGCTGTTCCTAAGTACTGCAGTGCTTCCCAGGACGAATCTGGCTTCATGCTCCACTAACGTTGTCCCTGCTGTGTCTTGAAAAACACTTGCTCTTCCCCTTTTGGAGCATCAACCTCTTTAGCCTGAAAAGAAACATGCATGTGTACAAAATAAGGCAATATAACAACTGTTTTTGAGGATATGTCTCCATATTTATAGGTATGCAAATCTGGAGACGTACATGCATATAAGATATTGTGTGTGTCTGCACGCACACGTGTGTGTGTTTTGACTTTCCCCAGAATATATGTACATCTATATCAGACATTAGGTAATATTACCAACATATATAATATATATATAGCACTGTAGTTGAAACATAATAACACAAATACCAGGTTACCCTCTCCTTTTTTTAAAGTTCTGTTCATTTGGCCTTTTCACCCTACTAACTTCCACCCCCACCCTACATTGTGCCACAGTGTATTGTATTTTGTGTTGTATGAATTTTTTGTCTTCATATTGCATATTTATACAAAATTATAGTGAATTGTCACAAGAATTTTACTTTATATGCTGCACTGTATTGTATTTGTACTGCAGTGCACATATAAAACTACATCAGTTAAGAAATTTTATTCTGGCTTTCACTAGTTTCAGCACATACTTTAGAATGCATGTCCTGCTAGAAATGGATTCAAAACAACAATATTCAATAACAATATACTTTATTCATCCCAGGGAAATGGGAAGGCCTGGGAAGATTAAAAAAAAAAAAAAATCATCTCCCTAATCACAATGTTAATGTCATGGTAATGCTTCTTTTCTTTTGTTGTTGTTGGGTGTTTGTATAATTTGTATAAATTGGTATAAATAGATAATTTACGGCTATGCCTTTTAAAAAAAACTCTTAGTTCACATCACAGACGGCAATAATAAACCTGTAGAGTTGCAGAAGTGTACTGAGGAGTAAGAGTTTGTGTCATGGCATCATGCTGTTCCGATCGACTGAATAAATGAAAAAAAAACGCTGTCCGACAGCGGCAAATCAACTCCAAAACGTGTCGTCGTAAACACGGGTATTTTCGCTATTACGAAGTAAACACTTGAACGTATATGTTTTTCTCTTTCAGTCGAAACACTAAGAAAAAATTAGTTCCCTCGATCGAAACTTGGACATTATTGTGCAAAAATCGGTCACTCGCGATCGAAACACTGACCTAAGGCCCGCTTGTGTCATCCGAGAAACAGCTGGTTTTCGAACAAAGACATCACTTTGAATTTGCACACTGCTGACCGAAACCTGTTTAATAATGGTCACTTCGCTTACAATTACGAATGAAAATGCAAAAATAACGTTGTATTAATGAAAAGTAACAATTTAATCTGTCGGACGCAACATCACATTTCGATCAAAATTGTAAAAAGGTACATGACCCAAATCAAAAATTCACTCACCATTCCTTGTTGGCACCATGTTTGAAGAGAAAGTAGGCGCAAAGCACTGTGGGTAAACATGGCCGCGCTTTGTGCATGCAAAAAGACCGCAGTAACAAAATTGACGTTTATCCCCAGGATCGGCAGTTTTTCGATCGTAACGGCCTGACAAAATAAAAACTCAAAATTTTAAACTTGAAAAAATGTATTACAAACGGAATCCAACGCTTTTATTATCACTGCTTTCGACTGAATACTGATTTTAGCAACAGCTTGTTTCACCACCCACAAGTCCGCAGTGAATAGTAGCAGACGAACGTTTTCGTCAGCATCGGAACCGGACCCAATGCGTTTCGATCGAAATAAGCTTATGTTTATTTCAATTATTCAGATTTTACAAGTAGTTATGAGCCATTTTCACAAGCATTAAAAAGCTTTGTCTATGTCCTGTCAGGCAGCAAAGGGAAAATTGCCTAAAGAAGAAAGATGCAAACTAAACGACAACTGAAGCGGTGCACCCGAAATGTCCACCCTTCTTTTGCCGATTTTCGGCCCGGACTTGGTGTAAATTTTCATATTTTACTAACTCAGAACTGACTTTGGGAGTCAAGTTTATCTTTATTATCTCTTTGATGCATACTCTTTCAGATAAAGTTAGGTTTGTTCAGAGAAAACTTAAACCTGAAGAAGCCTTTAGGACCAAAAAATGGATGGTCCTTGCCGAGCACCTTTTGGCACAGGCTCATATTCATGAGTAGCAACAGCAGCTGCATACATATAAAACATATATATGCATGGACATACAACAGTAAAAACATACACATGTACAAGAGTGCATGGTTGTGCATACATATAAAACATATACAATACAATAATACTTTATTAATCCTTAAAAAGGAAATTCAGTTGTCTAACAAGGACATAAAAACGTAGTTGAATACTCTACAGTTTCACACCCTTAATTAGAATTAAAAAAAATAAAAAAATAGTGAATAAACAGTAGGAAAATACAGTTGCAATCACAATGACAGTGTATACATGTACAAAAGTGAAAACATGTACAAGAGTGCATGGTCGTTTTTATTGTGCCAGTGTACAACTACCCCCCCCCCCCCCATCTCCCCCCCCACCACCACACCTCCCTAGGAATTTAAATTACTTATATTACTTATGCCCCCCTGCCCCCCCAGCAAATGCTGTACTCTTTGAAGTCCTCTCATATTTTACCTGCAAAGGTTAATCTTTGTGCCCCATCCATTTCCTGTACAGCGTACAAAATGGTATGTGTTAAGTCCCCCATTTGTAACCATGGTTTGCACAGCAAGTACCCTATGCATCCTCTTGCAAGCCACTAACTAAAAAGTAAAATAGTACTGGATTCATGCTGCTGTCTTTAGACAGGCCCTAGTGTAGGCACTCTTATGTTTTCTGATTCATCATAGTGCTAAAACTGCTTAAAAACACATAAGGGGGAAAAATATACCCAGAGACGACTTAGGGAGCATGTCTGATATCATGAATTGCCTGTTGGAGCATGAGCTGATGTATGCTGGTTTTCACGTGTCAAGGACATTGACTGTAGACAAAAAGGAAAATTGCGTTGTTATTATTATGGGTGTCCAGGACTCTCTGACGTGACACGGCAGACTTCCTCATGCAGCAAATTCTTCACATTGACCCAGCAGTACAGCAGTGTCTTCACCAGCAATCGCTCTCAGTTTGATAATAATGATTATAATTATGATTGATATAATATCTATAATTAGGATTCAGTCAAGCCGACCGGGCAGGCCTTGAAAAAGCCCCAAGATGGGTGAAAATTTGGAGTAAAAGTTTCCAAACCAAGACATACTTGGACTTTGTTCTTCTCTCTCTCTCTCTCTCTCTCTCTCTCTCTCTCTCTCTCTCTCTCTCTCTCTCTCTCTCTTCTAATAACCCTCATCGTGTGGCATTTCATAGGCTTGAGTCCTAGAGTGGTAGGTGCATTTTCTTAAGTACTGTGGAGCAAATTGATCATGAAAAGTTATCTGGTGGGCGCAGAACAAGTAGAGTGAGGGTCACTGACACCGTATTCTGCTGTATGGAGTTGTGTAGACGGTTTGTTTGCTTTCCACAGTTTTTAAAAACCTGACATTCACCCAAAGGTTTGGGTGAAAAAATAGCCTGTGCAGTTCTTTCCCCACACCTGTAGCTGCCAATGCCATGCATACACTGTACATGCTGTCATAGGTGCAAGTGCAGTATTACCCACCATGAGTTTAGTAATGGAGTGTTATGTTCTGTTCAGTTTAGTTCAAGATGGTATCTGAGGGCTCGGAAAAGCCCAAATGTGCTCCACCCATCTCTCAGAAGTTTCCCAACATTGCCTTTGAAATGGTTCCGATGCTATCTGGGGGATTTCGATTGATGTCTCGAGCCTGGTGCAGGATCCCCATTGCGCTGATGAGATCTTATGTTTTTGTCTGTGTTCTTTTGTTATGTGACGAAGACTACTATGGCTGAGAGTGATCCTGGTCTGGAGCGCAACAAGCGTCTTTTGGTTTGGCCCCAGTGGTCTGGCTAGCCACAGTGTTATGCCAGTAATGACACTGACACTAGCTTCCGATCAGGGCCAGTATGTAGGGTACCTATCAGATCGTTTCACTGATGTTCTGCAGCCATTTTTTTTTTTTTTTTTTCTCCCACCAGATTTCAGTAGGGCACTCTTTGGGGTGGCTTAAAGTTGGCTGATGGCAAGGCAGTCGGATGTGTAGTGGTTGATTTTGCATGGCCAGCAGATAGATCTGTGCTGTTGTGGTTTTTCATGTCATGTCATTGTCAGCTGTGTGAGTTCTACCAGAGCAAAGCAGCATACAACAACAACAACAAAAATAAAAATGCGTGGATATACTGATAGAGTAGATCTGTAGAGTGTATAACTGCTGACAGAGCTGCACCTTGTTTGCAGACATGCACGCTGTTGGCAGACCCGTGTATGGTCTGTCTGTGTATGATTGTCAGACCTGCATATTGTTTGCAGACTGGCCGGTAATGTTGGCAGAAGACCTGCAGATTAATTATTGGCAGGCCTATACATGTACAATTGGCAGTCAAGCCTGTGGTTGGCAGGCAGCATATTGTCTGCAGACTGGCTGGTGTTGTGGGCTGACTGGCTAATATTGTTGACTGACCAGTCATTACGGTTGTGTTGACAGACTTGTTATTTGACCAACTTTGTGGTGCAGTACAACAATGCTTTATTAATCCTTAAGAAGGAAATATGATTGTCTTTCACCTCATTCACATAAATGCTGCCACATGCTTAATTTAATCTTAAGTAATACCCTCCCCCCCACACACACACAGGCACACACGAAGTAATATTGGCAGACTTGCATATATTTATATCAGCCTGCAGAATATTCTTGGCATGTCTGCATACTACTGGCAAACCTGCACACTGACACTGGCGAACCTGCATGCTGTGTACAGGCCTGTTTAATGCTGGTAGACCTACATGATCATGTTTGCAGGCCTACATATTGTTGAGTTGACACAATGATTTGCAAGATGATGGCATGCTACTGAGCATTGTTGGCAGAGCTTACTTTTGGTCAGCCCCGACTTTCATATTGTTGGTGGACATGCATGCATGTTGGTGGACATGCACGTTGTTGGCAGTAATCATAATTCACGCTGTTGGCAGCAGAGCTGCAGATTGTCAGCAGATCTGGTCTTCAGATTGTCAGCAGACAGACCTGCACACATTGCCAGCGGGCCTGTTCATGTTGTTGGCAGATCTGGTCTTCGGATTGTCAGCAATCAGACCTGCATACGTTGTTAGCGGGCCTGTTCATGTTGTCGGCAGATCTGGTCTTCGGATTGTCAGCAGACAGACCTGCACACGTTGTCGGCGGGCCTGTTCATGTTGTCGGCAGATCTGGTCTTCGGATTGTTGGCAGACAGACCTGCACAAGTTGTCGGCAGGCCTGTTGACGTTGGGACTTTGTGTGGTTGCAGACCAATACCTACCAGCACCAGAAGTCCGTTCAGGCAGCCCAGGGGGTCAAGCTCATTGCCAAGGATCTGGAGAAGGCACTGGCTGGTCTGCCTCTCTATGCCGTTCACAATCATGACAAAGATGAAATTGAGTATTTCAAGGTGAGTAGTACTCTGAAATTAACACTGGGGGTGGGGAAGGAGGGGCATGGGGGTGGGGGGGGGGGGTGGCCTGCGAAGCGTAGGACTGACGTGAGAGGCAGCTGCTGTTTTAGCTGCTCTGTGTATTATGTATGTATGTGTGGGAAGTGTGTGTGTAATTGTGGATGGTTGGATGTGGAATGTTTGAGTGCTGTTGTATGCATTTGCAGTGCTTGTCCTTTTTATTTTATATGTTTGTTGTTGTCCTTGTGCTGAATCTTATGGTTTGGGTGTTGTTGCTAGCTGTGAACTCCTGATTTTTGTTTTGACAGGGCATACTGCTGTATAGTAGTAATTATTATTACTACATTGGTGGTCTGCTTTGTGCTCCATTAAGTCTGTGCTCATGAGCATACTTGTCCAGACTTGTAGTGTGTGCGCGCGCGTGTGTGCATACCTGTGTGCATGTGAATCTAGGTATTTGTATGTGCATACATGTGTTTACCTGCATGTGTATACACATACCTGTATGTGTGCATGCATGCACCTGTGTGTATTGCACGTATGTGTGTGAATGCCGTAATGGGTTCTTGTGTAAGTGGGTGTTCCGCAGCGGCAGACAGATGGGTAGATGGAGAAACAGCGTGGGACATGTCTTTCTGACAGCGAGACATTCTACAGCGGGCCGTGCATAATGGTTTGGGTGCAGTTTGCTGATTGCAGTACATGTTGAAGGATGAATCGCTGGTGTTGTGAACGTTTGTCTTCAATACCTTTCCCTTTATTTCGCTTTATTTTTCAAGCAAAGCGGGATCCGGATAGTTGTGCAGTCCTCTTCCTTTCTTCTGTAATAGGGCTGTCACCATCCTCATCCTTCTTAGTGCTTTGAAACGGTTCCAGCCCTGCTGTTGTGTTTCTTGCAAGTTTCAGAATGATCCCATCTGTTAGATGGGGGGGGGGGGGGGGGGGGGGGGTTAGCTTTTGTTATCAATTCACAGGGTGGCAGAAACACATTTTTTGAGTTGCCCAAGAGGAGTAGAAAAGCATCCGGCAAGCCAAGACAAAAACCACCCAAAAAAAAAACTCAACATAAAAAACCCTCCAGGGGCGAGTCGCTATTTTCCTTCTGCAATAAGGTGTTTTCCAAATTTACCCAACAAACCTTTTGATCACCATATGTGTTATATTTGTGAAGTGATTGGTTTTGTAGATTGACTTGACAGAGGGTTGATATATATGTGAGAAGAGTTTAGAAATGTGTATGTGCTTATGACCTGAGTTTGACTGTCATAAGGTGACCCTTGTGGTTGACAGGAAATTAAAATCCAGTTACTACTACTACTACTACTATTGCGTGCAATGCAATGTTGTGACCATTGGTTGAGGGGGTGGGTGGGAGGGGAGTGTGGTCGCAGGGTTGTTGTGTACTTTATTGGTGTGAATGTATTTGGTGCTTTTATCTTTTTGAAAGCCTGCGTGGATGCGTTGTGTGCATCTAGCACTGCGAACATGCAAGTTTTTGTGTGGAAGTTTTTATGCACCATGTATAAATTTTCAGTCTTTCATTTATGTTGGTTAAAGGAAAAAAAGATTTTCTCATGCAGCTTTTTTTGGGGGGGAGAGGGGGGGGGATGATCTCGGGGCTGATAGTATTTCCATTTGGACTAGTGGATTTTTGTATTTACTGGCCTGGCGGGACAGTACAAAATGTTCAAACCTCAGCAAGCCGAGTTAAGCCGTTGTTGGACATTATGAGTGTCGAGCGAATGCTCACCTTGACTGTGTGCGTTGACAGGCGGAGGCACAGCGAGGACTGGATGATGCCCTGCAGTCCATCAAGCTGTCCGACAGGGGCGTCTTCGTGCAGGCCTCCACCCTGGGCTCCCTGGAGGCGCTGCTGGAGTACCTGCGCAGCACTAAGGTCAAGGTGGGTGCCTGCCCATGGCTAGCATGGACGACTACACGTTTGTGGGAACTCTGTGAAACTGCATTAATCAGTTGCTTGTTCATGCTTAGGATATCTGTTTGTAGTATAGTGGTGGTGATTTGTGTTTGTAGCATAGCAAGGACTGGCTGTTTAACCCCTTTGCTGCCATGATCTCGCTTGAAAACGACCAGTAAAACTAAAAAGTCCAGAGTTTCAAACCTTTAACTTAAAGGTTTGAAATTTCGGACTTTTTGGGGGGTAGTTTAAGCCTTTCCCTTTCTGTTTTCTTTTTCGCAATGGCATGTGAAAGGACATTCATCAAAACAAACAGCAGTGAAAGTAGTTTTGTTATGGGACTGGAAAATACGCTGTTTGCAAGCACGTCCCTTCAGCTTCAAGCCCAGAAATGTTACCGGCTGGGGCAGTGAAAGGATTAAAATTTAAATAGGTCCAAATGGGCCCAACACTGCTATCCTTGAGTATTCAAGTTTTCAAGTCTGAGTTCTGGCTTGGTTCTTGGTACTGAACCAGTTGATGCCTGGTGAACTGTGGAAGGTTACGTCAGAGTGAAACATGGGTCACAATGGTTTGGTGTACTCGAGGCTGTTCACGCTTACAGCAGTGGAACCCAGCTATTAAGAATACGATAGGTGGCGCCCATCGTGCATCAGAATGTGGTCTTCCAAGCTATGCCAGGGGTTGAAGGTCCAGGGAGTTTCCTCTCAGAATCTGGGATGGATTTATTGTTTTGTCACATCTTTATATATGATTAATGATAGTGATACTACGTTGTGAGCTGAAAGAGTAAAACTAAAAGGCAGGGATTTTGTTGCTGTTCTTCCCTCCCCACCCCCCACCCCCATCTTGCTCTCTCTTTTTTTTTTCTTTTTTCTTTTTTTTCTTTTTTTTTTCTTTTTTTTTAGTATTATTATTTTTGTTGTTGTGGGTGGGAGGGGGTACAATTCAGAAACTCAGATAATCTCATTTGAATAACACTACTTCAGTACAATGACTGTACATAAAGCAATGCTGATTTCTGAACTTGCACTTCGTTGCCATGATTCAGTCTTGAAAGCACAGTTGCTGCAGCTATTGTTTAAGCTTTGAGATTACTACAGAGTAAGGCCATACTATGGCTTTCACACCTTCTCTTGCTGCAGACCCCACATTTGGAATTCACTCCCACAAGACCTTAGACACTGCTCAACCCTGTCATCTTTTAAAGCGAAACTGAAAACCTTCCGCTTCTCACAGTATTTCCATCCTAACTAATATCAGTACCCAGTTTCTGCTACAGTCATTGTGTGTGTGTGTGTTTGTAGTGCTTTTTTTTTTTTTTCTTTTTTTTTTTGTATAATACTTTATGTAAATTGTTTTGGTAGGACTATGCTCTACATGTGTATAGAATATCATACTTAGGTTAAAATCATGTGAGTGCTCAGGGCATTGATGAGCGCATGATAAATGTACATGATCAATGTACATTATTCTTATTAGATATTGACAGCATGGCTATACCCTTTAATTCATGCTGGTGTGGACTGCTCCGTTTCAGTACGCAGGCATAAACATTGGCCCGGTTCACAAGAAGGACATCATGAAAGCTTCCATTATGCTGGAGCATGACCCTCAGTGAGTACAGGCCATTTATTTGACTCTTGCACAAGGCTCTCCAGTGTTCTAATCCTTCCATTATGCTGGAGCATGACCCGCAGTGAGTACAGGCCATTTATTTGACTCTTGCACAAGGCTCTCCAGTGTTCTAATCCTTCCATTATGCTGGAGCATGACCCGCAGTGAGTACAGGCCATTTATTTGACTCTTGCACAAGGCTCTCCAGTGTTCTAATCCAGAAATGCAGGACGCATGACGTCTTGATGCATGAGTGGCTTCTGCAGGTTTTGTAATTGTATGGTGAAATCCGACAGGCTTGTCTGCAATTGTGACATTTGCTTTAGCTCGTCTGCAGTTGTGATATTTCCTTTGGCTTGTCTGCTGTTGTGACATTTCCTTTTGTAATTGTGTGGTGAAATCTGATTGGCTTGTTTGCAGTTGCGACATTTCCTTTGTAATTGTGTAGTGAAATCCGATTGGCTTGTTTGCAGTTGTGACATTTCTGTGGTATGACCAAAAACAAATGCCCCACAGCTGGAAGAAAACTCGATTCACCTTTAGTTTGTGTCTGGTATATCCAGGCGTCATCTTGTTTTGGATTTTGTTTTCTAATTCCGCAGACTTCACAAAGCTCATCTTTTGAACCCGTATTTTATTTTTACTTTTTTTTTTTTTTTAAAGAGGGGGGAAAAAAAGAAAAAGAAGGGACTGTTCTTCTTTGCTTCACTTTCCTGTCCTCCTCCACGTGTGAGGTTTCACCTTCTCCGCCCTTCTCAGTGCTTGTTGTAGGGGGGTTGGCATTTCCAGCCCTGGTTACCTTCCCCTGTAGATGTTTCAGCTTCAGAAATGTAACAGTAAGGGCCAGCAGGCTAGGGCAGACGTCTGTGGCTGGGATGTCAGCACCATCTCGCTGTGTTGTGAGGCAGAATGAATGGCTTTCACTGGGTGACCACAGTCAAGGGGTCATTGTCAAAGTGTCACTTACCCCAGGACACACGCAAGCTATTATCACGCAGGCTTGGCACGTTTCCTGTGCCGGTGGGGTCCTTCTCTGGCTCATTCACTTGTGTCTTTTTTGGCACACATGCACCCCCCCCCCCCCCCCCCCCCACACACACACACACGCACAAGCATGCATGTGCACACATACATGCATGCATTCTCTCTCTTATCATTCACACACACACTCACTCTCTCTCTCTCTTTCTCCCCCCCCCCCTCTCTCACTCACTCACTCACGCATGCACACACACACACACACACACACACTCTCTCTCTCTCCCTGTCTCTCTCACTCTCACGCATGCACACACACACACACACACACACACACTCTCTGTCTCTCTCTGTCTCTCTCTGTCTCTCTCTCTGTCTCTGTCTCTGTCTCTCTCTCTCTCTTTCTCTCTCTCTCTCTCTCTCACACACACACACACACACACACACACTTTTTTCCAATCCTCCCTCCCTCTCTCTCTCCCTCTCTCTCTCTCTTTGTCTCTGGCACACAGGCATGCACACAGAAGCATGTTTATATGATGCATGTGTACAATTATACCAGTCGCTAGTGGAGGAGATGAGAGTAATGAAACACATAAGCGAACATTTTTTGTGAAGCAGGGTGCAGAAAGAGGGAGGATTTGAGCAACAGAAAGACAAGGGGGAGGGGATTAAAATCGGGAGCTGTTACAATGATAGGGTTTGTATCCATTTGTTCATAATCATAAAGATTCATATGATGGATGGATGCAATTATGCTAGTTGCTAGTGGAGGAGATGAGAGTAATGGAACACGTAAGCGAACATGATTTGTGAAGCAGGGTGCAGAAAGAGGGAGGATTTGAGCAACAGAAAGACAAGGGGGAGGGGATTAAAATCGGGAGCTGTTACAATGATAGGGTTTGTATCCATTTGTTCATAATCATATGATGGATGGATGCAGTTATGCTAGTTGCGAGTGGAGGAGATGAGAGTAATGGAACACGTAAGCGAACATGATTTGTGAAGCGGGGTGCAGAAAGAGGGAGGATTTGAGCAACAGAAAGACAAGGGGAAGGGGATTAAAATCGGGAGCTGTTACAATGATACGGATAGGGTTCACGTCCATTTAAGACCAAACATTTTTTTCTTTTTTAACCGAGCCCTAAGAGCGGGCCAAGGACTTCCACTTTTAGACATAGAAGGTGCAGGGATGTACTCTGCAGTAAGCATGTGTGTGTGTGCTTTTGGGGAAACAGTGACGGCACACTGCAAATCGAGAAGGCCCTGTCTCAACGGGCAGCCATTGGCCCCCTTTGTGCGGCCGTGTTTAGCCACGAATCTTGCCTGCCAGAAATACGCACATGTATATATATATATATACATATATATAGTTCCACCCCCATATTTATCTGTGTAATGTTCTTGTAAGTTCCGCCCCTTGTCTCATCTGCCGTGCGCTGGGCAGTAACCAGCATGATTAATTAACAGGAGGGACAAAAGTTTAGTCATTAGCCTATTTGTCAGCAGCTGCCTCCCATCCCCCCTTCACCCAACCCCCTTTCTTTCTTTCTTTCTTTTTTTTTTTTTTTTTTTTTTTGATGGGATAATTAATCTTTTGCTTGTGTCACATTCGCTGTTCTGAATGGTGTTGTCTTCCCATGCGTGGAGAGATGAATGGCTCCATTCTTTTTCCTTAGCATGTCAGTTTGTCTCCCAGCTCTTGTTTATGCTTTAAGACTTTCGTGTCTCATTCATGCAGAGTTTCCCATATTTGGCAGTGTGGCAGCCTGAAGAATTTATTGGCCAAATGCCTGCTGTGTGTTTAACTTTAAGCAGTCACTGGGGTTTGAAAACAAGCAAACAAAGAAACACCTTGCTGTTGTTGTCGTTTGCATTTGTTGGAGTCTTGGACTGCCTGATTTTTCGTTTTGGTTTCTTTTTCTTGTTTAATGTGAACCAAATGACAGGTTTGGGCAGAATTTCTCAATGAATGGGGCGGGGGATCAGTAAAAAAAAAATCAATTGCCTGTCTTTCTGACTTGATGGCTGTCCAGCTTTTTTAACATGCCTTAATTATTATCACTGAAGCTTCAGCAGATTCAGTTCTAGTGTGTGTGTGTGCTTGCGTGCATGCATGTGTGTGTGTGTTGATTTTAGGTCAAAGTGTATGGGGGGGAAAAACAAGCCAGTAATTAATTGTTGAGGTATTGTGTTTAGATCTGGAAGACCTTAGAGTAAATCTGCTGGGGGAAGGGGGGAGGGGGGATTCAGTTTTAGGTGATATAAAAAGCTGTTCCACAATTGCCTGCACTGTTTTACTTTCATATTTTGAAGATATCTTGTCTTCATTTTTTACTGGATTGCAGTACAGTCAGTTCTTTATAATTGTACAGTGCATTGGCAATTGTTCACAAACCCTTTTGATCCAGGTCTGTTTGCTTTAGGAGCCAGTGCAGATTATGGAAAGCAGTATTCACCCACAGTTTTGTTGTTGTTGCTGTTCTCTTTTGGGTTTGTTGGGGGGGAAGAAGGTGTGAGGTGGTGGGGAGGGAACAGTAATGTTGTAGCCAAGTCATTTACAGTACACCTGATCTCTGAACACAACTGTTCTTTTGCAGACCCACAGACCCAAGCGCCTTAACCCTTTGATAGCCCATAGTCGTGTTTCACCTGGGACAGTGTATAAAGATAAAACCTAATACATTTGGAATGGTAATCTTGTTTTTTTTCTCCAGCACCGGCTGTTGGAGACTGTTCTGCGCTAAACCAAAGTCTGACTTGGCGTTTTGCAGGTACGCCGTCATCCTGGCTTTTGACGTGGAAGTGAAGCGGGATGTCCAGGAGCTGGCTGACAGTTTGGGCGTGACCATCTTCACCGCCGACATCATCTACCATCTGTTTGACAAGTTCACGCAGTACCGCGATGAGCTGCTGAAGAAGAAGCAAGAGGAGTTTTAAGCACGTGGCGGTCTTCCTTGCAAGCTGAAGATCATGCCGCAGTACGTCTTCAACAGCCGAGACCCCATCGTCATGGGCGTGGTTGTCCAGAACGGCTTCCTGAAGGAAGGGACGCCCATCTGTGTGCCTAGTAAAGATGTGAGTCGTTCATTTCTCCATTTGGGACCCTTGCTTTTTGGGGTTTGAATTTAAACAGTGTTTTGTTTAATATGTCTGTTCACACCAGAGAGATAGACTTTAAATTTAGAATTTATTCACAGTACATTAAAATGCATGCATGTGTGTGTGTGTGTCTATATATGTATTTATAAATGCATATGTGTGTGTGTTTGTCTATATATATATATGTATTTATGTATACACTCAAGCATCGGTGTACGACATGCTTCCTTAAACTAGCCCCATAGTTGGTTGATCTGTGTAGGTCGCTGGAAACAGCCAGCTAACTGATTCTTTTGTTGGCGTGTGTGTGTGTGTGTGTGCATGCCATTTGTGTTGTATGCTTTGAATTTTGAAAATATGTGCATTTAAAAAATGTATAAGCACTTAGGGCCTGTGCAGGTTAGGTGCTGTAAGTATCCATTATTATTATTCAGATGGCAGTAAGTTTGTAACTGCACACACAACCCAGACTACCTCAGGCTGCATTTAGTAGGATCAGCGTACCAAGAGTACACATACAAACCATGATTTTCATTGGCTGTCGACAGCTCCTGTCAAATCAAAATAGATGACGATGGAGCAAGTGTAAAGCCTATATGACAGGATCAGACGCTCAATGGCAGCATCACAGTCTGTCGTTCCCCCTGATTGATTGAGTGTCATGTTTTGAACATGGATCACAGCTGTAAATCCCACTGGGCCAGGCTGTGACAGATTTAAAAAAGAAAAAAAACATTAATGGGGATTAATTCTTCTGCTGTATTTGTTAAACCTGCTCAGGGAGATAGTTATAGATCTTTAACCTGCTCATGCATTCAGGGAGATAATTATAGATCTTTAACCTGCTCATGCATTCAGGGAGATAATTATAGATCTTTAACCTGCTCATGCCTTCAGGGAGATAATTATAGATCTTTAACCTGCTCATGCCTTCAGGGGAGATCATTATAGCTTGACACAAACTTAACCTTGGGTTTTTTATGCACACAGTTTTAGCAAGATCTCCAACGTTGGTTATTCTTTCTTTTCAGGGCTAACGGTCTGTACAAGTTTTTTAAACCTGCTTTTTGACCTTAGATCAAAAAATGTAAAATGGCAAGTTGAGTATGACTAATAATAACAACAGTCATTTCTATAGCGCTGTATCTCACCAACGAGGGTGAGCACACCACGCTTTGCAAGATCAACAAAGACCGTGCATAAAACCTCAAAAATAATATATAATTGTATTGTTAACATGCTGTACCCACATGCACGCGTACACACACACACACACACACACACACACACACACACACACACACACACACACACACACACACACAAGGAATGTAACATGGAGGGGAGGGCGAGGGAGGAGGGCCCCCAAAACGAAGACAGAATGTGAATCACTTGTGGTATTGTTTGTAGACTACTGTAAAGGTGTTGCAAGAGTGGACCATTTTTATGCTAAAACAAGACAGACGTGTTACTCATGAAGCTCTGTTCCTCTAACTTCTGCCTCTTTTCTCGATTCCATAGTTTTCCTTCAGGCCGTATCTAGCACAGATATACTCATCATGGTTGACTGGGCATTAATAATCTGTCTTAGTATCTACCAGGCCACATAATAGATCCCACTAAGC
>OY757549.1:17057934-17075434 GCA_963584105.1 Alviniconcha strummeri
CGGGTTTGGTGCAAGCTGGGTTCACGGTCAAAGTAAAGGTGATGACGTGATGAGATCAAAACCCACGAAAGGTTCAAACCAGACGAATGCCGATTTTAATTAGATAACACAAAACAGGGGCAACTTTTTCCCACTTATTTATTATCTTTCATTTATTTAGTGCTGGAGTTTGTTGCTTTTTCGTCTACCATGCATCTGTCGATTGTAATGTTAATAGTATCATTGGTAGTATTGTACTACCTTTGCCCACACTCAGACCATCACTTTCCGGCAGCTTATGTCGTAAACCAGTATTTGGAGTTTGGTGTCCGCCCTAATATAAACGTACTGGTTGTCCGGGCGTATAAAAAACAAGTTATTTTACTATTGTACCTTTGGGGGGGGCGGGGATAGCTCAGTGGTTAGAGCACCGGACTCGTGATTGAAAGGTCGCGGGGTTCGAATCCCTGCTGGAACGGCGGGAGAATTTTCTTCTCCAGGGTCGACTTTCTGTGCTGACTCTTATTTCGGTATCCGTTCCACCCCCGTGTTACCACAGTAGCACGTAAAAAATCCCGGTCATTCTGCCAAAAGTGCAGGTGGCAGGTTACAGCTAAACACGCATACACCTTACGTGTGTGGATTTTATTGAACCGTGCTTCGGCATTGGTCACAACTTGTCCCTAATATGTCAAATGACATCTGAGGACATTAAGCATCAACTCATCATCATATTGTACCTTTACTGTTACACTTTCCGTCTACCATGGTTCCTCGGTTATTTTGTGTTGTTTCAGAAAATTGCTTCCACAGAAAATGTGTGTTGTCTACTCAAAATCAATGTTCTTTTTAACCCTTTGTGTGTTTTTTATATATATATTTGACTTCAATTTTTTTTTCAGATTATTTTTTTAATACAGATAATGAGAGATGTATTATTTTAGGGTAATGATGTTTGGTGCTCTGGGGAATAGTTGTGTTATGTTTCATGTTATTTTTTTAACATTACGCCTGTCACTGTTTCCACTGCCCTCTCCACTTTTTCTTTTGTATCAGTGATTTTCATCTTTTTGGTTCCAGTCAAGCGAAGCAAGATTCTAAGGTATAATCTGAGAATGTGAGACGGATGTCAATCTCATTACATGTTTTTGTTTTATAACAATTTTTGAAGCATTTGTTTTTGTCCGTGTTTTATCTAATATTTATCACCATGATATAACCACACTGGCTGACAGGGCATAAAAACACTGAGTTATTTACTATCTAATATTTGGGTTTACTGTCTATTGCCACGGAGAGAAAGTATTACTAGTATTGATGAATACAGTATAATAAAAGATACACACACTCTCTCTCGTTCACGCACACACACACTCTTCTCTCTCTCATACACACACGCAAGCATACACACACACACTCCCTCTCTCTCATACACCCACCACACACAGCGAGCCAAAACTCAACACTGAAGTGACCGTCAACAGCAACAACTTTATATACAACTGCGAAGTACTGAGCACCAGATCAGCATCTATCGTCCAGTCTCGGCTACTATATATATATAGATATATACACTGTATCACACTGTACACGTACAGCCCAATGATCCCACACTTCCAACACACATCATCAGTGGCCTCGGGGTAAAAAGAGACACCCCCTCCCCACCCACCCCCTGATCTCTCTCGCTCTCTCTCTCTCTCTCTCCTTCCTTCCTTCCCCCTTCTAAAACAGAAGTATACATGTGTACATGCGCAGTCCTGTGGTGAAGCCACTCTCTGAACACGAAGATCGCCTAACCCACGAATTGCACAGGGGAGGGTTCCCAACCCTGGTCACACAGACAGACAAGACATTGCACCAACCCCTCCCAGTCTCGGTTCCAGAGACCCTTTTATCCCCCCCCCCCCCCAACCAATCAACCCCATCTAGACTCTACCCCACAAGCACAACCCCACTCAAAGATCTCAAAAGGGATTCTACATAATCAGTAAGGGGGAGACAAGGTCTAACAGATAATTATAAATGACCCCCCTCCCCCCTTTTCTTTCTCAAGCTTTCTAGTAGCTTGAGAGGAGAGATAGAAATCGAATAAATTTCTAGATCTTCCAACAACAACAACAAAAAAACAATAAACAAAGGGGGGGGGGGAATGGAGAACAGGTGTGTTGAAAAACAAGAAGCGTGTACATCGTGAGTTTATGCTTCATGAATCTGCTGTTCCTTCCCAAGCTCAGTTTTCTTCGTCTTTCACATTGCTTAGCTGTTGTGGTGTATTCCTAGGGGTACAACAGCTCCATGCCCCGATCATTACACATTACATCAAGACTGTCATGATAATCACTTGGGGCAGGGGCAAAGAACAAATTTAACAAATCTCTGCCTGACAGAGTAGCATACAAGACACAAGCTCTGAAAATGTTTTTTTTTTTTTTTATGTTCTTATCAACTCTCATTCAAATGACATCAGTCAATATTTTGTGTTCTTCTGTTCTTGTTTTTTTCTAAGAAATGATCCAGGGATTACAGACAACTGAGAGGAGGAATGAGCCAAATAATCAAGTGTCTTATTCTTCCATTTGCACATGATCATATGCATGTATGTTAACTGTTTAATAATCCGTAAACATTTACGTTTACCTTGAATTCTGAATTGATTGAAATTAACTTTTGGGCAGGTCACAGTTATGATTTTGACCTTGTGACTTTGAAATAAAGGTCAAGGTCACTGAAATATAAAGGTCAAGGTCACAAAATTTGTAAGCTGAGCAGGAAAAATTATACAGGTTATCAACTGATGCCAGTTCCAAGAAAACTCTGCTTACAGAACACTACCATGGTGGATTCAATATTCATAATGAAAATCAATTTGAGAAGAATTCCATTCAGAATGGAGTTTTATGCCAAATCTTTAAATGAAATCTACGAAAAACTGAAATATCTTTCAACTGTTTGTGATACAGACTTTCCCCCCTTTGGAGAAATAACATTACAACTTCAGAAGCTGGTTCATCCCAGGCCCGGGAAAGAAAACCTCAGCAGAGTCCGATTTATCAATCTCTCAAATCTACATCTGCATTAACAACAATCCCCCCCCCCGCCTTCCACTGCACCCCCCCCCCCCCCCCCAAAAAAAAAAAAAAAGAATTCCTGAAAGTAGAAGTTTTTGAAAACCTCAACCACGCTGACCAAGACAAAACAAAAATTGAATAGAACACGTTCAACATGACATCAAAAGATCTATGGCATGAAACAACACTGGACAAACACCAAAATGGTTGACTGAACAATACCTGACAACAAAGCCATCATGTGTACACCTATGTCAATGGATTGCTCTACAACTACAAACAAAATCAACATTAAAAGTTGTGTTTTTTTAAAGGCTCGCATTATTGAGTTGGCTAGGGGAACAGAATGTCATACCGATTTTCTCCAGTTCACAGGAAGGGTATTACACCTATGGTCTATGTAAAAGATTAAGACATAGAAAGAAAAAATACAATCTACAACGATTGTAACACTACAAAAAAAAAAAAAAAGACAGCTGTACCTGTTAATATTTAGTTGTATGCATACTTATCACTAGGTTTTGCGCAGGAAGAAAGTGTGTGGTTTTCAATCTCTCCAACCCACTGAACCCTCTTCCAAGTTCCACGACAAACACCTGTTCATTTTTCAATGGATTTTTGGTCATATAAAACCAGCTAGCAATTTGGACATCTATATATTTGTATCCAGCCCTACTCCTATATATTTGTGGTAAATCTTACTGGCAGTACTAGTCTACTACATACTTATTTACTATACAGACTGAATTTTGTTTGTGTATTAATATATTATGTACTTCGCTGCTGTGATTTCAAAATTCATACAACCAACTACAAGCTCGCAAGGGATATTCTTTTGAGATTAATACAATGACAATGAATATCAAGTTTGTTGGAGTGTTTTTTTCCCTTCTTCTTTGTTTTGATTTACCACATCCAATTTGCAAAGTCTGACCAATTCCCCTCCCAGGATTCCCAGTCAAACTGTCTAATTCTCTGTCAATTACCAAGTTCTAAAATTGTGGAAACATTCAATGTATTCAAGGGAGAAGCCATCTGTAAAACTGGAAAGTAACATTAAAGTAAATAAATAAATGAACACTTCTTCAGGAAACTGTGTCCACAGACTCCACTCTAAAGCTGTAGATTGTTTGAAATTTTGAGATAAAAATGGGAAGCGTTTTAAATCAAGTTTTCAACCAACTTTCAATTCAACATCATGCAGCAGGAAATAGGACTTATCACCAACCATTTCACTAAAAATATGAACAAAGTACCAACTCTGCAGAATGCACAGTACTTGTACAATATACTAAATCATGGAAGTAAAGCCAAACAATGTACAATCAATTGTTCATGAATCCTTGTGGTAAGGTCAATACATGACATTATATTGTAATAATAAATTATAGTTTTCATTGTGATGATTGAAAAGTTGATGATAACACTAACAACAAAGTCATGTTTTACACAATCATACAACTTCCATAGCACATCAAGAGTGATGATGGTGGACAGGAAAAATACTAACAGTAAAACAGGAATAATCAAGACCATTACACGTACACTGGCTTTACAGATGTTCAAATCAAAACAAAAAGTATTTGAACTGAACAACATCACAATGACAGAACAACTCCTACAGTAATAATAGTGGTTGACAACGTAATCTTTCCAGAGCTTCCTTACTTTTTTTTTTTTACTTTTTTACTTTATCCCATCTTCATATTTCCAGCAAACAAAAACAAGGTAATAATAATTATAGTAATAATCATGATGACAATGAACATTGATAATAATCAAATGCCAACTAAATAGGTTACAATAACAACACAACATTTTTTTCAAACTTGTTTTTATAGTTTTTTTGTTTGTTTTGTTTCGTTTTTCTTTTCTTTGTTTAAACTTTTGCCATTTATTAGCAAGCATTCATTTTAAATGCAACCTGCAGTCATCTGCCCCAGTTTTCTGAAGTCAGCCGGACAGACGCACAGACGGACATGGCAAAGCCATCCCCACTGCAGCACATCACACGAACCCTGAGCCTCAATCCAGGTGACACTCTGAAAGCACAGTAGCATGTACACAAAACAACCTGGTGTTCATTGTGAAAAGGAGGGAGGGAGACAACTCCACTGTTCCAACACTGACAAGGGAAAGCACTCCCACAGTACTCATCCACGATTCCATGCACACGGTCTTTCACGCGACCACTCGGAGGAAACCACAGTTTTTCTTTTCTTGACAACAGATCAACTGTCCTGCACTAGATCAAAAACCTTCCTGACTCCACTTCAATTCTCTAGTTCTAACTAGGCTTAAAATAAAGTACCGTTTCTTCCTTTTTTTCCTCCATTTTTGTTTCCTCTGAATTTTCTAATTCTCTGTCAACAAATTAGCATAATATTTAATAATGCACTAGTTAGTTACCTTCTCATATGCCTCTGCATCTTGACAGAGTATTTATTAGTTAGCAAAACACAGTCACCAAAAGAAAGTGAATGCAACTTTAAAGGTTGTTTGGACATTATGTACCATAAGAACTCGAGACGAAACTTTTAACGGTTGTTTGGATCTTTTGTACCGTTTCCCCCTGTGATGCAGGCAAGCAGGCAGGCTCCGAGCATTCTGAGGTAAGCGATCACACACCAAGCACAGCCACACTCTCTCCCGCAGCAGTTTTGCGCACCATTCCGTGAAACAAAGTTCTCCCCTTGCCATCCTCCCTTTTCCCTCCTGAACGACGGTGCTCCCCTGTCCTGTAGAGTGAAAAGGCGAAGCCCATCTCCTAGTCTTTGTAACAACCCGCTTTATCACCATGTAAAAACAAAGAGATTCTTCACTAATCCACTAAAAACAAGACAGCACATTATGGTCGGTTAATCGAATCCGACAGCTCTTACGAAAATACCGCGCACCCCACGCATTTCCAGTTCTCACGCGCTGGAGCTGTCGGATTCGATTAACAAGCGTCTCGTTTGCGAAGTGTTTGAGGTCTTGTCTGAGGGCCGCCTTGAACACTGGCAGCCTTTCTCGCGGCAGCAGTTGTAACATGCTGTCGTGGCCGCCAGGCACCCCCGCATCGGCCAGAAACACCATAGACATGGAAGGAACAAGGCTGAAGCAGCCAGACACGTCCAGCGCGAGCAGCACTTGCTGCCCCCACACGCGCATGGGTCATCGTAGCATGCGTTGTCCTCCTCTGCCCCACAGTGATAGAACGCAGTCTGAATGCAACAGAAGCAGGTGCACACATCCACAGCCCTGCGGGCGCTCAGCTCGTAGCGGTCCCCGCAGCACCACCGGGCAGGCAGCTCCCGCGGCTCCGAGCAGGCTGCGCAGCGGCACTTCCCACACTTTGAACAGATGATGGAGGAGTGGCCGTCCCCTGTGACCACTCCCCGCTCTCCTCCTCCGGTCCCTCCTCCCCCGCCCCCTGCCTCGTCCTTGAGTGGCGGTGATTTTGACGGTTGCGTCGATATCACTCCGCCACCACTTCCGCTGCCACTGCTCACGCTGCCCCCACTGCTGACACCACCGCTGCCCAAGGTGGTGGTGCGCTGGTTGGTCCGACAGGGCAGGCTGACAGCGTGTCCACTTCCCGCGACAGTGGGGGCAGGGCTCGGAGGCAGGGAGGAGGAGTTCAGCCCAATGTGGGAGGACTTGAGCGGCAGGATGGGCAATGGCCGAGGGCTGTCCACATACTCGTTGATTGCACGAGGGCCACACCGTACCTGGGCCAATGTGACAATGGCAGATGCATCTGGCGGGGGCAGAGTCCGGAGGGAGGATGTTCTCATTTGCTGTGCGGCTTCTGACAACTCCCAGTAGAGGGGCATTCCCCTCTATCCATTGGGACTCATTGCACTAATCTGAAACACACACACAGGACAGTATGAACACATTGGTAAGTGGTGACAATGATGACTTGTTGACAGGATAGTATGAATACACTAGTAGGTGGTGACGACGATGACTCATTGACAGGAAAGTATAAATACACCAGTAAGTGGTGACAATGATGACTCAATGGCTGGACAGAATAATACACTAGTAAGTGGTGACAATGACTCGATGACAGGACAGTATGAATACACTAGCATTAGTAGTACTAGTACTGTAGTAGGTGGTGACAATGATGACTTGTTGACTGAACAGTATGAATACACTAGTAAGTGGTGACGATGATGACTTGACTGTAGAACTGTCCAGCACTCAGTATCCGTGTAGCCTACAACTATAGCACAATCAACAAATCCAGCACTCAGTATCCATGTAGCCTACAACTAGCACAGTCTGCAAGTCAAAGCACTCAGTATCCATGTAACCTACAACCGTAGCACAACTGCGAGTCATGCTTGCAAAGCGGTAATGTTATAATGTCATTATGCTTTAATAGATTATTATAATATTAATATTATTGATGGTGCCCATCTTGTAACAGCCCAGAGCACTTACAAAAGCCTGCAGATATGCTCATTTTATCATGCGTGCACACTACAAATCCATGCATTACTGGTGATGTGTTGGTAGAATAAGGAAAAGGGAAATGACAAATCAGTATGCAGAAGAGAAGTGGGTTTTCAGTTTTGACTTAAAAGAATTCAAGAAGAAAGCAAAGAACGCTGGTGCCACGTGAAACTGTTGTATCTTGGCAGAAGTTCTGTGTACGCCATACAACCATGCACTAGTTTACAGTGTCACCTTATTTGAAGCCACTTATGTTGGGTGCAGGTGTGTTTAGCTGTAACCTGCCACCTGCACTTTTGGCAGAATGACCAGGATATTTTACACGCTAGCGGGGTGGAACAGATATCGAACCAGGAGTCAGCACAGAAAGTTAACCCTGGAGGAGGAAATCCTCCTGCAGTTCCAGCCAGGACTCAAACCCAAGACCTTTCGATCAGGAGTCCATCACCCTACCACTGAACTCTCCCCACTCTCCATAAAATATAATAATTAATATCGCAAGTACTAAACTAGTAAAGTCTGATTTACTGACATTATCAAACAAGTTACTTTATCAGTTTATGTCTAAAGAGACTCTGAAAATAATTAAGCGAGTCAACTGGAAAGGCAGAAATCGCAAGGTGACAAGGGCATTAGGTGAGTGGGTGAAACATGAAAGACTATCCTCTGATCTGCCAAACTGTAAACAAATGATGATAACCACAGAGTGCGAGGGGTATGAATGTACGCGAGGCAAAAATCACTCCCTTGGATGTGGGGCAAATCATTCACGTTTGCGCAGCATATTATTATTAAACAGCTGTTGCACTGCACAGTTCACAGTATCTGTTAAACGCAAACACGTTTGTTTTGGAATGCACACCAAGCTTGTAGAACTTGTAGTGGTGCACTACTGTAATGCACTAATGGCAGTTACTGACCTCAACTGTTGATGTGTTACGGCCCAGGACCAAACCTCTCCTGCTGGTGCTACCACTTTTCGTGGGCCCCGACGTTTCTGTGTGTTCTTAAAAGATGTTATTTTGTCTAATATGGCACTTGACAGGATTGTCAGTGTGGGGGTTAATCTAGATCAGCAGTAGAAAGAAGAAGAAAAAAAGCTGGACCTGAAGCTGTCATGGAACAGTTGCAGGGCCCATCCCTGATTAGGAGAATTTTCATCTTCAGTGTCAACTTTCCGTGCTGAATCTCATTTCATTTTCAGTACATGTATACAGGTGTTCCACACCTATTCTACTGAAAGCGCAGGTGCAGGTGGGTGATTGCAACTAAACCCCCACGCAATAAGTGAATAACACCCCTGTGTCCCCAGAAAAAGTGTGGGCCGACTCCCTGCACACTGTGGGGCAGAGTGGGGGAATCTATCACTGCACCTGGGAAACAAATTCTCAGCAAATCACCAGCAGGGAACATTGGTCCACAGCCATCTCAGCATGCTGAGCCACTGTGGACTGATCTCTGGCCTAAAAAGAGTTGAACTAGCATGGTGGCAGCACCACGCTCCGAGCATCGCTTCCCAGCACCTTCCTCCAAACTCTACCACAATTGGTTACGTCACTGAAGGGGCACTCTTTATCTCCGCACAGCTGTCCGCCGATGCAGTCAGCGCCCTCTGAAACGTCTGGGTACTAATAAGACTGTGGAAGCAACACAGCGCCCAAGCACCCACATAAACATGAGACGCATCAGCCCCGGGTACCAACAAAAAAAAAAAAAATTTGGTTTTATTTGTGCTGTTGTAAGCAACGTGGTCAGTTATAAATGTAACGTCTGATATAATCTGAGTTGTCTGTTACAAACTTACTGTCGTTTGAGCACCACTAAAAAAAAAAACGTTAGCTGACAGGTTTTTGAGACCTATGGTGACATTAACTATGGCAGTGGTTGGAGGAAGGCTGTTGTAAAGCAGTGCTTGGAGTCTGTGGCAGCACTGGGATTAATTAATTGTGTGGGCGGGGAATGATGATGATTCATCAAACATTCTTCAAAATCCTTCCCATAATGAGGAAAAAGGCCGCCCCCCTACCCCCCCCCCCCCCCCCCCCCAACTGGGAATCACACAAGCACTTTCAAACAGAACTCTAATTAGTAATTACGTCTAATTATCAGTGTTACTGTTACTAGTGTTAGCTGATGCTCTGTGCACTTCATCACTTAGCTGTATAGCTATGATGATGCAATCGGCCAAGTCAATGAGTGCTAGAGCTGCAAAGTACTGAACAAAATCCCCAAATGTTCTACATTCTTCAACTTTCAAGGATTGACCATGACTGAGCTTCAATTTGTTCAAACCAAAAGCACAACAGCTGTAACTCGACCAAGTTGGAATACAATAATATGAGGGCACATACACTGATCCAGTGATACACTGATAGTGATACAGAATACAGGTGTGGGGAAACAGCTGAAACACAAGCTACCTTCTCAAATCTCACCCAACACTGGGTGAACCTCAAGGTTGTACTTGTATGTACAGTGCTGTGGAAGGCTAAAAGATATCATTCTAATAGAACAGAAAATATGACCCATGTAGCTGATTACAGGTGTGGGGAAATGGTTACACTTGTAAGTTACCTCCTCACCCAGCACTGTAACTGTAGAGCTCTGCGGAATGCTATTGCTAACAAGCAAACAAAATGCTGATTCACTCCACCAAGTCCGTCCTTGCATTTCAGAAAACGAGGCTCTTGAAACACATTTAACATTACTTCCTGAAAATCTATCCATCTCGACTCTGGGTAGCTACCAGTACCACTCCATTCCAATCATCTTGCATTTCATAACTACGCACTGTACATATTTTCATTACCGACTGTAATTTATGTGAAAAAATGTCATCCAAGTTGATTTACTGTCATTGTGCAGTGCTTGGAGTTGAAGCCTTCCTTTTAGGTAATTAGGAGTACTTAACACTAACAGCACTCAAGAAATCAAATTGTTAGCCGGTGTGGCCTATCAGTAAGGCGTTAGGCTGGTAAGCAGAGGTACTTTGGTTCAAATCTGCTTCAGCTCTCCTTTGTCTTCAAAAGTTGTGGTCTGCGGACACTGTCTTGTGACTTTGTCCATCACAATTATGAAACATGAAAATGGCTCTCATCGCTGCCCACCTTAATGCAGAAGTCATTCTGGTGGTGACAGTGTAGCGATGACCTTGACCCACTAACAAGCCCACTGCCAGGAATTTTTTTCCTTGTCCTAATCTCTTCCTCCCTGGTCCATTCACCTCCATTTTCATTTTTGCCAAACCCCTTCTTGTTTCGTCTGGGTCCACAGAACACAACACCATGAAGCCAAGACCACCCTGCTCACAGTCACAAACAATTCATTTGGAGCAGGCTCCAGTGAGAGTGTCTATGTAGTCTATAAGTAGGTACCAAAGCCTGTTACTGTGATTGGGTGGAGAGACAGATCACGCAAGACTGATGTAAAAAATGTAACCATAATACTAACACTGTAAAAAGTGTAACAGTGAATAAGGCAAACTTGTGGTAATGCTCATTTACTGGTTTAGTAACTTGTGTTTTGAACAGGTGCAAAAGAACTTGGATTGTTTGAATGTGTGTTACATCTTGAGGTGAAGCTATGACCGACAGATGTTAAAATCCAAAAAGTATTATTCTTATTTTTAGTAATACTAATAGGCCTGTGTTACTAATACTATTAACTATAATTACACATTTACAGTCAACTACCAAGTACCATTGCCACTATTATTAATTTAACATTTTTTTTTTTTAGTAATATGCTTATATTTATAATCCTGTATTAGTCTATTACTGTAAGTATACAGTACAGTCAACTACCACTGCCACTAATGCACTATATTCATGGTAACATTCTAGTGTTCAACAAAAGATAAATAAATCAAAGCAAGGTTTTTCTTGCTAATAAAACTAAATCAAATACAGTGGAGAAATAACACTCGAATTATATAGTTGGGTCGTGGGTCCATAAAAAACAAAAACAGCAAGCCATGAACTAACAGCAACACTAACAGTACTAACACTGTAACAGTAACACACCTCATAAATGCAACCTGACTCAGCTGTCTTACTTTTTCCAGGCCAATTATAGGTAAAAAAACAAAAACACAAAAACATTCCTCTATAATCCCCCCCCCCCCCCCCCCCCCCCCACACACACACAATTTTTATGGGGAGATCAGTGCATGTGCACAATTTGTACACTAAAACAATTCATGTAAATGGATTACAAACAATACTTGCCTGTGCATAATTTCCATAAACAAACGATTCAATCTAATGTAAACTGTAATGTGAGCACTAACGCAGGGTGGGTTTTTCTTTTCTTTTCTCTATGGTATTAAAGTATAGCTCATACCGGCATAGTCCTACACATGTCACAGCACCAATTCACCCCCCTCACCCCACCCACCTCCACCCTACCATCCCCCATCCTCCCTCAATTGATCCAGTTCTGACATGTGGTGGTGAGTCATGGAGTCCCCAGTGTGAGTGGGACAAGAAGTGCCACCTGTGTTCATTCATACCTTGCCACTGCAGCCAGCCTGCTGTAACTTCTCTGTTCTCATAAATGTGTGACTTAGTTTAATTTCAGTTTATTTTTAAAACTTAAAATTTTGGTTTTACACACACATAATTCTGTAAACTGCTTTAAAACTTCTGAAATACATGCATGTCATGTATGTGTCTATCACTGTCAGCATGACAGGCTTACCTTGAGTACCAATGAAAACTCCATGTGTGTGTGTGTGTGTGTGTGTGTGTGTGTGAGCACACAGGCATGTATGTATTGTTTTATGCGAATCATTGTCACTAATGTCAGGTGTGATGACAAGAAATTTATATTCTGCTCCACAGATGAATGAAAATTCCCAGCTGCCTATCCAGGAAGTCGGACGCAATCTACAAATTTATGAAATACCAATGAACTTGCAGTACTAACCTGAGCAAGGCTAAGACTAAAGAGTTCACCAGTAATACTAATTATTACTAATAAATCTCTGTCCATTGTCTTGGCATTATAGTTATACTATTAAAAGTATTATGGTATTATTATTAATTATTGTGTTTGCTTACCTTCATTGTTCATAATCATATTTTTATGACTAGTACTAGTAGTTGACTAGGACCTGTAGTGGACTAGGACTAGGATTGCTGACTAGACTGTTGCATGATGAAAGATTCATCTTGTGTAATGAATGATTCACTGATCAACACCAATTCAAGTTATATCTACAGAACAAACATACATGTTTTAGGGCAGCTAAAAGTACATGATTCTATTTCTAATTCACATAAATAATTATAAATACTGCATGCATACCAGATTCTAAAGATCTACATAATACATTTATTTGGGCAGCTGAAGTACATCACTACAGACTACAGTACATCACTACATGGTTCCGTTTCTAATTTGTATACATAATTATAAATGCTGCACACATACTCACAGCCACATGTTTATCCACTTACAGAACTTACACAGCAGTCACTGTGTTTGCAGAATATGATCAACAGTGTCAGTGATCGCACCAGGTGTTTTTCAAAACCAGTGACTTTACAAGGTGGCGAAACTAAAAGTGGTTCAAGGAAACCGGTTACTGTAACACTAACAGGTTGGATACACAGCCATCTCAGATACTAGTTCTACTTCTAGAACTCCACTACTTGTAACTTGAGCTCCACTACTGCACACTAACACTGTAACAACCACCCAGCACCCTTCCCCTCTAGAATGCACACACATAACATTCTCTCCCTCTCTGCTTTTTTGATTTTGGTTGTTTTGTTTTGTTTGGTTTTGTGTGTGTGTGTGTGTGTGTGTCGTTGTTGTTAAGAACCAGTCAAAACAAAATAGCAGCCGATATGACCGACTGCTGATTGTGTTCCTGGTATGTGCTGGTCTAAAAGACTTAAACGGTAAAATACCAGAAATTATCAGTCAGCGCAAACCCTGATCAAGTACACCAAACTTACACCCAAATCTGAGCCACCGTGCACAAGCAAGATTTCAACTCAAGTCACACGCCAATCCAAAGTCTCAACTTGGATTCTCCTTAGCAAATCTATTTGGAGGAGCAGTAAAGGTGGAAAAACCAGTGACATCAGCATGTGTGAACTGTAACAGCAAGAATGAAAAAGTGGTGATCTTGTGCATGCGAACAATTGATCAAATCAACAGCTGAAAATAAGAACCCAGAGTTGGCAGTTTACAAGAGGAGGAACTTGACTAATGCATAAGAATTAAGATTCAGTTCTAGATATTAAAGTTCTGGTTAGTTCTGAATAGTAATGCATTCTTGTAAATATTAATATAAAAAAATTAAAGTGGTTACCAGCATTATCACACTACCATTATTTAACTAAAAATGGTATACTATTATTATAATGCCCAGGTGTTTATGAATATCATGGAGCAACTGTACTGAGAACTACTTACTTGTTTTTGCTTTTCTCCAAATGTTTATTTGCTGGATTATTTATTTCTGGATAGGGTGGAATATTGCTGTTGCCTTTTCAAGTCTTTGTTGGTGGTGCCTAGCTAGCATTACCATTGCTCTTGTTGCTGTGTGTGTGTGTGTGTGTGTGTGCGTGTGTGTTGGGGGGCTGGGGAAGATCGCACTTGTTTTATGATGGTGGGGTAGGGGGGTGTTCCTTTTTTAAATTTTTATATGAAGTAGCAGTGAGCTGAAGTGGGAGTCAGGGAGAGGATTTCAGAAGAGACACAATGGTACTGCACACAGTCCTGATGTATATAATCCATGAACAAGTTGCACGGTGATTATCATGTTTAGTATCTCAAACTCGGGAACTCTTCTGATGCTGTTTTGGGGGAATTTAGACAGTGCCTGATGTACTTGCATCCGTACTTTTCATATACTACTATACTGAGTACTTTCATGATGTCTGAATCAGTGAATGTGTTTCTTGATCCAACATACACCTCCTACTCATATGTTTATTTCATCTTCCAACTCCAAACTGTATGCATATCAGTTATCACCATATAATGCAGAATTGCCACCATGTTAATTGTTACTGTTTTGATTAATAAGCAAGTAAAATAGTTACTGCTACAGCAGCAATTGAGACAGCATGGCTGGCAGAGACTTGTCCAAATTTCACTTCCCTTAACAACCAAACCATAGTTATGCAGGTACCCAGAGATGAGATCTGGGACCAGGCTTTGAAGTTTGAACGTAGTCACTCTGTCTCCATCAATGAAATAAAACTAAAAACACATGTCTGATCAAAATAGTAACCATGGTGCTTAAAGTCCACAGAAACCATAAGGCTTATTAAGGATGGGGATAAAGCAGGGGTGGGTGGGGGGGGGGGGGGAGTCTGATCAAAAAACATATTCATTGGTCATATCTATTTCAATGTGTTCCGCAGAGCTAAACACAGTAAACAGGGTAAGCGTAGTCAAAAACAGAAACTGTGCCAAAACAATGTACAACTGAACTTGAGACAATGTCACAATGACAACTGACATTATCTGGTTGCACTAAGCTTGCAAACTGCTAAACTACACCTGAAACTAAACACTGAGACTGAACGCTAGCAGTCATTCTGTTTCAGATTACAGGTTTTTTATACCTGAAACTGTTAAGACAATCACAATGGGTCAGTGCTAGTTACGCATCCTAAAATATGACAGCGGTGACTCCTGTCAACTAAAGTCCACATATTACGTGACTTCATGCTCGAGAGACGACTGGTACCGATGAATCATTAACCGTACGACTTTCTCGAGTTACCCTAGGCTAGCATAGCAGTAATTTAGCCCTGACTGAAGTAACCTCAATGAGCGCACGAAAATCGTCAAACAAAATACAATTCTTGGTTGGCAGTGGCACAATCGTTGTGTTTGCTACTGAAAATCGTTCACCCAGATGTATGATCTAGCTCCGATATACGCACGACCACAAGCAGAGCACACACACAGTACAGACGTTGAGCCCAAAGCCAAGTTCCAAAGGCCTTTTCGCCGCGTACACAGCGAGAAGGCTCCTCTCCTCGCTCATCCGCGGTGGCTTCTTCCAACCGCCTCCACACACACGCACACACGTACACCGACCCCTCCATTTCTCGGACACTGAAAACAGCGTTGCGCACGATCTTTGCACTGCACTTTCTTACCTTCCCTGACACATGTCAAAGAGAACGTAATCCACAAGAGAACAGATGGTAGCACATTTTGACGATTTACTCCCAGGCGCGGTTTGCATGTCACTGAAAATCGCGGACAGCACTGTGAACGAGATCCTCACTCGGTCGACGAGTAGGCATCACTGCTGCCGTTCCAACGAATGACGAGACGCCCGCCAGTAATAACTGATTTGCCGTTTTAGATCGCTTACAATCGAACAATCACCATAAACTAGCACATCTCCATACCTTTTTCGTAAAATCCAAGTCACGAAACAGTTCTGGCGTCTCGGTGCACAGGAATCATGACGAAAATATGGTAACTCTGCACAGAAGCTCGCCTCTCTTGCTCGGAACTTTTTACTGCAATCTGAACCCAAGCACAGATGACCTCTCGCGAAACTTCCGGCCAGGACTAGCTCACTTTTGACGCGAAGGGGTGGAGGGTTCAGCGACGAGTCATAATGCCGTTGTCTGTGAGAGAGCGGTGTTTCGTGCATGCCGAGCTGGCTCAGCGGCTTGCATCAATAACACTAACGGCAGCGGGAAGCAACATGAATGGACTCACAAAGAATACTTTGTCGTTTATAATTGTAGACTCATAACTGGAAATTGCTTTGTGAGGCAAAACGCAGTGTCACGTGATCCGGCGCAATCAATGAGATGCCTGTGTGAAACAATGACAATGGAGGCGTTGTCAACTAATTCAACTGTCATTTCTGCCGACACTTTCCTTGCGTGCGGTGACACAGCTGCCTATGACAGTGCAGAAAAAACGGTGGCAAAACTACAGCTCACAATTGTTCCAATGAGCCTCAGTAATCCCAAGCCAAGAAATGAGATATAATAATTATATGGTTACAACTTTGTGCTTTTCTTTCTTCTCTCCCCCCACCCCCCCCCCACCCCCTTTTCTTTTTCTTCTCTCTCTTCTTTTTACAGTATTTTCTGTACTGGTGTCATTTTGTGTTGAAAGAATGAGGAAAAAAAGAAGAAAGGGAGTGAGAAACGAAAAAAGCAGGTGTCTTGGTTTTTGAGACAAAGAGCAACATTCTCCCACAACTACAGCACTCAAACTAGCAACAAATCCACAACTAGAATGGCTCCTTTCTTCTTCAAAGTGGCTAGCCATGACAGATGTTAGCACCCCCTTTAACTGACTTGCAGCACATGGAATGACAGAAAAATGAATAAAGGAGTAAGCAAGTAACTTGGTATTTTGCACCCAGTCAACCATATCAGGTGAACAAATAAAGGAAGATGAAGAGGGGGAAAAAGGGAAAGAAAAAAGAAAAGACAACAAGATGGAACTGACTGATGACTATAGCTTAAAACACCCAACTGAAGACCAAGATGAAATTATACCTGCCTATCTCATAAAGGTGAATGAATACCCAAATTTCAACATGGAAAACTGATATGAAACATAGCACTAGTGCTCTGTCACAAGCTGTCAGATATGCAGGAGTTGAAACTTTAAAAACCAAACCAGATGACTGCAGCTGAATGGGGTAGTTTTTATGTCAACTTTTACTGAAAGAACTGATGTTATCTTCTAAATGTATTCCACATGACTAACAAAGCAGACCTATGTTGGGGGGGGGGGGGGGGGAGACTTTCTGAAGGAAGCACTGCATAGATAATGAGACTGATATGGTATGCATGTTTACATGAGCTCGTTAGGTTTCTTGCATGTGACACCCCCCCCCCACACACACACACACACACACTCCCCAACACAAACACCAACAAGAAGCAGTATGCAGCACAACAGCAATAGCTCATTACAGCTACAGTGTAAGCAAGCAAGCACGTATCAAGGAGTTGTTTGTCTGCTGATGTTGACAGACAGCTGCATACTGT
>OY757549.1:17077177-17100221 GCA_963584105.1 Alviniconcha strummeri
AAACAACAAAGCTCCAGCAAAAGCTGATAAGTGGCTAAGCTCTCAGTCTCATTTTTCATCGTTTTACACCGTTTAACTGTTGCTGAAGTGTCGTTTTGTAGCTTGATAAAGGGAATTACCCCAAAAATTCGCATGCTGTGTTTTGTCCTGATAAATAGCGTTCTTCTGAACGTTTTATGTGTTTGCATCAAATCACAGGTTTGTTGAATTCACTGTTACAACTTTAAAAAAAGCAACAACAACAACAAAAAACTCCATCTATCGATCGTGTGTTCGGTCCACTTCAGGAATGTTGTTCTAGCTTTAGACACGTACCAAAAAAAATATTTAAAAAATGGCGTGGATAATTATGCATTCATCAGAGCTCAGGAGCTGTGTGAAGGTCGAGGTGGCCATCCTGGGTCCCCCGTCACTAATACTGGTCTCTGTTGACGTAAAATAAAACACTGAACTGAAGCCTAACATGTATTCATCACGATACGATTTACTATATTTAAATGACTGTGGATGTTCAGCGTAACAAAGCTTCCGCAATTAAAGAATAGTGCTGTTGTTTCGGACAGGCATAGAAATGTGTTTTTATAATTTATTGTATGTGGTGTGGCCCTTCTGTGTCGTGCAGTTTTGTCTGATGAGAAACGCGTGCTGCTGCTTTTTATTTGTCCACTTTTGCCACCACCTGTTTTCAGTAAGTTGAAAAGAAGCTTTGTGTGCAAAATGAGACAGAACTAACTATTAATCCCCAAAGAACAAATCTTCAGTTTAATTCGCACATATACCTGGCTTAGTTGTGGCTCAAATAAATTTGCCAAACCCCCACCCTCTCTCTTCGAGTATAGCTCATACATAACACACGAGCTTCCAAATGCAATATGGTCGTTCAGCAAGTTTGAAATGCGCATTTTTTATACAATTAGGTCACGCATTGCACGTGCTCATCGTGACTCGCTAGCAAAAAAATAAATCACGAGTCGCAAAACAACTCACGGGAAAACACTTTCTGTATAGTGACCGAGTTCACACAGTCCAGTGTCCGTGCTTCATGCTCCGGCTATGGTGAACATGGTGCATGTCGGCTTTTGTTCAGGTGCCGAACAGAGTGTATGTGGTACAAAGGAACATTGGTTTCTGTCTGTTGTACCCGAGTGTTAACAGAGAAAGTAGTGACTTTCTGCTGTTAGGGTTACATGAATGTCAGCAGAGAAAGTACGGAGTTTCAGCTGTAAGTGTAAACCTGAGCGTTAGCAGAGACGGTTGAGAGTTGCTGCTGTCAGTGTTACCTGAGTGTCAGCAGAAAAAGCAGTTTCTGCTGTTGGTGTTACCTAAATGTCAGCATCGGAAGTAGAGAGTTTCTGCTTTTAGCGTTAAACCCGAGAGTCAACACAGAAAGTAGAATTTCTGCTGTTAATGTTACTCCTCAACTTTGTGTAGGTGACATCTCATCCAGATGGCGACATCTCATACTGAATGTGGATCATAGACCGTGTGGAATCAGTGGACATTTTCAAAGCGGGGTTCGGAACGCTATGGTGGACTATATATAATTATGTCCTTGTGTGAGGCACATGCAGGCGTGCGAACAACGCTACGAGTTTGGAGCTTGCACGTGTCAGTCTCGCTTTGGACGTGTCAGTCTCGTTTTGGTTTGCACAGGAAGCTTCCCGAACCATACGACACTTCTACGCCGGACGACGAATTTTGTGGTTGTTCTGCAGTTAGTACTGGCGGAGAGTGGCTTTACTGGCACCGAAGGATTGAGACGACAACGACGCAGGAAGGACCGACACGCTCTTGGCCCTTGGCACATAATATACACTGCATCCAGAGCCTCTTTGCTGACTCCACGTGAAGGGACCTGCCGTCTCTGTCCACGTGGGACGTCATGGCGTCTGAGGCTGGACACGACACGACAGCCGTTCCATGGCCTCCCATCGTTGCCGCGTACAGGTAAGTGCTGACATACTCTTCGTGGCTCCACCACTATTTTTCGTATCGTTGTTGTTTGTTGTTGTTTTGCGAGTTTTGTTGTTTGTTTATTTTATTTTTATTTTTATTTTTGTGTGTGTGCGTTTTTGTTTTGTTTTTCTGGCAATATCCACTTTTAGCCCCGTCGGTAAGCTGTCCTCAAACGGTTTGAGGGTGCGTGTGCGCGTACGCGTGCTTGTGTATAGCACTGGCATAGAGCAGATAACTGATATGTGGACCTGCAGCGTAGTGCATATTTCAACCCCATTCCGTCCACACACGCACGCGCGCACGCGCGCGCGCGCGCGCACACACACACACACACACACACACACACACACACATTCTCATACCATTTGAGGACCGCGAACCGACGGGGCTAAAGGTGGACATTGCCTACAATTTATACAGAGCTAGACAAAGAGAGAACCTGAGTGTGTGTGTGTGTGTGTTGGGGGGGGGGGGGGGAGGCGGTATGGCGTATGGACCCTATCAAGCTGCAGAAATGCTTTGCGTCACGGACTGATTCTAATATTTTTCCGTTGTTACCGGTATTACACTACGGTAATAAATGTTTCTGGGACTAAGGCACTCACAGTATATTATTGCTCATTAATTCTCCAAAAAACATTCGCCCTCCGAGAGCTGGGAGACCGACATACCTCTTCGGAGACAACTCAACGTTGAACTAGCTCAGCGAATGAACGCACGAACGATTTCTCGCACAGAAAGAGGGAGGGGGTAACGGTTGATTTGGCATAATTATGCAATGGTGAACTGAGACACCCCCCACCCCACCCCCCAGTAATAATCATCGCACGGAGGCATACAAGTCTAGCGAACGAGTTCTTTTCACACACACACACACACACACACACACACACACACACACACACACACACACACACACACACACAAAGGGGTAGCGAGGGGAGAAGAGGGATAAAGGTTGAAATGGCATTCGAAATGGAGAACTCAGACACCGCCCCCTCATCCCCCCCCCACCCCCCAAAAAAAACACCCCAACAAAACCCCACAGATTCGCACGTCTAGCAAATGAACATTCGAAAGAGTTCTTGACACACACATACCAAAAACAAAAACAAAAAAAAACGTGGCGGGGATGGAGGGTAAGGGGTAAGGTTAAAGGTTAAAATGGCATTTGCATGGAGAACTCAGACATATTCCCCCTTCCCTCCCTCCCCCCTCCCCAAATTGGACAGCGGTGGCACCATCCGCCACCGACAGAGTGAGTACCCAGCCTCCGGTCTGACAGAAGAACCCAGGCTACAGCAAGCGTGGGAACCCGACATTGTGCCTGCTGGTGCAGTTGGGGAGAAGGCGGCAACAGATCTGTCTGAAATGTGTGCAACCCCTGACATTACCAAAACTGTGTCAGCGAGCTGCCTGCCTGCCTGCCCGTCCACCGCCCTCCCTTCTCTCTCTCCTCTCTCTCTCTCTCTCCTCTCTCTCTCGTACTACACACTCGCTCAGGCACACGGTGCACCCCTCGCTCTCTCACCATCTCTCTCAGCCCCCCTCTCTCTGTGTCTCTTTCATACAGTCATTCTTGCACAAGATGCACCCTCTCCCCCCCCTTCTCTCTCTCTCGTACTATGCACTCGCTCATGCACACGATACACCCCTCGCTCTCGCACCATCTCCCCCCCCCCCCCCTTCATACAATCACTCTTGCACACGATGCACCCACTCTCTCTCTCTCTCTCTCTCTCTCTCTCTCTCTCTCTCTCTCTCTCTCTCTCATACACTTGTGCACACGATGCTCTCTCTCTCTCTCTCTCTCTCTCTCTCTCACACACACACACACACACACACACACACACACACACACACACACACACACTTATGCACACCCCTTCCCTCTCTCTCTCATACACTTACTCATGCACACGATGTACCCTCTCTTCCCCACCCCCTCCTCTCTCTCACACACACTCATTCAGTGCTACTATGCACATCCCCCCTCTCACTCACATACATTCACTCATGCAGACAGTGCACCCTCCCGCCCCCCCTCTCTCATACTTTGTATACACTCGCTAGTGTACACGATGTGCCCCCCCCCCCCCCCCCGCCCGCATCCCCCCCGTTCTGCTGCTGTGAGCACTGCGCTAGAGCTCCACTCAACGTTACCGTAATTTACTTGCCACTTAAACTCCCCCCCCCCCCACTCCGAGCCCCGCCTGCCACCTCCCTCCATACCCCCCCCCCCTCCGAGCCCCGCCTGCCACCTCCCTCCATACCCCCCCCCCCAAAAAAAAAAAAAAAAAAAAACAAACTTTGAGCTGCCACCAGCCACTTCCTCACCACCCCACTGCCTTTTTAAAAAATTTATAGACCTTTTGTGTGTGTAGGTTGTGTCTGTGCCCGAGCGTTTCCTAGTGCTGTGTGTGTGTGTGTGTGTGTGGGGGGGGGGGGTCGTGTGTGTGTGTGTGTGTGTGTGTGTGGTCCTGTGTACGTGTTGTTACTAATGTTGCTGTTTCTGACGGGCCCTTCGCGCGACTGTGTTTAATCATTGTCATTAACATCATCATCATTATGGTAGTTGTTGGTGTTGCTTTAACTGACGGGTCAAGGTGGCACTGCTATAGTTGATGGGTCCCCCCCCTCCCCCCCCCTCTCTCTCTCTCTCTTTCTCTTGTCCTCATGCGATCCCATTCAGTTGCAAGAACTCCAGCGATCTGGAATTTTCTTCTCCAGGGTCAACCTTCTGTGCTGACTCTTTCGGTATCCTTTGCACCCGGCGCAGTGGCATGTAAAAGATCCGGTCATTCTGCCAAACCTGCAGATGGCAGGTTACAAGTAAACACACATGCACCCTACGTATGTTGCTTTACATGAATGGCGTGACATTGTGCACGGTTGCATGGTGTACATAGAACGCGCCAGTACGCCGCAGTTTCACGTGGCACCAGCATGTAACAGTGGCCACAAGCAAACAGCGCTTTAAATGTAAGTACACACTTCGGTTGGTATTCAAACGCCCTATAAAAAAAAATAACGGCTGCAGTCTTCCAGAGCTCAGGAGCTGTGTGAAAATCGAGGTGGACGTCCTGGGCTCCCGTCCCTAATAAGCCTACGGTTTCTGTGGACGTAAAGCAACACTTCTTCACCTGTGGTCTTTAGAATCATGTCCCTAATATGTCAGCTAAGGACATGAAGCCCCACGTCATCGTCATCATTTAGAATCACATGAGACAAGAGCGCAGCGAGTCTGCTCTAGAGCGGAGAAGTGTGTGTGTGTGTGTGTGTGTGTGTGTGTGTGTGTGTGTTCCCATCCCCTCTGTGTCTCTAAGAGGGGTATCTATACCCAGCGCTACACTGTCAGCACACTGAAGAGCGATTCATACAATAAGGAGGACAGCGCTTTAAGGCCGTTTTGCTGTTGTCTTAACTATGGAGGCACAAGGCTGTGTCCACGAAGCACAACTTTATAAGAAAGAAAGCCGCGGACGTCCGTCTGCTTTACCAGCCACTTAGCCAAACTGGCTCATATAATGTATTATTTGTTAGAGCTTTTTTTTTTTTCTTCTTCCGGATCACTTCGGGGAGCTTTACTGCAACTTTACTCTGTTCACTTTACTGCAACAAGTAGGCAGTGCTGCATTTTGTTCGTCCTGCATACGCAGTGAATTGTTCACCCACCACGAACTTCCACTGTTCAATCTTTCAGCTTGTGTTTACAGCTAGCTCTCTCTCTCTCCACACACACACACACACACACACACACACACACACGCGCGCGCAACTCTCTCTCTCTCTCTCGTGTCTCCACACACACACACACACGGCTGTCAAAACATATCAATTCTGACAGATACCAGACCAGGATGGATGACGTCACCCAAGTCCGTCAGCGGTAGGTCGCTATGCCTACGTCAGTTTCCGGCCGCGTTGCAAGTTTCCCGCCTTTTATTTTCACGTGGGACCATACAGCGAGTATCGCCCTGATATAAACCGCACTGGTGGACTGGGGCGTAAAACACCAATTTACTTACTAATTTACATAGAGCGAGTCCACTCTGTAGTGGGACCGGCCACATTTCAGTGGTCAGCATCATGTCGCGAAAGACAATGCAGAAGGTAGTAGCTTGGTTTTGTTGTTCACCAGTACGGTTATGTCAGGGCGAACATTCGTAGTCGTGATGATAGTGCTGTCACTTGTTTTGTTGTTGTCGTTTTTGCTTTCTTCGTAGTCGTGACGATAGTTTTGAACCAGTTCCTTCCGCTAGCAGTAGCACTGAGCAGTTGACACTGGGCCGCCGGCTACTTTAAGAAGGTGTAAACAAACCAGCCAGTAATCTAGACACCAGTACTAGTACTAGTATAAAAATAAAAATAAAAAAAGAAGAAGAAAAAGAGACCTAGCCAGGCATAGTTCAGGAGCTGTCTGAGAGTCGAGGTGGCCGTCCTGGCTGTCCGACCTAACGAGCCTTCTGGCTTCCGTGACGTCAAAATTTATTGAACCAGCTTCGGCACTGGTCTCAGCTTGTCCCTAATATGTCAGCCGACATCCGAAGACATTAAGCAACACAACCGAACCGAACCAGGCACCGGCTCTGCAGTAAAATGCACACGCACCTAACGACAAAATGTCTTTTTTTCTTTTTTTTACCAAGAGTAGGCGCCTTGCTGCCGCCGGACATGGTTGCACGTATTGAAGCTGAAGCCACTCCCGCTCCCACCCCCTCCCGCCATTAATCTTCAGTTTTAAGAGTTTGTTACAGTTTGTCCCTAATATGTCCTGACAACCCGAGGACATTAAGCCCCACATCATCCATCATCAACATCATCAGGCACCGGCAGAGCTCAGGAGCTGTGTGAAAGTCGAGGTGGACGTCCTGGGCTCCCGTCCCTAATAAGCCTACGGTTTCTGTGGACGTAAAGCAACACTTCAACCACTTCATCATCAGGCACCGGGCTTGTCCCTAATACGTCAGCCCGACATTTTTGGACATCAAGCTCCACGCAGCCTCACATCGTCCGGCACCGCCGGTTCTGAGCTCAGGAGCTGTATGAAAGTCGAGGTGGACGTCCTGGGCTCCTCCTCACAAATAGTCCGTACGGTCTCTATGGACGTAAACCAACGTTGAAGAATAGAGTTCAGGAGCAGTGTGAAGGTGGAAGGCTCTCCCCGTCCCTAATAAGCCTTATGTTTTGTTTTTGTTTTTTGGTGTGTGTGTGTGTGTGTGTGTGTGTGTGTGTGTGTGTGTGTGTGTGTTTTCTGGACGTAAAGCAGCAGGAAAGAAGAAGAGGAAGAAGACAGGCACCAGTGAAGAATGCTGATGGCATGGAGGGTTCCAAGCTGGAGGGTACCTAAAGTACCGCTGTTAGTGTTTTCCGTCGGGATTGCACACAATTCCGCAGCAGATGGCAAGAGATGCAGACGCTGAGCTAGGAGTCTAGGCTAGGTCAGCACAGGATTATTCTTTTTAAAAAGGAAACTGCTATCACAGTGCGTCATGCACGGTTGTAAGCATTGTTTGTACGCTGTACTACAACAACAGTAACAACAAAAACCAACTTGCCGCGCTTGAACAGCTTTAAAAAGCTATGTATAAAGAGATACAGTTAAATGACCAGTACGAGTACACAGGGACAGTTACAGCGGCGAACAGATTATATACCTCCCCCCCGCCCACCCCAAACAAACAAAAACTAAACACAACAATACAACTCGCATCAGTATTCTCCGGCTGCAAAACGTTCTAGATATTGTCAAACTTGCGTCACCACTCCGTAGGTCTGCGAACAACAAAAATTTACTAAAGCAAAACAGAACAAAAAGTACGTCCAGACACAGATGTCGCCCGTAAGTGCAGACCCCCCCCCCCCCCCCCCCCCAAAAAAAAACACAAAAAAAAAACACACACACACACACCAAAATAAATAAATATATATATATATAAAAATCGCGACGAGACCGTTTCAACGATAAGCGATCGCCAACTCCACGTCTGTCGCCGCTGACAACTGACAGTGACAACACGTGACGCGACAGGAAGCAAAACAAATTATGCCAAGCATACAGGGATCGCACGTGATTCTACATTCACGTGGTGTGCAGCTGCAAACTCCACACGTTTCGGTCCCTCGTAGTCCCACACACGCGCTGCTTGAAGCTGCCTTGCCTCCCAAATCTGCATATGTATTCCATAATAAAGTTCGTTTTTGGTTCGCTGTATGGAACAACACACTCCGATTGGCGTAATAAAAGTCCGTTTTGGTCTCTGTCCATTCCGTAATGAAATCCGTTTTCGTCGCTATACATTCCATAATAAAAGTCCGTTTGGGTCGCTGTACATTCCATAATAAAAATCTGTTTTGGTCGCTGTACATTCCATAACAACCATTCCATAATAAAAGTCTTGTTTTGTCGCTCTACATTCCATAACAACCATTCCATAATAAAAGTCTGTTTTGGTCTCTCTACATTCCATTACAAAGTCCATTTTGGTCGCTGTGCATTCCATAATAAAATCGGTTTTTTCGTTCCTGTACATTCCATAATAAAGTCCGTTTTGTCGCAGTACTTTCACAGTAAAGTCCGTTTTAGTCATGCCTTGCATTACACTGCATAATAAATCCGTTTTTGTCGCTGCCTAGATACAGCATGATAAAAATCCATGTTATTCGCTGTATACTCCATAGTAAAGTCCGCTTTGACTGCTATGCACTCCATAATAAAATCCGCTCCAGTCGCTATATATACTCCATAATAAAGTCTGCTTTGGGCTCTATAACAAAGTCCCTTTTGGTTACCAACTTGTAGCTATGCTCATAATGACGTCCCTTTTGGTTGCTATGCCCCCTATAAAAAAGTCCGTTTGATCCATGATTTCCATACATTCTGTAACGAAGTCCTTTTGGTTTACCAACTTGCATCTATACACTCCATAATAAATAAAGTCCGGTTTGATCGCTGATTTCCACACACTCTATAATGAAGTCGATTTTGGGGGTTGCTGGTGTTTTTGTCCATTCTCCTTTACGGGAAATTCGGGTCGCCGTACGGCACAGCAGCCGCAAGAGCCAGCGCTACCCACTTCTATCGGCGTGTACGGTACTTTTGTGTGTCCCAACAATGGTAGGCCTACGGCTGCCAGCGTTTGGGATTTTTAACGTGCACACAGATGTTGCAATGCTTGCGTTTGCAAACGGGGGCTGTACGATCACCGTAAAAACTAACAGTCTGCACTGGAAGTTGACTGGGAGAGAGAGAGAGAGAAAATTGCCGTACCTGGGACTTGAACCCGCGTCAGTATTGCGCTTTGGCTTTTCAGTCGGAGGCTCTACCCACTGAACTATTCCCGCCGCATCCATACACACTCCGTAATAAAAGTCCGTTTCGATCGCCGTTGTATACATACATACACTGCAGTCCGCTTCGCTCGCCGCCACATTACAGTCAAACACGAATCCTATTTTAAATAGCAACAACCCCAAAACCGACATGTTCTCACACAAGAAGACGATGACGACGACAACAACAACAGCAGCAAATTCTCCACAGGGTCACCTCGGTACGGCGAAGCGAGGCAGGATGAGAGAGTGGGCGGCGGGGGGGGGGGTAGGAGGAGATGTAGCCTATGTGTATATTTTTACGGCACACTTGCTATTTGACTTCTTCAACGCTAAACTGTAAACCATAGGTCACGTTATGTCATCGGCTTTTTTCGCTTTTCTTCTTCCTCCCCCCCCCCCCCCCTTTTTTTTTTTTTTTGCAGACACCTGGATAATTAGATGCATGTTCTGAAAACTAGGCCAATTCTGAGTGACCATCAATCAAGAAACCAAATCGCCGTCCATATTCAATCCTGATTTAACATTCTCTTCCCACCCCCATCCTCGAAACATTATTTATCACTGTGATATTAATAACCTCCATTTGTCACCACAGACGATAACGAAATGGCAGATTTCACTCAACAGGAACCACACGACAACAATACTGTACCCGTAAGAAAATGTCTCGTTCTATCGGATATCTGCACGTGTGTTGCATAAATTATAGCCCTACAGACCAATCAGAGACATCAGAATGTCAAAAATTATGCAAGCAATTTTCCTCGTCAATATGTTACAAAGCAGGAATGACTTCACGCTCGTGCCCGTTTCTCCGAGCCTTGTGTTCCAGCCGACGTACCGCCACTTTCCAACATCATACCTGCAGGGTTTCTGTTTCTACCGAAAAACCATTTCATTTCCCACCACACTGGCAAACAAATCTAATGTAAAACGCAAACCGTGCAGTTTCCTCTCAAACTGAACCGGCAGAGACAGTTCGCAGACGTCAGTATGTATGATCCGCCCACAACTGTATTAATTTTCTCCAGCAATTATTTTTTAAATATAATTTTTTTTAAACGATGAAACGGTTCTCAAGAGTTCAGACGAAGGATAAATGGGAGCCGGGTGGAACATCAAAACTGCGCAGCGGAATTCAGGCTCAAAATAGCAGACGTGAGCAGCGAGCAAAGCTAAGCAACATCCTGGTTCCAGAGATGCGAGTGTGTGCGAGAGATAGAGAGCGAGCAGAGAGAGAGAGAGAGAGAGGGAGGGAAGCTATAGCCAGAAAAGGACGATCAGCAAAAGCCTCGTTCGACTTACGGTAGGTTGCAAGTGCCACAAGTTCGCCCACCACCGCAATCGCATGGATCCCTGGACCACATAAACCCTTCGCTGGCTGGGCTGATTGTGAATACTCCACAGACTATCCTCCAGTCCAAGGCGAGGTATTAGGCTCCAGGAGAGCACTGAACAGCCGCTGCTAGCTATGTCCTCAGTGACTGCCGCAGTCCGTGTCGCGCGTGTGATTGTATCTGCGCCTCAACAATGCCGGGGCTGTGTGAATGGAACAGGCGCACGCTAGCCGCGTCACTACCCTTGACTTCTCTGCCGCCTCGCTGTACAGTTTCTGGCGAGGCTGGCTGTTTAGGCGTCCATCTCCGGCCATTTCCCCCGTACTTTGTGCTCACCCATGCAAAGCGTAGCCGAAAAAGTTAACAGTGCCAACAAAATGCGTGCGTTGCGGACGCTTCGAATCGCCGACGGGGAACAACGGCCGGATTCTCGAGCTTCGGCTGCGCTGGACTACTTCTCGCGAGCGTGGGGTGAGGCGAGGGAGGTATTCGTCCGCGTTACTGAATGGATAAGCGTCACGTGACTCCCCTGCCTGCATGTCATTACGAGCTTGCGAGCTGAAAGATGAATGGGGCAGTGGCAATGAATGAATTTTTTCATCCGTGTTTGTTGTGCTGGGGTACATACGTTAAACACGGACCGAGCTATTGAAGAAGGCGACGGGGGTTTGTGGCTGGAAACCGACCACATGCTTGCGGGAGTAGGGGTGGGTGGAGAGAAAGGGGGCGGGGGAGAGGGGAGGGGGCTTGCGGTCAACTTTTCAGCCCGAGGGCTGCCCTGCTCTGGCGAACAGTCCTGGATAAATCGTCTCCGATCCACCTGCGGTCCCCCCGGGACCCGTATCTTGCATGCGGTCGTCTCCGGTTTCACGATAGCGCCAACAACAGGAAACGAGATAGTACGGAGATTAGTGCGCAAAAATCCAGCGGGGGACGAGAAGAGCGCGAAGGGTCTGTTCGGGTAGCGGACAAGCGCGCTGACCGAAGCGACTGTGTTATGATAGCACACCTGCAGATCTCTCTCTCTCTCGCGTGGTGGTGGTGGTGGTGGTTTGTGTGTGTGTGTGCGTGCGTGCGTGCGTGCGTGCGTGCGTGCCCGCGTGGCGCGCGCGCGCCACAGACTAGTCAATGGGCCTTGGTGTCGCGTTTCACGAGACCGAAACATTAAAAGATGGACTCATTAATAAAACATTTTGTTCAAGGTGTGTGTGTAGTGGTGGGTGGCACTTATACTGCTTGTCAGTCGTAGAGCTTTGTGGTTTACTCCCTCTGCCAGAAGGAAGTTGTGGGGGGGGGGGGGGGGGTGGGGGGGGGGGGGCAGAGAGGAGGAGAGTACACTTTCAAAGGACCCATAATTGTGTACAGTAAATCGAGAACTGGTCCAAACGGCGTAAACGTGAGGTCGGTTTGGCCAGGCGGTAAGGCGTTAGGCTGGTAAACAGAGGGGCCTTGGTTCGATTCCGCTTCGGCTCTCCTTCTCTCTTTAAAAAGTTGTGATCTGTGGACACCGTCGTGTGACTTTGTCCTCGCAGTTAATGAATCATTAAAATGGCTCTCGTCGCTGCCCGTCTTAATGCAGGAGACATCACATTTCTGGTGGTGACAGTGTATAGCGTTAGATGTAACTTCCCACTTCTCGGCAGTATCTCTTCTCGGAGACAACTCGGCGTTAACCCCTTCACTGCCGTGATGTCATTTTAAAAAGGATCCATAAATGTGCAAAATTTGAAACCCTTAGTCTTGGTGTCTTCTTTTTCGCGCTGGCACGTGAAAGGATTTTCACCCAAAACTCATATCGATGAGATGAGTTGATGCTTAATGTCCTCAGATGTCATTTGACATATTAGGGACAAGTTGTGACCAATGCCGACGCACGGTTCAATAAAAGCCACATACGTATGGTGTATGCGTGTTTAGCTGTAACCTGCCACCTGCACTTTTGGCAGAATGACCGGGATTTTTTTTACGTGCTACTGTGGTAACACGGGGGTGGAACGGATACCGAAATAAGAGTCAGCACAGAAAGTCGACCCTGGAGAAGAAAATTCTCCCGCCGTTCCAGCAGGGATTCGAACCCGCGACCTTTCAATCACGAGTCCGGCGCTCTAACCACTGAGCTATCCCCGCCCCCTAAAACTCATATCATTGACGGTAGAGCTGTTATAGGACCGCGGGAAAATCTACTGTTTGCTGGCGCCTCCCTGCATCATCAAGTTCAGCCCGGAAATTTTGCAGGCTGCTGGGGCAGTGAAGGGGTTAAGCAAGTTTTGCCCAACCACACGGCGTAAACTGATCGATCACACGCGTAAGTGTCCACAACAACTGCGGTGTCCCGCTGAACACCCCCGCCCCCTTGTCCTGTGACAACTCTAGTTCTGGGGCTGTGGGCTACTGCTGCCGGTCAAGCTTGGATGGACTGCAACAGAGTTCAGTTCAGCGCTGGTCAGCCAGCCGCGGGGACTGACCTGAAGTTGCTTCGTTGTCCCTGCCGCAGGTAAAAAAAAAAAAAAAAAAATGGCCTGTGGAATGTCCGTCTCGGCGTTGAAATGGTCATGCCTGGCGAGAAAGTTTACACGAGAGTTGGTTTTCGCTTGCATGGATTTTGGACTGGTGTTGGATGGCTTATGAGGAGCTGCGCTCTCTGTCTGTCTGTCTGTCTGTCTCTCTTTCCCTCTCCCTCCAAACTACAGTCCTTGTAAAATAAAGTTTTCGAGTTCGAGTTCTCTCCTCCCCCCCCCCCCCCCCGCACCTTACTGTCCCTTTAGCCAGTTCCCCCTCCCTCTCTCTCCCACCTCTGTCCCCTCAGAAAACTCCCCCCCCCCCCACACACACACACACTCCCCCCTCGCTCCCTCTCTGCCGCCCCCCTTCCAACCCTCTCTCTCATAACTTAAGTGTCGTGGTCACATAGATATTCTGATCTGGCCTATCTGTGGCGTCTTCGCGAGATTGTGTGGTTATTATCTGTGGAGTTATCAAAGACATTAATGTTCAGCCAACTAAGCTGATAGCTGTTTGGCGGCAAGAGAGAAAAGCCAAAACGAACATGAAACAGCACGGCACGATCCTGCTACGTTTCGTTTTGCAAACGTGTATATGTCAGCTCGACAGTTTTAACCGAAACGGCTCTATATATGTCAGCTCGACAGTTTTAACCGAAACGGCTCTATATATGTTAGCCCGACAGTTTTAACTGAAACGGCTCTATATATGTTAGCCCGACAGTTTTAACTGAAACGGCTGTGAAGAGCAAACTCTCTGTCCCCTCTCCAACTTCTTCTGTAAATTATTTCAGCTGACTGGTGTGGTATGGGTGGGGGGATGGTTTGTGTGTGTGTGTGTGTGTGTGTGTGTGTGTGTGTGTGTGTGTGTGTGTGTGTGTGTGTGTGTGTGTGTTTGCGTGTGCGTGTGCGTGTGTGTGTGTTTGCGTGTGCGTGTGTGTGTGTGTGTGTGTGTGTGTGTGTGTGTGTGTGTGTGTGTGTGTGTGTGTGTGTGATGAGCGCGCGCGACGTGCGTGCGTGTGTGTATGTGTTAGTGTTTGGACGGGGAAGGTGGAGCGGGGAGTTTGGGAATAAAGACCGTATCTGTATAATTACTGGCTGTGCGTCTAGTCAGTCGGCTTGGCCCAGCGGTTAGGCGTCACGTTCGTGAGCGGACGCGGTTGGTTTGATTCACTGCTTCGGCTCTCCGCCGAACCATAATTAATAAAGGTCTCGGTCACTGCACGAGGCACGGTGTGAGCCGGTTTGGCCAAGCGGTGAGGCGGCGTTAGGCTGGCAAGCAGGACCTTGGTTCGATACCGCCGCTCATGCTCTCCTTTCTCTTCTCTTAAAAAAATAAAAATAAATAACAAGTGGTTTGTGGACACTGTCTTGTGACTTTGTCCCTCACATTTAATCAAGCACTGAAATGGCTCTCATCGCTGCCCATTTTAATGCAGGAATCATTCTGGTGGTGACAGTGTAGCGATAGGTATATAATCTCTCCCCCCCCCCCCCTTTCTCTCCGTCCCTAATAAGCCTTATGGTTTCTGTGGGCGTCAAGCACCATGTTTACTTTACGTGACACACCAAACGCGTTCGTTACCTCAGCCTTTCAAGCGGATTGGAAAGAATCCCGGGAATTTAACAGAAATTAGGTAGAATTTCTGTTCAATTTCTAATCAATTTCCGAGAGAGAGAGAGAAAAAAATCTTCTCCAATCCGCTTGAAATGCTGAAGTGAGCTGCAGGTCTAATTTCAGCCTTTCAAGCGAATTGTAATGAACCCCGGAAATGTAGTAGAAATTAGATTGATAGAATTTCTATTAAATTTCTACAAAAAACTAAAATAAAAAAAAATCCCCCAATCCACTTGAAATGCTGAAGTGACCTACACGTCTAATTTCCGTCTTTCAAGAGAATTGGAAAGAACCCCGGAAATTTTTATCTAAATTTAGACAGATAGGCACTTCAACGTTTCAAGCGCAGTGGAATTTTTGTCTTGGAACATGTATTTTTTACGCCCAGTCAACCAAAGTGCGTTGGAAAGCACCCCGGGCATTTAATAGCAATTGGAAAAGTGGATCACACAGCGTTTCAAGCAGATGGGGAAAAAACCATGAAACCCGAGAATAAAAATTGGACAGGTGGGTCACACAGCGTTTGAAACGGATCGGGGAAAGAAAAAAAAAACTGAAACCTGAGAATTTGACAGGTGGGTCACACAGCGTTTGAGACGGATCGGGAAAAAAAACTGAACCCTGAGAATTAGACAGGTAGGTCACATAGCGTTTTAAGCAGATCTGGAAGAAACCCAGGGAAACTGAGAATAGAGATTGGACAGATAGAATTCCTGTCAGTAGACAAAGCATGCGAGCCGACCGACTATATTCCCACCTACTCTGGACTCACAGCTGATAAAATATAATTTTTTACAGCTCCGGATTAGGAACAGAGTGGACCATTAAGTAACTATCTCATCAGCGGTACCACCACGTCGCGGGAGTCCGAGTCAACGATCGAGGCGAACGTGTGTCCGCGTCATCTTGCGACGACATCAAGATAAAACGACGGAAAACTGGCCGAATTGCTTCTTGTTGTTGTTGTTGTTCCCCCTCCTTGTTTTTACACAAAAACCGATGCCCGTTCTTGCGTGTTCTGGTCTCTGTGTTCAAAGCCTCCAAACGTATCGCTAATGAACTTTCAAAGCCTCCAAACGTATCGCTAATGAACTAACTTCCCTGTCTGGTTCCCCGTCATTGATGTGGCTTTAATATGGCTCTCATCGCTGCTCATCTTAATGCAAAAGTCATTCTGGTGGTGACATTGTAGCGATTGGTATATAATCCCCCTCTTCCTCCACCTCCATACCCCCTCCCCCCGCTTCTTCCCGTCCCTAATAAGCCTTGTGGTTTCTGTGGACGGTTAAGCACCATGTTTACTTGCTTACTTACTAGTCAGCCGGTGTGGCCCAGTGGTAAGGCCGGTGAGCGGACGACGTTGGTCGATTCCCCGCTTCGGCTCACCGCCTATCTTCAAAAGTTGTGGTTCTTGGACACCGTCTTGGGACTTTGCGTCTCACAGTTAATGAAAAGTTCAAATGGCTTTCATCGCTGCCCATGTTAACGTAGAAATCATTCTGGTGGTTGCCCCCACCCCCCCACCCACTTCCGCGCCCACCAACCACCGCCTAGGATCTCGGTTCCCGCCAGTACCTCTCCGGAGACCACTCAGCGTTAAAGAAGTCTAGATCTAACAAAAGAATCGATGACTGCTTCTCTTTTCTTTTACCGAAGGTGATGGATGGATGCGGCTTAGTTTTTATTACATATATATATGCAAATGCAGTTGTGAGTTGTATGTTGATCCTGTTTAAACTGTGTAAGACATCAAGATATTTAAGTGCACGTGTTATTGTGTACACCACGTGAATGGAAAGGAAACACAACTTTGTTGACTTATTGTTATTTGTCAGGTTGTTTAGATACCTTATTATTGTATTTATTCATTCATTTAGCTGTACTTTGTATATTTTTTTTTTTTTGGTATTTTATTTATTTATTTTGTTGTTGGTGGTATTTATCTTTGATTTTTTCTTTCTTCCAAATATTAATTCGTGTTATTATTTAGATACTCATTATGCATCTGTTTGGGACTCACTTTCGTTAAATTAGTTTTTTTTCGTCGCATCTTCTTGTGTGAATTTGCCCAAAGGTGGCCCTATGCGATTGATAGTACTGTTAAATCGAAGAACTAACTCTTATCTGAATATGCTCACCTGTCTTATCCATTCCATTTTTATTGTATTTTTTTATTTTTTTTAAAGAAGAAGAAATCTTTAGTTTTGATCGTGTTTCTTGATTTGCTCAGCTTTTGCTTTAGCCCGTTTGCTTGCCTGTTCAAAGTTCATTACATTGGTTCGGCCTTTTTTTCTTTTTTTTGTTTTGGGTAAATTTCGTTATTTCAGTTTACAGCGTTATAGCGTTTCGTCCCTTTTTTTTTTCTTTTTTTTTTAAGGTAGGGAATTAAACGCCGTTGAGAATACAAATGTATTCATACAGGCACAATTTCGTTTTACATTATTATTATTGTTAGCCCTATTATTATTATTCAGTGTACAAACCAAAAGGATATACATCGGTCGTCGACTGACAGATCTTTTGTGTTTGACTCATTTGTTTGTGCTACTTCCAGTTATTATTTCGAAGTGTTAGGGACCTATGAGGATATATATCTATATATATGAGAGAGAGAGAGAGTGCTAGTTCCGATACGCCTACGGGGATATTGAAGATTATGTGCCATGAACACGGAGAACGTTTGCGAGTCCTCGATTTTATTTTTCAACCTCTTTTCTGCTGTTGCTCGAATTGTAGCAACGACATGATCCAAACAGAGACAAGGTTCAAAAGAACGTTTATTTATTATGACACAGACACACAATCTGCAAATTTTCGGGGTAATCTCCTTTGTCAAGCTGTGTTGGATCTTGTTTGGATCTTGTTTTAGAACGCTAGCAGTCATTCTTGTTTCAGATTTTTGTAGCAGCGACATCCAATGGTACAAACTCCGGGTATCTGTTTACGACCTCCTTCCTCCAACCACACCCAATAACTGGTTTAACAATAACAATAGCAATGTACCTTATTCATCCCAGCGGGAAGTTGAAGCTGTCGTTCGATCTTATACATTAACGCACAACGAAAAGATGAATTGCACATATGTCAGTCATTCAGTCATGAAACATATCTGAATAATTCAAAGTCATGGAACATATCTGAGTAATTCAGAGTCACGCAATTCACACACGTACACACTCTTAGACTCGTACACACGCCACTGATAGGTCTTCAAGAACTGCCAGCTTACTGTTTTCCCTTGACGGTCAAATGGCAGTAAGTTGGCAAACCACACCGACAGCTCGAATGTCAATGAATGAATTTATTGCTTAACGTCCATAGAGCCCACATACGACTGGAAATCACTCAGACATGACAGTGAATTAATTTATCCAGAAACCAGATACGATTTGCAGTCACACAGACAGCTCGAATGACAATGAATGAATTTATTGCTTAACATCCACGGAAACCACATACGACTGGCAATCGCACAGACAACTCGAATGACAGTGAATGAATTTATCGCTTTACGTCCACAGAGACGGCATACGGTTGGCAACCACACAGGCAGTTCGAATTACAATGAATGAATGTATTGCATAACGTCCACAGAAACATCTGCGATTTGCAATCACACAGACAACGCGAATGACAATGAATGAATTTATTTCCACAGAGACCATGCGCATACGATTTGCAATCACACAGACAACGCGAATGACAATGAATGAATTTATTTCCACAGAGACCATGCACATACGCTTGGCAATCACACAGACAATTCAAATGAATTTCTTGTTTAACATCCACAGAGACCATAAAATTATACGGTTGGCAACCACACAGACAACTCGAATGACAATTAATTAATTTATTGCTTAACCCACTGATACCCACTGTCCCATGTTCAGGACGCACAACTGGTTTTGTTAGTCTGTTTCAGCTGAGTGGAATTTTGGCGTGCAGCTGACATGGACCTCTGAAGAGGGACTTTCTTTATTCAAAGAAGAGGTGGTTGAGTATTTCCCCCTGGTGATTTTTGCTGACATGGACCTCTGAGGAGTGACTTTCTTTATTCAAAGAAGTGGTGGTTGAGTATTTCCCCCTGTTGTTTTTTTTATAGGAGGCCGCCGTTTGCAAAAACGGGAAGGCTTTTTGCTTCAGGGTATTCAGCGTTAACAAAGTGTCTCGGTATATATGGGTTAACGTCCACAGAGACCACATGCGGTTTATCAGGGACGGGAAAAAGGCCGGAAGGGAGGATCGGGTACCTACGCATAGCTCGTCCCAAGCGCTACGCAGTCCCGCAAAGACCGAAGAGGCCGTCATGGGGATGATCCGAACCAGCGAGCCCTAGTCGGTTTAAATAAGAATTTATTCCAGACAAAATAAAGATATATCGAATGGACATGGGCTCACCAACAAACTTGCGGCTTATAGGCGGTGAGGTCATTTACATACAGTTGAAAAAGAAACACTAATGTACGGCGGACAAAACATTTGACCAAGCTAACAAGCTAACCCCTAGTTCGGGATGAGTGACAACAGCAAGACTGACCACTGAATGCTCCTCTCGGAAGCACGCAGCTCACACGTACTCACTCACCTTCAGAAAAACTCCGAGCGACGAAGTGGACATTTCGTTTCAATGAAGTTGCTTCGCGTCCACAGAGACCATACGGACTATTAGGAACGCGGGGAGCCCAGGACGTCCACCTCGACGTTCACAGAGCTCCTGAGGCTCTGCCGGGGGGCGTCGGAAACCAAGAGACGTGTACGGAAGACAAAGTACGTGCCCAGTGGAACCGCCTCTTCCGGAGGGGCCAGTCGGCTGCAGCAGGTGGCGGTTTGCTACTGGTGAGAGCGAGGGAAACGAAAACAAATGACGACAAAGAAGCGGCCTTGCCTGCTGCTTTTTGATAAGCGAGTGTCTCCGCCCACTGTCGCGCTTCGCTCATTTCTCTCTGCCACGTTCGCCGAACCCAAAAACAACAACAGCGACAACGACAACGAAACAACAACCGGTCCAGTGGCACTGTCACTTTACGAATGCTCTCTCGCTTGTCTCAAACTCTTGCGGCTGGGGTTTTGCTGCTGTTGCTGGGGTCACTTTCGCTGAGCTAAAAACAACAACAACAACCAGTAAACAGAAAAACAACAACGACGACAACGAAACAACAACCGGTCCAGTGGCCTTGTAAGTCCATGAATGATCGCGCCGCTTGTCTCAAACTCTGCGGTTGGGGCTCTTGCTGCTGTTGCTGCTGGAGTCTGGGAGGGACCTACGTGTACCCAGTATTCTATATGTAGGTCCGTGGCTGAAGTCCCCTTTAGAGCTTTCCACACTGTTTACGTCATCACGAATAAAACAAAAAATCGTTGGGACTGAGACGGAACTCTTTACCCGGGGCGGACGCCCTTCGTGTTGTGGATGTGTCTCATGTTTACGATAGTTCTTGGGCGCTAGGCTGCTTCCACAGTCATATTAGTACCCAAACCTTTCGGAGGGCGCTGACCGCGTCGGCGGACAGCTGCGCGGAGATGAAGAATGCCCCTTCGGTGTGGGTAACCAGTTCTGGCAGAGTTCGGAGGAAGGCGCCGGATAGTGATACGCGGAGTGTGGGTGAGGTGCACACAGAAAGAGGGGCGCGGGGTTGGGGGGGGGGGGGGAGGGGTGGTGGTCGTGGGACGGGTTAAGAGGGTTTTGAAGAAGAAGAAGAAGAAGAAAAAGAAAAAGAAAAAAAGAAAAAAAAAGAAGAATGATTTGAAGTGGCGGGTGAGACTTTTTGTTGTTGTGTGTTGTTGTTTCTTTGTGGAGTTTGTGTTCTTTTGTTTTCATTTTTTTTCGAAATCGGAGGATAAAGTGTTTCTGTTTAGGAATGATATATATGTCTTGTGTCTTGTCGGAGCACATCGGCGTAATATTTGTTTGTTTGTTTGCTGTTGTTTGTTTGTTTATTATTGTTGTTGTTGCTGTTTTTGTTTTATCTTTTTCTCGTTAAAAGGGGGCGGAGAAGTGTTTCGTTTATGAATGATTTGTGTCTCAAAATTTTGCCGTTGTGCATCGGCGAGTTAGGTGGAGTTTTATAGTTTTTTTCTCGACTTTTTATTGAAAAAAAAAAGAAAAAAAAACGGGAGAAGAAAGTGCTTCATTTTTACGAATGATTTGTGTCTCTCCGTGTCTTGTCGGAACACAGTGGCTAAGCTCTTTCTTTCGTTGATGAGCGAGTTCACCCTGCAAAGACTGCCTGTCTTCTAAAGGTTTTGTTTTTGTTTTTTGTTTGGTTTTCATGGGGCCTAACGTCCACAGAAACCTCAAACGGTTTATTAGGGACGGGGGAAGTGGGGGAAGGAGAGGGGTGATGGAGAACTCGCGAGCGGCAAAGTAATGTGTGTACTTTGTGGCAACTCCGTGTGTCAACCGTTGCAGGGGACAGACACAACCACCGACACAAACGGTGTCCACAGGAAAACTTGTTGAGAACAAACTCAGCCAAAAAGACAGAGTCCGGCAGTACCACCTCCCTGTACACACAGCTCCAGGGCTCCCGCGAATCTAAAATGTTCATTCAGATTCATTCTATTCCACTTAATGTCCTCAGATGCTAAAAAGCATTCTAGGAACAATCTACCTTCGTGTTCACACAGCTCCTGGGCTCCCGCGATTCTAAAATGTTCATTCATTCATTCATTCCATTCGGCTTAATGTCCTCAGATGCTAAAAAGCATTCTAGGAACAATCTACCTCCCTGACCACACAGCTCCTGCGATTCTAAAATATTCATTTGTTCATTCATTCAATCCGCTAAATGTCCTCAGATGCTAAAAAGCATTCTAGGAACAATCTACCTCCCTGCTCACACAGCTCCTGCGATTCTAAAATGTTCATTCATTCATTCCATCCGCTAAATGTCCTCAGATGCTAAAAAGCATTCTTGGAACAGTCTACCTCCCTGTTCACACAGCTCCTGGGCTCCTGCGATTCTAAAATGTTCATTCATTCATTCATTCATTCATTCCATTCGGCTTAATGTTCTCAGATGCTAAAAACCATATTATAGGCAATCTGTGAAACAATCTTTCTTGACTCTAAAATATATGGGGGGGGGGGGGGGGGGGGGGGGGGGGGGGGGGGGGAAGGGGAGGGGTGGGGGGAGGGAGAGATGGGCTTGGTCCGTTTGCGGATCAACACAAAGATCGGTATATAAAATAACAGAAGAAATGGAAGTGGGGGGTAGGGAGGAGAGGTGGGCTTTGTCCATTTGCGGATCAACACAAAGATAGGGAAGAGAGATGAACTTGGTCCATTTGCGGATCAAAACAAGCATCGGGATATAAAACAGCTGGGGGGGAAAGGGAAGTAGGGAGGAGAGATGCGGTTGGTCCATTTGCGGATCAGCAAAAGATCGGTATATAAAATAGCCGAAAAAAAGGGAAGTGGGGGGTAGGGAGGAGAGATGCGGTTGGTCCATTTGCGGATCAGCACAAAGATCGGTATATAAAATAGCCGAAGAAAGGGAAGTGGGGGGTAGGGAGGAGAGATGAGTTTGGTCCATTTGCGGATCAACACAAAGATCGGGATATAAAATAGCTGGGGAAAAGAAAAAAAGATGAAAAAAAAAGGGGAAAAAAAAAGGAAGTGGGGGATGGGGAAGAGAGATGAAATGGTCCACTTACGGTTCAGTACCAGGGCCAGGGTGCCGCTGGGTCGTCTTGGCAATAATGGGACATTCCCTCGTATAACTCAAGCGGTCCGGTTAAAACTCCGTCGCCCACTATTAATTTTACGGTTAAAACTGGGCTGCAGGTCAAAAACCTTCCAAGGCTATGTCGGCGGGCTGCACAACATGCAGTAGATTCCAAGGGAGCAAAACACGAAGTGTATACAGTTAAATCGTGATCCGACTTCCTCTTTTACGACCATCCAGTACAGCTGCCCTTCCGGTTTGTTGTCGACGCCGGATGGAGCGGTAAATCTTCTGTTTCCGGTGTGCCAAGAGTGACAGATGAATGTTTTAAATTACCAAGTGAAAGCACCGTCGGTAATATACATATACGCAACGTTGAGAAAGCCGCTACGGAAGGTGAGTGTGCGTGCATGCGTGCGTGCGTGTGTGTGTGCGTGCGTGCGTGCGTGCGCGCGTGCGTGTGTGGGATCGCGCTCGTGTGTGTGCTCCTGTGTGTGTGTAGGGGGGGGGGGGGCAGGCGCGAGTTGAATCTTTTTGATGAATCAACAAACAAGGGAGTTAATTAGCACCCGAAAGACATCACACACAAACGCAATGAGAAAGTGGCCTACGGTAACTCTCATTCTG
>OY757549.1:17100421-17120702 GCA_963584105.1 Alviniconcha strummeri
AAACGTGAACAATTTACTGCAGGCGTGTATGAAAGTGGAATGCGCGGATTCTTCTTTTCTTTTTGAAGTCTTTTCACATGAGTGATATTGAACTGAGCTTAACAGAATGCACCGATATTAGACTTGTTTGTTTAACGCCGTGTTGGGTCCGGGGAGGTAGTACTCGCGGCGGGGCCAGACAGATATCCATGGAGGGGAGGAGGAGGGGGGCTTTACCTCGCGCTGCATTGTCACCACCGGAATGATTGATTCTGCAGTAAGGTGGACACACGTGTATGATTCTGCAGTAAGGTGGACACATGTGTACGATTCTGCAGTAAGGTGAACACACACCTTCATTACAGTTTTCGGTGCAATGATTCTCGGTGCAATGTGCATATGACGCGGCCTGATTCTGCAGTAAGGTGGACACACGTGTATGATTCTGCAGTAAGATGGACACAGGTGTATGATTCTGCAGTAAGGTGGACACACGTGTATGATTCTGCAGTAAGGTGGACACATGTGTATGATTCTGCAGTAAAGGTGGACACAGGTGTGCACGGGCCATTTTGAACGTTTCATTTCATTGTGAGGGGCGAAGCTTCAAGACGTTGTGTCCGTCCTCTAAACCACAACGTGACAAGTAAGGCGGAGCCGAAGCGGATTCGAACTAACGATTTTCCCCAAGGGGTGAAAACAAGAAAACGAGTCTTGGCCTCGAACCGACGTCCCGTCTGCTTTACCAGCCCTAGCGCCTTACCGCTGGGCCTTGAAACCTGGCTCGCAAAGAAACAACAACAAAACACGCTGACAAAGCCATTTATCAGCCGGCCACGCGAGGTGGTGTCGTCATCTCCTAGCACGTACTGCTCGTTTTCGTGTTCATGACGCCACAGCCTTTCTCTTCTTCTTTTTTTTTTTTTGGCCAGCGTCCTTGGCAATGAGACATGGATGTACCTACTCCATTTTGTCTGTTATTTTAACCTTGAGAATGTCGGACTCTCCGCAGCTACACGCCGCCTGTATAGAGGTTGGCTCCGCAGATAGCGTTTTTAACGCACGAAGGTGTGGGTTTGGGTAGGCTTCTTTTTTTTTTTTTTTTTTTTTTTTTCTTCTTCCGCCGTCTCTTTGCAACCTGGCCACACAAGTGTTGGACAAACGTGTCTTTTTCTGTCCGTCCTTCCTTCCGGGCATGCGGACTGCAGCGAAACGTGTTGGCTCGAGGACAGAGCTCTCTGTGCATTGGGGGTTTGTCTTAAAAAGTTGATCGCGTAGGTATTGTTTCCTGTTGATAATGGATGGGAGAAGAGACGAGTTCTTTGTCTTTCGCTGGTGAATTTATGCTGGGGGGGGGGGGGGGGGGGGGGGGGTCCACGATACGAAGAAAAGACACAGACGCCCATTCACAATTTCCAGCGTAAGATGTGTAAAATCCAGCCCCTTGCTTCACTTTCGGGGAGGGTGATTGGGTGTATATAAGAAGGCAAGTCTTGTGTAGTGTAGACTACCATGTTTATTTTCTTTATTTTCACCATTTAAAGCGGAGTACGCGCAGATGGTCATTGAGGCGTGAAGTGACTCCGCAGGTAGACCTCTCCATCAGCGTGTATATAACTCGGCCATTGCTGCAGTGTGCATATGACCCGGCCTTGCTGCAGTGTGCATATGACTCGGCCTTTCTGCATTGCTGCAGTGTGCATATGACTCGGCCTTGCTCACTGCAGTGTGCATATGCGACTCGGCTTTGCTCCCTGCAGTGTGCATATGTGACTCGGCTTTGCTCCCTGCAGTTAGCATATGACTCGACGCACACTCATTGCAGTGTGCGTGTATGACTCGGCCTTCTCGGTGAAATGTGCATATGACGCGGCCTCGCTGCAGATTGCATATGACTCGGCCTTCTCAGTGTAATGTGCATACAACTCGGCCTTGCTCAGTGCAGTGTGCGTATGTCTACAAAGTATTCCTGACGTGTATATAGTGTGAGAAGGAGGACGGACTGAGAAGCGAGTCTTCTGGTGTCACTCTTCTTTGAAGACATTTGTTTTTTGAACAGCTGAAACTGATGTGTCCTTTTGTTGAAGACGACAAAAAGGGTGGGCGTGGCGATGAGGTCTTCGCTGGATTTAGGCGCTTGCTTCTTGTGTTAATGAATATATACGTAGATAGCTGATGACTGATGGCGAGAGTTGTCTGATGTTCGCCCATGATACAAAAATGATCACACGTCCAACACCGTAAGGTATATATATATATATATGTATGGTCATATAATGACCGATACCAATCGGAAGTATTTTTTAACACGATCTTGATTTGAAAAAATCCTTAATCGGAAGCAGAATGACAACAATAATGATTGAAGTTTAAGCATTGAAATGGAAAAATTGTGTAACTCCTGACTGCAGTGGTGACAGAAGACTGTACTTTAACACCGGTCGATGTGATCGATTGTGTACTTTTAACACTGGTCAATGTGATCGACTGTGTACTTTTAAGACTGGTCGATGTAATCGACTGTCAGCCGTGTGCCATTTGTGTGTGTTAATTCCATTTGCCGACAAACACCCAGGGAGACAAACGTGGCTTGCCAGTCACCAAGGGAGACTGATTTTGCACAAGATGCATGCCACCTTGCCTCCCTCCCCTTCCTCCTCTTCCCGTGCAGAATTTGAAGCAGCCGTCACACGCGCTCCTACGTCATTGCCTTTGATGTTTCTGCGAGCCTTTGAATCCCCAGGGGGTAAGGGTTGCGCCCCTATCGACTCCTCATTGAAGGCCTGCCCGTCTTCCTTCATCAGTTTGCACTAGTTGCCTGTTTTTAGAGAAAACTTTATTACTCAAGGATTAAGACTGTAGGCAGTTGCCTATTCTTACACTCTAATCTACATACAAATAGGCTATACACACTGAGAGGGAGAGAGATCAGTGGCATCAAGTCGCGGTCGTGGGTTTAATCACTGAGTGACGGGGATACACGTGCAGATGGTGGAACCGTTTGGTACGACCCGAACCCGGAAGGGTGGCGTCTCGTGATCCGGGCACCTGGAAATGGCCATCCATAGAATCTTCCTTTTTACTTGTTATCAGAACCTGAAGTCGGAACACGACCGATTCGTCATGCTCGTTTGTATATTTGTGATTGCAACTATCATGCGGTGTGAGTCCCATGTTCCTCACGACCGTTGCCTGGCGTGTGTGGAGGGAGGGGGGGGGGGGATATTCAAATTTAAATGCTGAGTTAAAGCAATATTTGCTCAGTGTTGTATCGAGACCTGTTCTTTTGGAGCCGGGCAGGTAATGTTGCTGTGAGACTGTGCCGACCTCCGTTTGGGCCAACTCCTGTGAACAGTGAGACTGTGCCGATTTCAGTTTGGGCCAAGTCCTGTGTACAGTGAGACTGTGCCGATTTCTTTTTGGGCCAAGTGTTGTGTACAGTGAGACTGTGCCGATCTGAGTCTGGGTCAACAAGTGCTGTGTACAAAGAGATTGTCCAAAGAGGCTGGCTCAAAATGAAGTCGGCACAGTCTCCGCCCTCAAAAGAACATTAACTTTGTGGTCCGAATGCCTTTTTCATGTATGTGTACTTGTACATGAATATATTTATTTAGTATGATATTGACGATTGTTTTATTTTTGGTTGGTTTGAGGTGTAGGTTACTACTAAGGTACGCTTGCAAAGGGTGCGAGTTGCTTGCGCATCAAACGAATAACTGCTTATTCAGAATGTAACGGACAATTGTTTTTCATTTAGTAAAATATGTGCGTGTTTCAGGTTGTTGTTTGTGTGTGTGCGTGTGCGTATGTGCATTAGAAGCGACAAAATGTATGAATAATGATTATGATGTAACAGTCATTCTGCAGAAAGAATCAATGAATGAATAGATGGACAGCATTTGTGTGTATTATCATGTGTTGCACTGCTCGAAATAAAATGCCCTGAACATGTTGGTTTGTTTGTTCGTGTGTGTGAATGTGTGCATGTATGTGTAGACAACTTAGACAACAATTTTATTTGTTATTTTAGGCGAATATGGCTGCAACAAAATCAGGTGATTTATTACTTATAAAAGGATACTTCATTGCCCTGTGAAAAGAAATTAACCTTGAAACGTATCATCACGGCTTTTTAAAATAAATAATAAAGTACACTCTTCTACAAATCTTCTATATAATTGAATTTTTCACCGTATAAGTTTTTTTGTTTAGTTTTTTGTCCATCACCAACTTACGCCACCTCTCAGAAAGGATCCACCCCACAAGACCTCTAATAAAATGCTTGCAGTCAGTAAACAAATGATACTTTTTTAAAAACGGAAAGAAACAAACCAAAAAGAGTTACTTCGTGTAACTTTGTACGTCGTTTTAGTGGCTAGAAAACAATGCAAGCTCTTCTCATTGACGTCCCGGCAACTACACCGTCATTCCGCTTCAGTCGGGTGACGGCTGCTGGCGTCTTTCAGTCTACCTCTTGTCTGCGGCCCAAGACGTTGGCAGAAATGATGAATTCAGTAAAAAAATAAAACAGGAGCGACAACAGTGGGTCTCTTTTCTGACGTTATGTCGGCAGAAGTGACTTGGGTCACTTGCCGACGTAAGTGACTTGAGTCACTTGTCGACTTAAGCCACCTGGGTCACTTGTCGGCAGAAGTGACTTGGGTCACATGTGGGTGCGGCGTGTCCTGAGGTGACCCTGTGCTGTTGACGGGGCGTTTACATCCAAGATCTAGCTGGTCACCTCAGAACCAGGCCAGTTTTTAGACTAAGACAGCATCCAAAACTAGCTGAATGATACAACACACTAACACCCCTAGCGTACCCCAAAACTCTCTCTGTATCCAAGATCGAACTCGTCACTTGTGAACCCGGCAGGCCAGTACTTTAAGGCTGATAGCATCCAAGAAAACTATTTGAATGATGCAGCATCCCTTAGTGTACCTCAATACTCTCTCTGTGTGCCTCCCCTACTGGCTCCAACATCTCGTGGTCTCTCTCTTAATCAATTGCTTAATCGTGCTTATAATATTTGTGGTATTGCGTTTATTTGTGTTTGTAGTATAACAAGGACTGGCTGTTAGATAGGTCCAAATGGACCTAATTCTACTATCCGTGAGTATTAAAGTTTTGGAGAGTTCGAGTTCTCTCTCTCTCTCTCTCTCTCTCTCTCTCTCTCTCTCTCTCTCTCTCTCTCTCTCTGTATCCAAGATTTGACTGGTCACTTGAGAACCAGGCCAGTACTTCAAACAGCATCCAAGAAAACTATCTGAATGATGCAGTGTACCTCAAAACTCTCTCTGTCCCCTACTGGCTCCTGACATCTCGTGGAGTCTCTCTCTTAATCAATTGCTTAATCGTGCTTATAATATTTATTTGTGGTATTGTGTTTATCTGTGTGTAGTATAGCAAGGACTGGCTGTTAGATAGGTCCAAATGGACCTAACGCTACTATCCTTGAGTATTAAAGTTTTCGAGTTCTCTCTCTCTCTCTCTCTCTCTCTCTCTCTCTCTCTCTCTCTCTCTCTCTCTCTGTATCCAAGATCTGACTGGTCACTTGCTGAACCAGGCCAGTACTTCAGACAGCATCCACAAAACTAGATGAATGATGCAACACTCACTAACACCCCTAGCGTACCCCAAAACTATTTTCTAACCCACCACCCACCCCACCGCACCCTCTCTCTCTCTCGGGCGCTCGCTAGCTCTGTGTTTACCAGTCGGGGAAGCCGTCTGGCGGATGCTTGGTCTGTCTTATGGCCGACTTCCGGCCCTGCTTGGGGCCCAGCCAAGCGATCAAAGGCCTGCCACTCTAGCTTTTGCACCGCCACGTGTGCTCGGTTACCTCTCCTTTATTCCCGCCACCCCCTCTACCCCACCCCTTGTAAATCTACCCCCCCCCCCCCCCCCGGGACCCCCACACTCTCTCCTACACCCCCCACCCTTTCCTTGCCGATCGTCTCCGCCGCTCCACCCGCGGAACTGCTGCACCCTCTTTGGTTTCTCTGCATGCACCCTGTTTTCAAAATGCGACGGGATCTCTTTGACAGGGAAAAAGGACAGAGTCACAAAACTTAAAGGAGAACGGAAGCGAAGGAGCGTCGAAGAAGAACAGAAATTAAAAAATAAAAAGAATCGATATCAGTTCCCCCCCCCCCCTCCCCCATTCTCTCCGTCCCTATGAAGCCCTATGTTTTCTGTGGATGTTAAGCACCATGTTTACTTACTTTTTTCATTCACGAGCTGTGTGAAAGTCGGTGTGACCGTCCTGGGCTCCCCGTCCCTAATAGTCCTTTAAACTCCCCCACTAAACTCGTGAAACAACCTTGAACTTGACCAAAACCCAAACCTACACACAGAGGTACCCGCACACGCGAGATACTGGCCATACAAAACTTAATTTACACTCACAACTTAAAACGGGTGAGACGCGTTAAGTATATGCACCAAAAGACAAATGATACTGATATTTTTAGTACTGGCACACTCTTGTTTTACGCTTTCAGGCGACCCCAGTAACGTCTTTGCTTCGCTTCTCCTTTAAACCTGATGCACGTGCTGCCCGGATCTCGGTTAACCTCGAGGGAAGATTTTTCCAGTCACCTGGCAACTGGCGGAAAAAAGAATTATCACCTGAGAGAATTCGCCCGTGCTAACGAGCTCTTTTCTAAACAGTTTCAGAAGCTGCTTTAACTACGACGCGCACTGCGGACGTGAAATGAGGAGTAAGCGCAGACACTCCGAGCAAGGTGCTACAGCCGTGCACACTCCAAGCACCAGTAGTTTACGACATCCTCCCTTTGGCGGAACTGAGGCGCCGGACAGCGATGCTCTGTTGTTCTCGCTCAGTGAACTCGAGGTGCTTCTGACGCAGCGGGCGACCTTAATGATAATAATCGATAGTTCTTATAAAGCGCCCTTCTCTAACACAAGTTAAACTCGCTGCGCTGTACAAACAACTCCACAAAACCCGCAACAGACACTTAAGGATAGTACTTAAGGATAACCACCTAACAAACAATATAAATTATATATGTATATATATCCCCACCAGAAAAAAACACGCGTACCAGTCTCCCATCCCCGACTCAAATAAGCATTACAATTAGTGGATTACTAATATAGGCTTTAAAAAACAACATTCTTTCCATTTGAGTCTCTGGAAGTTTTCCACCATCGTGAAACTGCACTCAGTGATAACTGGTGGTTTTTGACCACGCTGCTTACTCCCACGTTGATGTTACGTCCCGTTTATATGAAATGTAATGGTCTAGAAACTGCCTCCACTATCTACTGTGTACTAATAACTTGTGGTTTTTGACCATACTCCCACGCTGATGTTACTTCCCGTTTATATAAAATGTAATGATCTAGAAGCTGCCTCCACCACCTAGTAACTGTGTAATAATAACTGGTGGTTTTTGACCATGCCGGGCTACTTACTCCCAACACTGATGTTACTTCCCGTTTATATAAACTGTAAAGGTCTAGAAGCTGCCTCCACCATCTTGTAACTGTGTACTAATAACTGGTGGTTTCTGACCATGCTACTTAATCCCACGCTGATGTTGCACCCTGTTCACTGAAGCCGCTCCGGCCTCAGTGAAAGAGCAGCAACAAGAGTGAAGTATTTCAGGTATGCCCGGCCACTTGATGCCAGCAGATCCCAGGTTTCAACGCCGTGTAACCCGCCGCCCCGGCTCCAGCGCATCAGGCAGCTGGCAGTGCAGCTTGTATTTCGTCTTCTTCTTCATTGTTGCTTTACGTCCACAGAGCCCAGGTCGTCCACCTCCTATTTCACACAGCTCCTGAGCTCTGAGCTGTTCAGGTTCAGTGTTGCTTTACGTCCACTGAGACCGTACGGGCGAGATGGTAACGGGGAGCCCAGATCAGCCACCTCCTATTTCACACAGCTCCTGAGCTTGTACCTGTTCAGGTTCAGTGTTGCTTTACGTCCACTGAGACCGTACGGGCTAATTATTAAAGACGGGGAGCTCAGACCGTCCACCTCCTATTTCACACAGCTCCTGAGCTTGTACCTGTTCAGGTTCAATGTTGCTTTACTGACGTCCACAGAGACCATAAGGAGACTGGCAACTCGGCGTTAAACTGTTTCAACCAAAACCAACCAAACTGTGCACTCGCTAATGCACGCTGCTACGACTGAGCTCAGGAGCTGTGTGAAAGAGGTGGACGACCTAGGCACTCGTCCCTAATAGTACGTACGCTCTCTGTGGCCGTAACTTGGTGAAGCAACACTGGCCAGCTGGCCACATATCTCAGGAGCTATGTGAAAGTCAAGGTGGACATCCTGGGCTCCCCGCCCCCAACAGTATTTATGGTCTCTGTGGACATCAGGCAACAGTGAACTTGAGAGAAAGGTGGAGAGCCGAAGCGGAGAATCGAACCTACACGTCGTCCGCTTTACCACACAGAACGTCTCGTGGCACTGAGCCAAACCGTCTCACAACGGCAGAGCTAACCAAAGTTCTGCTGTTTATAAAACCTGGAGTCATGAGAGTAGCTGGGAATATATACAGAGAGAGAGAGAGAGGGAGAGATATGCACGATTCGCTTATTGCAGAAATTCAACCTAATTTTTCCTCTCTCTCTCTCTCTCTCTCTCTCTCTCTCTCTCTCTCTCTCTCTCTCTCTCTCTCTCTCTTCCACAACAAAAGCATCTTCGAACACGAAGTTGGGTACGTCGCAACAGTAAATTCTTGTGATTTGATACTTGGGTTTCGCCCTGATAATTATTACCTTCGCTGTTGACTGGGCATTAATCACCAAGACTATTAATTTAACCCCCCACCCCCTCTTGTGTACAAAAGCCACCTCCCACTCTTTACGACTGCGTAGTAATTACCAAGACTATTAATTTAACACCCCCTCCACCGCATCACCCCACCCCTTTCCTCTCACTCTTGTACTTCAGTCCTAATGCCGGTCGACCAAACCGTGTCGATCACTCCCTGCGTTAGTCACGCCCCAGAAACACACACACACACACACACACACACACACACACACACACACACACACACACACACACACACACACAAACCACACCGTAATTATACATTTTCAAGATCCAAACACATAAAAGGTTCAAAAGAACGCTATTTGTCAGGAAAACAAACAAAGGAACAACAACAACAAAAAACATGCAACTTTTCGGGGTAATCCCCTTGAACAAGCTTTTGAACATTCTATAATGTTTTAGAAGCTTGTTTCAGAACGACGTTTCACAGCCATTCTCGTTTCACAGATTTTATAAACTTTCAAACCGATACCGATTTGGCACCCGCACTTCCCCCATTGCCACCACCACCACCGCTATTGCTGCTGCTGCTGCTGCCGCCCTCGCCGTACTACTTACTGCTGCAGCGTGCGCATCAGCCACTGATCTAGAAATCAGCATAGCCCAGCGGAACCGGCTGTACCGTGGCTGGCACCGGGGGCTTTTTCCACACTGCAAGAGCGCGGAAACACGTCAAGTCAAGCTCATTTGGCTCTATCGCTTCGGCTTATCGGGCTTCGTGACTTTCCACGCCTGCTTCCGGCCCAGCGTGGGCGGCGGTGGCTGGGTTCCATTTTCTCAGTCAGTGCCGGCGCACCACGCAGTTAGATGGCTGCCTCCATGGACCTACACATCCATGGCTGCCTCCATGGACCTACACATCCATGGCTGCCTCCATGGACTTACACCTCCATGGCTGCCTCCATGGACCTACATATCCATGGCTGCCTCCATGGACCTGTACATCCATGGCTGCCTCCACGGACCTACACACCCATGGCTGCCTCCATGGACCCGTACGCTGCCTCCATGGACCTACATATCCATGTCTGTCTCCGTGGACCTACATATCCAGGCTGCCTCATTGGACCTACATATCCAGGCTGTCTCCATGGACCTACATATCCAGGCTGTCTCCATGGACCTACATATCCATGGCTGTCTCCGTGGACCTACATATCCATGGCTGTCTCCGTGGACCTACATATCCATGGCTGCCTCGGTCTGTACAGTGTGAGCCGGTTTGGCCTAGCGGTAAGGCTGGTAACCGGCAGAGGGACCTCGGTTCGAATCCGTTTCGGCTCTCCTTTCTCTTCAAAGATTATGGTCTGTGGACACTGTCTTGAGACCTTGTCCCTCACAATTAATAAAACATTAAAATGGCTCTCACTACTGCCCATCTTAATGCAGGAGTCATTCTGGTGGTGACAGTGTAGCGGTAGGTATATAATTTCCCTCTCCCTCTCCCCCCCCCCCTCCCCCCCACACTACCGCCCCTTTCCCCACCCCCATTTTGTTGGATCTTTCTGCCGCTTTTGACACTATTGACCACCAAATTCTCCTCTCCCGCCTGAACTCTGTTTTTGGAATTCAGTCTATTGCACAGTCTATTCAGTCAATGGTTTCAGTCATACCTCTCAGACAGATATCAGTCCATTTCAGTCAATCACTCGTCTTCGTCACCATCACAGATCATGTACGGTGTGCCTCAGGGCTCAGTACTTGGGCCCATTCTCTTCGTCCTGTACACTACGCCTCTCTCCGATATCATAGCTAACCACTCTGTAAACCATCAGCTTTTCGCAAATGACACACAGCTCCAGAAATCTGCTCCTCTCAGTGAAGTGACCAACCTCGCCAAAGACGACATAAAAACATGGATGACGGAAAATCAGCTCAAACTGAACGACGACAAAACAGAAGCTCTTCTCATTCCCTTTTCGTCTTCCTTGAAACTTTCAACCGTCTCCCTCCCTGACTCGATTACTCTTGGCTCTCACAACATCCCCTTCTCTGATTCTGCCAGGAGCCTTGGAGTCATGCTTGACTCAAAACTGTCCATGAAAAAGCACGTTATAAAAAATCTGCCAAACTACTTATTTCGAGAATAAACGCATTAGTTCAATCCACAGGTTTCTCACTGAAGACGCAACCAAGACTCTTGTTACTTCCTATATCCTCTCACGGCTTGACTACTGCAACTGTCTCCTCATGGGTATACCTAATTCTGTCATCCAACCTCTACAGAAAATTCAAAACTTTGCTGCAAGACTTGTTCTCTTGGCACCACGTCACCACCACTCAACACCTCTCCTGGAAAAACTGCACTGGCTTTCCATTTCAGAACGTATTAAGTATAAAGTCGCTTGTACGTATTTCAGTGCTATAAATGGTTCTGGTCTTGCTTACCTCTCTGAACTGCTGCATGTCTACACTCTGTCTCGTACACTACGCTCTTCTTCCGACACCCGCATGCTGGAAATCCAACAATACAAACGCAAGACGCATGGCTTTCGCACCTTCTCTTGCTATGGACCCCCACATTTGGAATTCACTCCCACAAGACCTTAGACACTGCTCAACCCTTTCATCTTTTAAAGCCAAACTGAAAACCTTCCTCTTCTCAAACTAGTATCAGTACCCAGTTTCTTCTACAGTCTCTCTCTCTCTCTCTCTCTCTCTCTCTCTCTCTCTCTCTCTCTCTCTCTCTCTCTCTCTCTGCGTGCGTGCGTGCGTGCGTGTGTGTTTGTAGTGGGGTTTTATTTTTTAATACTTTATGTAAATTGTTTTGGTAGGACTATGCTCTACATGTGTATAGAATATCATATTTAGGTTAATATGTATCATGTGAGCGCTCAGGGCGTTGATGAGCGCATGATAAATGTACAGTATTATTATCTCCCCGTCCCTAATAACTAGTAAGCCTCATGGTTTCTATGGACGTTAAGCACCATGTTTACTTACTTACTGTCTATACAGCTGTATGTCTATATATTCCTCTACATACTATGACAATTCTCGCTATACGTATGATTGCTATTTCTTATGATTTACATGCTCCTCTGAACACTTTGCTAAAGTACAGTCTGCAACCATTAGTTTAACCTTTGTGAAGGTCACAGGCCAGTCAAATAAATGTTTGTGTCCTTGCATCTCTTTGTGTACACAGCGGCTAGCGGACAACACTGTGTATGTATGGCTGCCTTTACTAGCACTTTTACAGCCACGTAGCTCAGTCGTGGACTGGGCTGGACTGGCCGCGAGTGGGGGCTGAGAAAGGTATGGATGGAATCGAACAACTGAGATGAGGATGGAGATTTTCTGCACTGTATGAGTGCAACAGCTTACACATGTATACATGGAGTATTTATAATCCTCATCTCTTCTACGGAGCGTTAGTGTAAATGTCAGACGTTGCACTATAGCGCAGAAGTTCCAATTCTAAAACATTACACTTCAAAATTGTCTAATTTCTCTGTTCAAGCTTAATGTTACTTTTAAACTTTCACACAGCTCCTGAACTCTGATAAAGATCAATGATGATGACTGGTTTTTATATACCGATCAATCAGTGGGCTTTGGCCGGTGCGAACTGAGCGACGTCAGTGTAGTAACGGCCGTCACTGACTCGACTACGACTGTCTCACTCTGCAGCCTAATTATTCTGCCCGACTTGGCGATGTTCGTATCGCTTTCGTGCCGAGGCAGCTCTCAGTTTCCACCCTTAATTCTCAAGTCATCTTAGCGCCGGCTGTCTGCTTTCGTCTGGCATTAGCATAGTTATGTCAGAGGGCTTTCAGTGCACAGCTTGAGGTCTGCTGTAAGTGTGCCGGTGGTAGTTCTAAGCGAAGTAACCTCGTCGTCTCTTCTCTTGCGTGCGGATTGCAGGATAGATAAGAAGCTATAATTTATATGTATCGTGTATTATGCAGAATGGTCAGAGTTCAGGAGCTGTGTGAAAGTCGAGGTGGCCGTCCTGGGCCTTCCGTCCTAATGAGCATTACGGTTTCGGTGGACGTAAAGCAACAATGAACCGTGCTTCGGCGTTGGTCACAGTTTGCCCCTAATATGTCAGCCGACATCCGAGGACATGAAGCTCTACATCAGCAGCATCGTAGAATGGACAAGCATACCTTTCCGAGTTACCTTGCCCCGTGAAGCAGAGCAGACCACGCTGACATAGACTAAATACCACAGGGACAGTCTTTGGAATAAACTGCAGAGACCCGTTGAAGGAAGTAGCCTTCTTGAAACAGACCTTGTACAAGAGCTTAAATTATTGTATACAAACAATAATAAATTTTCTAGGATGTTTTTGAAAATGGCATTTAATGTGTGTGTGTGTGTGTGTGTGTGTGTGTGTGTGTGTGTGTGTGTGTGTGTGTGTGTGTGTGTGTGGTCAAATAGTGTACCATACAGACATCAGACGTACCCACACCGTACAGACATCCATTAGATGTATCCACACCGTGCAGACATCCATAAGACGTATCCATACCGTGCAGACATCCATAAGACATATCCATACCGTGCAGACATCCATTAGACGTACCCACACCGTGCAAACATCCATTAGACGTACCCACACCGTGCAAACATCCATTAGACGTACCCACACAGTGCAAACATCCATTAGACGTACCCACACCGTGCAAACATCCATTAGACGTACCCACATCATACAGACGGCACCATGCAGACACCCACTAGATGTGTCTGGGCGTAAAACGCGAAATTACCACTGGACTGATGTGCACACCCATTCCAGACATCCATTACTAGACGTACACACACCAGACATACGGCCAGGTGTACACGCACTATACAAACATCCATTCGCCAGTACAGACATCCGTCAGACGTACACGCATCATCAGTGCAGACATCCATCAGATGGGCAGCGGTGAAAGCCGTTTTACTGTTTTATTAATCATGGGGGGCAAAGTCACAAAGACTGACAGTGTTGTGTGTTGGTTGTTCGCTTGTTTGGGCTTAACATCCACGGAGACCGCACTAGTACGGTCTGTTACAGTGTTAGGGGCGGGACAAAGACTGCTCGAGTTCAGTGCTGCTTTACGTCCACAGAGACCGTATGGAGGGACGGGGAGCCCACGACGGACACCTCGACTTTCACACAGCTTCTGCTGCCGTTGTGTTGCTTAATGGATGTCGGTTGACATACTAGGGACGAGATGAGACCAGTGCGTCCACGGAAACCATAAGGATCGTTAGGACCGAAAGCCCAGGACGGCCACCTCGACTTTCTCACAGCTCCTGAGCTCTGGAACAGCTCCTGAGCTCTGAGAAACAAAGACTGTCCACTAATCAGAACTCTTGGAAGGGAAAGGAGAACCGAAGCTGAATCGAACCGAGGGTCCTTCTGCTTACCAGTCTAACGCTTTACCACTCGGCCAAACCGGCTCACACGGCTGGGTTGGTCAGTGTTGTCCATTCAAATCACTGCGGGAGCCGGGGCGTGGGACGGTTTACTATCCAAGGTCACCACGAACGAGGCTCCCGTTGCCTCGTATATCTGTTGTGACGCAAGAAAGGCCGCCCTGCGGAGTGACGTAACTTCCGCCGGTCCTTTGAACTGGGTCACTTTGACACCGAGTAGGAGACGCCGTAGTAGGTCCCTCGGCACAACTCTCTCTCTCTCTCTCTCTCTCTCTCTCTCTCTCTCTCTCTCTCTCTCTCTCTCTCTATCTCAGTCCTCATGTAACCCTAAATGGTTTGACTGGGCTCAAAGCACCAGCTAACCACAACTAACCCCCCTCTCACTCCGTCATTTTTTAATTTTTTGTCACAAATCTCTCTCTCTGTTAGGTCTTTTTGTCACACACACACACACACACACACACACACACACACACACACACACACACACACACACACACACACACACACACACCTCTGTCTTTCTCCCTCCCCCTCTCTCTCTCTCCTATCTATTATTATTCTTCAGTGGTTTAACAAAGGACTAGTTGTTAGACAGGTCTAAATGAACCTAAACTACAATTCATTTTTCACCGTTTAACCGTCGTTTGAGTGTTGCTTTTGTTGCTCGAAAAAGCGGGTTACGCGAAAATTTGCCCGTTGCGTTTTGTTATATTAAATAAGCGTCCTTTTTAACTTTTTACATGTTTGGATTGTACGAAAGATCTGAAACAAGACTGTCATGCCAACATTCAGCAGATAAGTGTCCCGCGTGTCATTTTTCACCGTTTAAGTGTTGTCTAAGTGTTGTTTTGAAGCTTGTAAAAGGGCCCTACCCCGAACATTTGCATAATGGGTTTTGTCGTAATATATACCATTCTTTTTAACCGTCTTTTTCGGATCCGGTTTGGATTTTGTTTTAGAACGCCAGCAGTCATCCTTGTCTCAGATTCTTTTTTCCCCACAGGTAACTCGAGGCCAACAATATCTACAACTATATAAAACCTGACCCAACAAACAAGGGAGTTAATTAGCGCTCGAAAGACGTGACACAAACAAGAAGAAGAAAGACCAGAGTCGCCCACGGTAACTTCCGTCTGGCATGCGAGTAGATACAAAGTACACAAACTCCACCGGAAATACGTTAAAATATATATATATTATAGTAAACATGGTGCTTAACGTCTACAGAAACCATACGACTTATTAGGGACGGGGAGAAGGTGGGGGAAGGGGATGTGGAGAGGGGGGAGGTGGGGGGGGGAGAGATTATATACCTATCGCTACACTGTCACCACCAGAATGACTCCTGCATTAAGATGGGCAGCGGTAAGAGCCATTTTAATGTTTCATTGATTGTGAGGGACAAAGTCACCAGACAGTGTCCATAGACCACAACCTTTGAAGAGAAAGGAGAGCCGAAGCGGATTCGAACGAAGTCCGTCTGCTTACCAGCCCAACGCCTTACCGCTAGGCCAAACTGGCTCATACCCGTCCCGATTAAGCTTTGTGGTTTCTGTGTACGTAGAGCACCATGTATGATTACTTACTTACGTTCAAATTCAAGAACCCTGACGTGAACAATCTGTGTTCGCCGCTTACTTTAGAACAAAGCATAAATATACAGGACTGAGATCGGGTTATGAATGAGCCCTGTGACCTCTCTAAAGCGTCAGGTAAGCTGGACGGCGGCAAACTGGCGCCAAGAGAGAAAGACAGGAAAAAAAGAGAAAGAGAAGAAGAAAAAAAAGAGAGAGAAAAAAAGGCGAACATTACGATGTCGGGGCTTTACCCGTTAATGCACAAAGGATCACAGGTTGTCATCTAAAAGCATGGGTTTCCTGTGCGAAATGTCCTCTACGTGAATAGATACACATCTTTGCTCGTGGGGGGAAGAAACTGGACTCCAGCATATAACAATAATATCCGGACTCGTTTTCGTTCGTGTCAGCTGTGAGCCTTGTCAGCGTTCATGCAAGTTCATGTCGCCGCCATTTTGGAAATGCGCGCGCGCGCACACACACACACGCACTCACGCACGCGTACACACACACACACACACATACACACACACACACACACACACACACACACACACACACACACACACACACTCACACACACACACCAAGACCTTTGCAATGAGAGCCATTTTCAGGCTCCATTAATTGAGACGGGCAAAGTCAGGAGACAATTTTGGTGGTGCGGATGGGTGAATACCTCTAATTATGCTCGGTGATGTATGTCAGTGTTGTCGTTTGCTTATGTTTGTACGCTTGCCGCTTTCGAGACACTTTCCTTGTTGTAAAACTTGGTGAATAAAGAGTCTGAATCTGGTTCGTTAGATCCGTTTAACCCCGGGTTATCTTCGGAGAGGTACTGACGGGTACCGAATCTCAGGACTGAGGTAGCGTGCTGGAGTGGTGAAGTGATGCTTAATGTCCTCAGATGTCAGTTGACATAGTACGGACAAGTTGTGACCAGTGCCGAAGCACGGTTCAATAAATCTTTACGTCCACGGAAACCAGAAGGCTCGTTAGGACGGACAGCCCAGGACGTCCACCTCGACTCTCACACAGCTCCTGAACTATGAGCGTGCTGGACGGGGGAGGGAAGACATTATAGCGAACGCTCCACTGTCACCGTGAGAATGATTCCGCACATTAAGACGGGCAGCAACGAGAGCCATTTTCGCGTTCCATAAATTGAGACGGGCAAAGTCAAGAGAGACAGTTTTGTAAAGCACGATTTCTGAATAAGACAAAGGCGACCCCGTTTTAAAATGCTTGATTAACTGTGAGGGGCAAAACCAGAACAAGACTGTTCGTGAACCACACTTTTTGTTTCAGAGAAGTTCGATGTTGTTTTACGGCTGCAAGGACCGTTCAAAGCTCAGAAGCTCGAGGTGGCCGTCCTGGGCTCCTGATGATGATGATGAAGTGATGCTTAATGTCCTCAGATGTCAGTTGACATATTAGGGACAAGCTGAGACCAATGCCGAAACACGGTTCAATATAGCTTTACGTCCACGGAAACCAGAAGGCTCGTTAGGACGGACAGCCCAGGACGGCCACCTCAGTCGACTCTCACACAGCTCCTGAACTATGTCCTGGGCTCCTTGTCCCTGATAGTTCTTACGGTCTCTGTGGACGTAAAGAAACACTAAGCTTGAACAGAGACCGTAGGGACTGTTAGGGACGGGGAGCCCAGGGGACGGCTACCTCGACTTTCACAGCTCCTGAGAGCTCTGTGGCCAGCTGTTCAGGTTCACCGTCGCTTTACGTCCACAGAGACCGTACGGACTATTAGGGACGGGAAGCCCAGGACGTCCACCTCGACTTTCACGCAGCTCCTGAGCTCTGAGGCAAGCTGTAAGTTAAGTAAACATGGTGCCTAACGTCCACAGAAACCACAAGGCTCATTAGGGACGGACTGAGGCAAGCTCTTTTTTGTACAGGATTTTATATCAGTCGTGATGAGCAACTTCTTTTGAGAGAATAATAATACACAGGCAGCTGCATTTCGCCGCCTTGGAGAGTGTCTGGGCACGACATGTCGACAAGGCCCACAATCCACACGTACAACTGCGGCGAAACTGCCTGACGCGCGTGCGTGACGCAGAAGCTCAACGGAACGGGTTTCAGGGTTTCAGGGTCCGAAAGTGACGAACACTGGAGCGAGAGTGGCCAGATGACAAAGCATGTCTGATTCATGCTCCGTAAAGTGCCAGATCTACGTCGCCTGCAGCAAAAGGATTTAACCCAAATGGACGTGATATTCGTCTCTGTTGCTGATAGCAACGTGAAAGTTTATCCGATTTAAACAGAGTACGCCCTTGGCACTCTAATACACCGCACCTACACACGCGCGCTCGCACGAACCCCCCCCCCCCCCCACACACACACACACACACAGTGACACACGCACACACAAACACGCGCGCGCGCGCACACACACACACAGTCTTTTCTCCCCGTCCCAAATAGGCCTTGTGGTTTTTGTGAACGTTAAGCATCATGTTTACTTACTTCACACACACACACACACACACACACACACACACACACACACACACACACACACACACACACACACACACACACAGAGTAACGTCCACAGAAGCCACAAGGCGTATTAGGGACTCAATGTGTGTGTGTGTGTGTGTGTGTGTGTGTGTGTGTGTGTGTGTGTGTGTGTGTGTGCTTGTGTGTGTGTGTGTGTGTGTGTGTGTGTGTGTGTTGCGTGTGTGTGAGTGTTGAAAAGTGTGTGTGTGTGTGTGTGTGTGTGCGCGTGCGTGGGTGCGTGCGTGTGGGTGTGCTGAAAAGTAAGTGTGTGTGTGTGTGTGTGTGTGTGTGTGTGTGTGTGTGTGTGTGTGTGTGTGTGTGTGTGTTTTGAAAAGCTCTCTGTGCGCAGGCTCTCGGTTTTTGTTGTTGGCGTGTTATTCGGTGAGCGAGTTAGTTTGTTATGACCGTCTGATTCCTTGTTCTTACGAGCTTTGCTTTCATGTTTATCGTGTGCCGATCGAAGTACTCCAGTCGGAGAAATAGCACACTGAAGAATACCTTATTATTATTAATATTACTATCATTAGCAGTTTGAGTCTTATTCAAAGACAGCAGACTATTTCAGGCCTTTCTTTTTCTTGCTTCAAACACCTGTGACTAGACCACAGTCCGCGGCGGCCATTCTGCGGTCAGCGCTTTCTCAAGGTCAGACTGTGGTTTAGAGTGGACACCTGGACTCGTGCCAGGAGAGACCTGACCCTCTTTACCGCAGTTTTCATTCATACTGTGCTCCCCCTCCACCCCCCCCCCCCCACCCCCCCTCCGTTTACCTGACGCTGTCATCCATTCATGCTGCAAAGCGCGGTCCGGTGGAGACCACAAACCATTCACTGTTGACGCCTGGCTCACCGAGACTCCGCACCGCAAACCGCCCCAGGAGGGCAGTGACAGCTTGGCGCGTTTTCAATACACAGACCGCGTGTTTTGTTGACCTGTCCAACACACGCACAGACAGCGTGCTAGCACGCAAAACACATGCGTGCACGCACTGCACTGCACTGCACGCAGGCAGCACAGGCCCTATGCACTTACATGTTCTTTAAATGTGTATGTTTTCAAGGTTCAATGCCTTCAAAATACAACTCTCTCTCTCTCTCCCTCTCTCTCTCTCCCCCCCTCTCTCTCTCATTCACACACACACACACACACACACACACACACACACACACACACACACACACACACACACACACACACGCACACACAATGAGAGACAGACAGACGTGTATCAGAGCAATGGGACTGAAGAAAAGGTTTTAGAAGAGAAAGGTTTTCAAGGAAGACGGACAGAAAGACACAAGCGCGCGCGCACAATTCCCAAGGTTCGGTCAGACACTACACTACACTGTACCCGCGAAGGTTCGGTCAGACACTACACTACATTGTACCCGCGAAGGTTCGGTCAGACACTACACTACATTGTACCCGCGAAGGTTCGGTCAGATACTACACTACATTGTACCCGCGAAGGTTCGGTCAGACACTACACTACATTGTACCCGCGAAGGTTCGGTCAGACACTACACTACATTGTACCCGCGAAGGTTCGGTCAGACACTACACTATACTGTACCCGCGAAGGTACGGTCAGACACTACATACACTACACTGTACCCACGAAGGTTCGGTCAGACACTACACTACATTTTACCCACGAAGGTTCGGTCAGACACTACACTACAATGTACCCATGTAGATTCGGTCAGACACAGCACTACGTGCGGCACAGACAGTGTTGACTCTTCGTCGTCTCGCTTCTCCCGCACTGACCTCTATACACGTACAGCTAGACTTGAATCGTGATTGCAGATAAACAGGACGAGAAATTATGTATCGGAAGTATAAAACATTGCATTTCCTCTGTAACACGTACAGCTGAGACATAATTATTGACTGCAGGTTGACCTCGGTCTCGTCACTGGTCTCATCAGCTTAGCAGATTCGTGTGAATCCCTTCGTTTTCAGAGCCCAGGTGCTGTGTTAATGTCGAGGAGGCCGTCCTGGG
>OY757549.1:17120902-17153402 GCA_963584105.1 Alviniconcha strummeri
TTTCCCCCCGGGTACACTAAAACACCTGGCCAGTGAGAAATAGGCTATAGTATATATATATACAGCATCAGTTAAGTGAATTTCGAAACATGCTGCAGATCTCTACCCCTTGTCCAATATCCACCTGGCGCAGCACCGTACAAGACCCGCTGGAATGCCAAACATCGCATGGAGCAGTTCAACGGAAATCCGAAAATACGGTGATGTGGCAGCTATGCACACTCAAGGCCCTGACGACATCTTTTCAGATCATGACCAGGTCAGTGGAACCAGGATTTACATCAGTACTGCTATATTATAATAATTATTTATTTATTTATTTATTTATTATGTAGAAATACAGGTTAATGCACTGAATGCCTCTGATACGTGTGAGAGGCTCAAAGCGCTGTGAATCAAATATTACAACAATATGCAAGCTAATTTAATCATGTATTATGTAGCTTACGATTAGCCCTGTCTGTCTGTCTGTCTGTCTGTCTGTCTGTCTGTCTGTCTGTCTGTCTGTCTGTCTGTCTGTCTGTCTGTCTGTCTCTCTCTCTCTCTCTCTCTCTCTCTCTCTCTCTCTCTCTCTCTCTCTCTCTCTCTCTCTCTCTCTCTCACACACACACACACACACACACACACACACACACACACACACACACACACACACACACACACGAACATAAGATTTCATGAACACACACACACACACACACACACACACACACACACACACACACACACACACACACACACACACACACACACACACGAACATAAGATTTCATGAAAACACACACACACACACACACACACACACACACACACACACACACACACACACACACACACACACACACACACACACACACGAACATAAGATTTCATGAAAACACACACACACACACACACACACACACACACACACACACACACACACACACACACACACACACACACACACACACACACACACACACACACACACACGAACAGAAGGTTTCACGAACACACACACATACACACACACACACACACACACACACACACACACACACACACACACACACACACACACACACACACACACACACACACACACACACACACAAACACACACACACACGCGCGCACGTCTCCCTCTCCCACCCTCCTCCCAACCCACCCCCACCCACTAGACCCCCCCAAACCCATCCCAACTCCGATACAGTCCACTAACTGTATTTATTTGTTACTAATAATCACCAAATCTTCGCACTCTTGCAGAGGAAGATACGCCAAGGTTACTCAGCAGCCACGAGTTACCTTGACGCCCAAGTGGGAAGAGTGATGAAGGCCTTGAGCCAGTACGGGTTTGCTGGCAACACCATTGTGTCCTTCCTGGGAGATCACGGTGAGAGTTTATATAAGTCGGGGAGAGTGTTGACCCAGTACGGCTTTGCTGCAGGCAATTATAACATTGTGTCCTTCCTGGGAGATCACGGTGAGAGTTTAGTCAGGGAGTGTGTTTGCCCAGCACGGGTTTGGTGGCAACACCACTGTGTCCTTCCTGGGAGACCACGGTGAGAATTTATATAAGTCAGGGAGAGTGTTGATCCAGTATGGCTCTGCTGCAGGCAATTATATCATTGTGTCCTTTCTGGGAGATCACGGTGAGAATCTATATAAGTCAGGGAGAGTGTTGACCCAGTCTGGTTTTGCTGACAACACCATTGTTTCCTTTCTGGGAGATCATGGGGCGAGTTTGTATAAATCAGGGAGAATGTTGACCCAGCACGGCTTTGCTGCAGGCAATTACATCAATGTGTCCTTTCTGGGAGATCACGGTGAGATTTCATATAAGTCAGGGAGAGTGTTGACCCACTACGGCTTTGCTGGCAACACTATTGTGTCCTTTCTGGGAGACCACGGTGAGAATTTATATAAGTCAGAGAGAGTGTTGACCCAGTAGGGCTTTGCTGCAGGCAATTACATCACTGTGTTTTTCCTGGGAGATCACGGTGAGACTATATGTAAGTCAGGGAGAGTGTTGACCCACTACGGCTTTGCTGGCAACACTATTGTGTCCTTTCTGGGAGATCACGGTGAGAATACATATATAAGTCAGGAAGAATGTTGACCCAGTACGGCTTTGCTGCAGGCAATTACCATCGTGTCCTTCCAGGGAGGTAACGATCAGAGCTTATAGTCAGGGAGTGTTGAGCTGTACAGCTTTGCTGACAACACCATTGTGTCCTTACTAGGAGATCACGGTGAGAGTCTACTCAGGGAAAATGTTGACCAGGTACGGCTGTGCTGGCAACAGCATTGTGTCCTTCCTAGATCCTGGGAGATCAGGGTGAGGGTTTAGTTAAGGAGAGTGTTAACCCAATACAACTCTGCTGGCAACACCATTGTGTCCTTACTGGACTATCATGGGAGATCACGGTGCTGGCAACACCACTGTGCCCTTCCTGGACTGTCGTGGGAGATCACGGTGCTGGCAACACCATTGTGCCCTTCCTGGACTGTCGTGAGAGATCACGGTGCTGGCAACACCACTGTGTCCTTACTGGACTATCGTGGGAGATCACGGTGCTGGCAACACCATTGTCCTTACTGGGCTATCGTGGGAGATCACGGAGCTGGCAACACCATTGTGTCCTTCCTGGACTATCGTGGGAGATCACGGTGAGAGTTAGTTTGCTCTGTGAGCCTCTTGATGCTGCGCAGCTTTGCTAGCAGCATCTTTGCGTTCTTTCTGGAAGGAGACACCATTGTGTCCTTCTTCAGTTGGGATCACGGTGAGAATTTAATCAAGGAAAGTGTTGACCCAGTACGGTTTTGCTGACAACACTGCGAGTCCTTCCTAGATCCTGGGAGATCATGGTTAGAACGTGAGGGAGAGTACGGATGTAGTATGACTATGCTGACAACACTATTGCCTCCTTCCCGAGAGATCTTTAGACATTACGGTAAGATTAGTCGGAGAGACCATTAATTTAAACTGGCTTTGCTGTCAGCACCATTGTATCCTTACTGTGAGACCCTGGCGAGAGTTTAGTCAAGGGGAGATGAGAGCCAAGTGTGATTTCGCTGGCAACACTATCGTGTCTTTGAAACAGTGGCAGAGTTTCAAAATCCAAGGGAACTAACTATACAGGTTAACTTTCCAACGGGAAATTCGTTACATTTTAGGTGGATGAACATGATAACCCAGCAGCTACTTACTGTGTCTTTCCTAGGAGACTCTTTTGAGGTTTTAGATGGTTTTCCCAGTTCGGGTTTGTTCACGTCTTTGTGCCCATCGTCATACAGATCACGTCCGGGTTTGCTCACGTCTTTGTGCCCGTCATCATACAGATCACGTGCGGGTTTGCTCACGTCTTTGTACCTATCATCATCAAGTCATTGTGCATGCAAAAAGGTCACATACGCACTTTCATGACAGAGTTCGATGGAGTAAGTAACTTGATGTTTTAACCCTTTCACTGCCAGTACGGTTATATCAGGGCGAAGTTCGGTGGAATAAGTAAACGTCAAACTAATCCAGCATGCGCTAAAAGTGTCAAATATATGTCTTCACCATGCTGTTAATCACTACACAGAAGAAGACGAAGACGAAAAAGGACTCCTTTACTGCCGATAACCTAACGACGTTACATTATTATTATTTATTTTCTTTCAGGCTGGCACCTGGGCGACAACGCCGAGTGGTGCAAGCACACCAACTTCGACATGGCCTTGAGAATCCCCATGATGCTCTACGTCCCCGGCGTCACTTCCGTCGGCCACACCTTCAACTTCATTGACGCCCTCGCTCCGGGCTTCCACAATCACGCCCACGGGCCCGGCTCCAGCCACGCGACCGACGAGCTGGTGGAGGCCATCGACCTGTACCCGACTCTGGCGGAGCTTTCAGGGTTGTCTGTGCCCCGGACATGCCCGGAGAACTCCCACCACGTCCACGTCTGCACGGAAGGCACCAGCCTCGTGCCCCTCGTGAAGAAGGTCAGGGGCCTGTCCCACGACACCTCCTCCTCATCATCTTCCTCGCACGCTATGCAGTGGAAGCAAGCGGCGTTCAGCCAGTACCTGAGGAACATGCGGACCCCGAGACTAGCTACCATGGGCTACACGGTCCGCACCAAGACCCACCGCTACACCGAGTGGTACCCTTACGACACTGTTCACTTCCGCGCCAACTTTTCCGCCGTCGTCGCGAGGGAGCTGTACGATCACAGCAGCGACCCCTTCGAGTTCAGCAACCTGGCGGAAGTGACGTCACACAGCGGCAAGGTGCAGGAGATGTCGCATGTTCTTCGCAACGGATGGCGGAAGACGCTGGAGAATTACCTCCACACTCTTTGAACACGGATTTGTAAAAGAAATATTAAAAATGACGGATATTTGTTTTTCGGTTCTTGTTAATGTTGTTGTGATTCATTCTTGTTGTTGTGACCCCTGCAAATGATTTTCTGACACACCCGTAAATTCCGAAAGACTGATCAAACCCCAAAACCCAACGGACTTCAAGACAACAACAGAGCTCAGGAGCTGTGTGAAAGTCCAGGTGTCCGTCCTGGGCTCCCGTCCCTAATAAGCCTACGGTTTCTGTGGACGTAAAGCAACACTCGACCAAAGACAACAACTGACCCGTCCCCAATAAGCCTCGTCGCTTCTGTGGACGTTAAGCAACATGTTTACTTACTTACTTACTTACTTACTTACTTACTTACTTACTTACTTACTTACTTACTTACTTACTTACTTACTTACTTACTTAAAGGCATAGCTGTCATTAGTCCCTCTCACGAGTAAACCTTAGTCCAGAGTTTTTGAACCTGTATTTCCCTTATACAGGCCAGGGTCTTTTGTGTTTTTTTGCTGGTGGCAGAGGCATTTTGAATTCCGACCAGCACGTGTGGCAGTGGAAGGAAGAAGCAATGTTGTGCTAAATACACATGCGCGACTTCAAATCTCACTGCTGATGAGATTTCTTAGCCTATTGCACCGATGGCGTGTGTCGGCTGTTCGTTCGACAGTTTTTGAATCTTTTTGCTCAGTTTAAAACAACCACAAAATCTCATGAAAATTGTGTTTTCCTGTATCCATTTTCCAATATCCCCCCCCCCCTCCCAATCCCCCCCCCCCCCCAAAAAAAAAAAAAAAAAAAACCACACACACAAAAAAACACGTATTTTATACTGGTAAACTGTATGGGTTGACAGGTATGTAAAGGCAACAATTCAGAGCTCAGGACCTGTGTGAACAAGGGGTACGTGGGCCTGTGCTCGCATTCACTATCCCACTCTTCCCCCGTCCCTAATAATTATAAGCCATGTGGTTTCTGTGGACGTAAAACACCAATGAAAGAAGACAGAAGAAGAAGAAGAAGACGACAATTAATTATAGTGATATATCACGCAAGAATGAACTCACAGTGTTATAGGAGTAGATTCAACAAAAATTGCTGTCTACCGATATTCCTTTCCCCACCAGGACTATCATCGACTGGAGCAGCTTAGAACAGGATACAGCTGCCTTAATTACTCCTACTCAGGAGTAATTAAGGCAGCTGTAACTTTCAGACACAGATCTCTCGCTGCCCATGAAACATCGAATGCTTCGCTCGATTCCTCCTTGTAAGTAAACATGATGCTTAACGCCCACAGAAACCATAGGGCTTATTAGGGACGGGGAGAAGGGGGTATGGAGGTGGGGTAAGAAGATTATATACCTATCGCTACACTAGCTGTCATCACCAGGATTATTCCTGCATTAAGATGGGCAGCGATGAGAGCCATTTTAATGTTTCAGTAGGAAGTGATGGACAAAGCCGCGGGACAGTGTCCACAAACCACAACCTTTTCGAAGAGAAAGGAGAGCCGAAGCGGTATCGAACCGAAGTTCTTCCGCTTACCAGCCTAATGCCTTACCGCTAGGCCAAACCGGCTCACACCCTCCTTGTCCGCTGACGCTCTAGTAATAGCATGCATCAAGAAGTTGGTTGTTGTGGTTTATTCTGGAACTTGTTCTTTTGGGGGGGTGGGGGGGGGTAAGGGGGGTCAAACTACCTGAAAAGGTGTGTGTGTGTGGGGGGGGGGGGGGGGGGGGGGGGGGCTTTTTTTCTGTTGAATATTTAGCACTGTTTGGAGGGGACATTTGTAATCAAGAAATCTGCCACACAAAAGAATGAAAAAAAATCAAGAGCATGTGGGTCATTTTCGGATTTGTTTCCTTCATAGTTAACTAACAAATAAAACCCATGTCATTTACCTACCTCTCTTCACTCTTGAATACATATTACACAAAAGTGGGGGAAAAGAGCAAGACAGAGAGAGAAGAATATGCCCAGTCTGTTCCATGTAACATCATAGTCGTACAGACTGAGCTTGAACAGATAAAACGTGTGATAATAGACCACTCCACGACGCACCGCTTCCAGCCGTAAGCTCCGCCCCTCTGGCAAGCGACCCGAAAAGATTGCTGCAGCCGAATCCAGAAGTACTCTCGATCTCTTGCCAGAAGACCTGTCGCTGTTGTGTTTGGTCAAAGCCCGTCTATTTTAAAATACACGGGCTTTGGTTTTGGTGAGAGAAAATGTTGATAATGTAACTGGTCTGCAGTTAGTCTTAGCATGCCCTCCTTGGTCAGATGGGAAAGGGAAGGGACAGTTTACATCCCAGGGAGGGAGTGCCGTCGAGTTGGATCTAAAAATCCAGGTCCGCCGTCACTGTCATCGTCTCCGCTCACCTCCTCTTCCTCCCAGACCTCCTCATCTGAACTATCATATGGCATTTCGCTGTCTGAAGACTCATCAGAACTCATTTTCGCCAAATATACACTCGCACTGTGTACGCTGAACTCAAACAAAATCGAAAATGGCGGCAAAATGGAAAATGCTGCAAGACGCATTTGCGTTGCGTAATTGTAATTGAAAAACAATCTAAATGATGTCGTTTTGCACACAAACTGCCCAGACAGAGTTTTCTTGATGTATTTCTCGCACAAAAATGACATGTTTGTTCATCGATCACCGGTGATCGAAATTCAAGGGAAAGTACTGTAAGGAGTTAAAATTACCGCTACTCATTTCCTCACTGGGGTATTAGTTTGCTCTGGGCTGGTAACAAAGAGGGCCAGGCGGGCGCTATCGTGCGCAGGCACACACGCACGCACGCACCCACCCACCCACCCACTATTATTAAACCGATAATGCAATGTTCCAAGTGAACAATATTTCGGCCGTTATACGGCACGTATTTTGTGTTTAGCCATGTAGTCCTACACTAATAATTATACTTCCACCACATGCACACAGTCACTGACTTTGACAGCTTACAAAAGAGAAAACCGAACGCATGCATAAATTAACTGGATGATATGTTTTATACTAAGGCTGACATATCTTGGAACACACGTAGTAGTTCTTTGTTATTACGCTCGGGTTTAGTTGATCATGGGGTCGACCACAGCCTTGATCCAAGCTTTACAATATTTCAGCCTTGTTTTTGGCTTGGGAAGCGGCTAGAATGTGACACCTGCACATTTGACAGGGTATCGTTCGTCTGACTTACACTGGCCATAGCAACAATTCCGTTTTCCTGGGTTTTTTTCTGCCATGTCGAACACTGCCAACTGACTACTTGCAGTGTCTGGCACGAAGGCTTGCCAGACCATTTCAGGCCTTGTCAAAACACGTGGGCACCTCATTATGCTGCGGCACGCGATTGGCTGAACTCTAAGGGTGTGTCTGCTTTGACTGACAGGAGTGGAGTCGTCCATTAAGGATGTACAAAAACAAAACACGGGAAATAGTACTGTGTTTCTGATGCTGCTGTGATCTTGAACAGAATTCAAAGTAACTGAGAGAGGTGAAAATGGATGAAGCTCAACAAGTATTTTGTACCACTACACAAATTTTGACCCTGACCTTCTGTATGTTGAAGAAAATCCTGTAGAGTTTGAAAAGTTTGCGCAAGACATAGATGCTTCACACACACACACACACACACACACACACACACACACACACACACACACACACACACACACACACACACACACAGTCAATTGCCGTATAACCCTTGAGGCTTGATGTACATCCGAGACACTAGTGCAGTGTCTCTGGGTAAATGCACAGGAAGGTAAAAATCCTAAATTTGGAGTCATTATTTGGTTGTGTGCTAAATGTTGGAGAAAGAACTAGCAAACAAACAAAACTCACAATTTTGTCTTCTACATGTCCCAAAACAACACCAAAGAACACCAAACAACAATAAGCAAAAACATCTGAAGTGATCATTTTATCTTCTGCACCCTGCCCCCCCCCCCCCCCCCCCCCCCCCCAGCCAACAAAACAAACAAAAAATCTTTTGCCTTTTACATGTCAAAAAACCAACCAAAAAACCTAACAACAACAACAAACAAACATACGGAAAACATCTGAAGTGATCATTTTGTTATCTTCTGCACCCCACCCCCTCCCCCCCATCCAACCCAAAACCCTTTGTTGCCTTTTAAGTTCTACATCATGGGCGGGGGAGGGGGGGGGGGGGGGAAGGGGGGAAGAGACAACAACAACAACACACACAAATAAATCCACAGTGTTTTCAGTGTATATCAGTGTGGACCATTCTGTACGACTTAACACTCAAGAACGCCGGTAACTCAAATACGAGACAGGAGGAAGGTTTATTTGTAAAGACAGAAAGGCATAAAAAGTCGTATAAAACAGCCATTATTATGCTTTATAGTACGCCTTTAAACAAAAAAAAATAAATTAAAATGAGCAACAATAATAACACCGACACTTTCCTGGCTGAGCCTTGGATATGTATATATATATACACACCATTGGGAGAGCAATGTTGATCAACATTCGACATCTTAAAAACAAACCAAATGTCCAGTGAACAAAAGGTAATGACAAATGCTCAGTTAATAAGGACTAAGATCAACGTTCTTTCAGTCATAATTGAAAGATCATGTGTTAGTTACAAAAATGCTACCGATTAAAACGGCACTGATAAATGCTACCGATTAAAACGGCACTGATTAAGATATCTACGCACACATACAAACACTCATTAACATTTATCAGTTATAAAAGATATAAACAACCCCCCTAAATTAGTTGTTCCCTCCAAGCTGCCTCATGGCTAAGGCAACAGAAAATCTTTTAAAAGCAGAGAAAAAGCTGTCTCGTTCATTTCGCTGTCAGTGCTGCAAGTTGGCAAATGTGATGCAAGCCGATCAAGGTAAATCAGCGAAGGGCCTCAAATCAAACTCATCGTGAACAATGAATGCGGTGAATGTGCATGAACCTAATCCTTGAACTTTAGTGCTCATTGAAACACTCGTTCAGTTAAAATGTGCAAAACTGTACTGATACAGCAGTCATGATTTCATTGTCAGTTCCCACAGCTGCATCAACAAAACAATTCATCTTCTGAATGGCGGCGAGAACACCACCACATCTGACAGACTAAAATGTCCAGTGTTTCACAAATTTTCGGGCATGAGGTAAGAATTACTTTCCACAGGTCACGTGACATCTGCAATCACAGGCGTCACGAGAACCTGCAAGAATTTCCGTGGCAACATCATCATGCAAAATGCTGGATCAACAAGGAAAGAATATATTATTTACAGTACCCTGAGATTTTTTTCCAGTCACAGATTCAACAGTATGCAGTGCAAGACTAGATCTACAACTGTAGTGCTTCAGTTTTTACTCATCAATTCTAGCCTGTCACAGTGACAGACAGCCTCCAAATTTTGTCCATCAAAAACGGAACATTTTACACATGATGGAACATCTCTATGAAGAAAACACACCTTAGTGAAGATAATACTGTTTGTATGTTCAGATCTAACAATAGAACCAACAGTATTTCATGCTCACTAAAAAGGAGCATCTAAAGAGAGATAAGGGTAGTGGTGGTGGTGGTGGTGAAATTAGGTGTTATTTAGTTAGTAATTGGATTTTAATGTCCTGTCAACCACACAAGGTCACCTCAGGACAGTTAAACTCAGGTCATACGGTCCGATTGATCTGTGTGCCCAAAACTGGTAATATAGCACAATCAAATCGACAGTATTTACTGTACTTGAAAAATGACCAAGAAGCTAGCACGGCCACTTTAAAAGAATTACTGGAAAATAACATGACTAGGGAGGTGAACCCATGGAATGATTGTCAACTTCTTTCCACTGAACTGAATCAAGGCACAGGATTAGTACAAAAAGCAACAACATCAGGAAACAATTGTTTTTCTTGATAGTTTGACAAGATCAGATGCATTGCACCAACCTGACTTGAACAAAGAAATGTGATGAAACAGGCACAGTTTACGCAAAAGGGATTCATAAGATAACAGTAACAGGAAGATACGCTGCTCATCGCATAGGCCTATGTAAAACAACATATTGCATCTGTCCTGCAAAGCCAGATTTAAGCTGGCACCTATCATAGTACTCAGAAGTGAATTTCAATACCAGAGTTGCAGAAGAAAATATCAAGGGTAAAAGAACAATTTGGCAAGCTGGTTAGTAAACACGTTATGATTAAAAATAATATCATATAACTTTTATATAGCACTATTTTGTGGTCTACACAACCTCACTGCACTTTTAACGTCCTGTCAACCACACAGCGGCAATTTGGGGGGGGAGAGAGAGAGAGAGAGAGAGAGAGACTCATCAAATACAAGAGATCTCTGAGGGTTAAAAAACCCAGCTGAACACCCATCAGCCAACTTGTGCCTTACGAAACAGCAACACATGTGAGCAAACAGTACAACTTACATGTGTACAAAAGACAAAACAACAATCAACCAGTTCTCGTTATTATATATGTGATCAAACAATGGAATTCATGGAATTCATTTTTCATATACAAGGTGATGCTAGTCTGCTGAAGATTACAGACACATATAATTTTTTCCCCCAGCAACTTGGTTTCAACACAAAAAGTAAAGAAAGTGAAGAGGTCCATAATGCAGAATGAATTAAAAAAATGTGAGAAGAGAGAGACATTACAAGAAGGTACACCAGCCACCTCACTGACAAGGGTGACAATTCAAACTAACTTCCATAGACGTAGAACAGGGAAAGTTGAAACCCCAGGTTAGAGTTTTAGTTTGAAGACTCTCCTGACACTTCACAACCAACATTTTCAGCGGAATGTGTCTTTTTTTTTTTTTTAGCTCATTACCACAGCGGGGAGGTCTGTATTGTTCTTTGTGTTCATTACTACAGCTTAGAGATCAGTCACATTGCTTCTGTGTTCATTACCATAGCTTTGAGGATATAGTCACACTGTGTAGTTGTTCTTTGTGTTCATTACTACGGCTTAGTGGCCAGTCACACTGTTTTTGTGTTCACTACAATAGTTTTGAGGTTATAGTCACACTGTTTCTGTGTTCATTATCATAGCTGGAGATTATAGTCACGCTGTTTCTGTGTTCATGATCATAGCTGGAGATTATAGTCACGCTGTTTCTGTGTTCATGATCATAGCTGGAGATTATAGTCACGCTGTTTCTGTGTTCATGATCATAGCTGGAGATTATAGTCACGCTGTTTCCGTGTTCATTATCATAGCTGGAGATTATAGTCACGCTGTTTCCGTGTTCATTATCATAGCTGGAGATTATAGTCACGCTGTTTCCGTGTTCATTATCATAGCTGGAGATTATAGTCACGCTGTTTCCGTGTTCATTATCATAGCTGGAGATTATAGTCACGCTGTTTCCGTGTTCATTATCATAGCTGGAGATTATAGTCACGCTGTTTCCGTGTTCATTATCATAGCTGGAGATTATAGTCACGCTGTTTCCGTGTTCATTATCATAGCTGGAGATTATAGTCACGCTGTTTCCGTGTTCATTATCATAGCTGGAGATTATAGTCACGCTGTTTCCGTGTTCATTATCATAGCTGGAGATTATAGTCACGCTGTTTCCGTGTTCATTATCATAGCTGGAGATTATAGTCACGCTGTTTCCGTGTTCATTATCATAGCTGGAGATTATAGTCACGCTGTTTCCGTGTTCATTATCATAGCTGGAGATTACAGTCACGCTGTTTCCGTGTTCATTATCATAGCTGGAGATTACAGTCACGCTGTTTCCGTGTTCATTATCATAGCTGGAGATTATAGTCACGCTGTTTCCGTGTTCATTATCATAGCTGGAGATTACAGTCACGCTGTTTCCGTGTTCATTATCATAGCTGGAGATTACAGTCACGCTGTTTCTGTGTTCATTAATATAGCTGGAGATTATAGTCACGCTGTTTCTGTGTTCATTATTATAGCTGGAGATTATAGTCACGCTGTTTCCGTGTTCATTATTATAGCTGGAGATTATAGTCACGCTGTTTCTGTGTTCATTATTATAGCTGGAGATTATAGTCACGCTGTTTCCGTGTTCATTATTATAGCTGGAGATTATAGTCACGCTGTTTCTGTGTTCACTACTATAGCTAGAGGTTAGTCACGCAGTTTCTGCATTCATCACTACAGCTTAGAAGGCAGTCACGCCATTTATGTGTTCATAAACCAAAGCTAGAGGTACGTCATGCTGGTTTTGTGTTCATCACTACAGTTGCGAAGGTAGTCACACTGTTTCTGTGTTCCCTACCATTGCTAGAGGTTAATCCTGCTATTTCTGTGTTCATCACTACAGCTTAGAAGGCAGTCATGCTATTTCTGTGTTCACTACCAAAAATAGAGGTTACTCACACTGTTTTTGTGTTCACTACCAGAGCTAGAGGTTACTCACACTGTGCATATGTTCATCACTACAGTTTAGAAGGCAGTCACGCTGTTGCTGTGTTCACTACCATAGCTAGAGGTTAATAACGCTATATCAGCGTTCATCGCTACAGCTTAGAAGGCAGTCATGCTGTTTCTGTGTTCACTGCCATAGCTAGAGGTTACTCACACTGTTTCTGTGTTCATTACTGCAACATAGATGTTGGTTGAAAAACAATCCTCCCACTTTTAGCCTGATAGCTCCATTTGCCCAGGCAAGTAGAATAAACAACATGTGTTCAAACTTGCGCTTAAAACTGTACAGACTCAAGGTGCTTGATTGTTCTTTTGATGGTTTTTATCAACCCATGCTCCTTTCCGGTTTAAATGACAACAGCCATCATTTTTTTTCTGATCCCACAGAATCAAAATGAAATGCTTTATATGAGACAGCAAAAATATTATGCATGGGGCAGTGGTAAGCTGCCTTTCAAAAAATATATACATCTTTGTGTTTTTCATGAATGTCTGCATGGTCAACCATGTTCCTTTCCTGTTTCAAAGACAACAGCCATGAATTTTTCAATTCCTACAGAATCAAATGAAATGCTTTATGTATATATATATGTGAGACAGCAGAAAGATTATGCATTGTACGTTAGAAGTTCTGTAAAACCTCACTTGCAAATTCCACTACATTTTTTGTTCTTGATACTGACATGAGCATTTCTAAACAAAGCTCCACAAAATGCAATGAGAATTCAAAGGTGGGACATACAAGCTGATCATATGCAACATATCACCATCACTGCGACCATTAGAAGAACTGCTCCCAAGGAATGAACAATGCCAAACCAGCTACAACAAAAACACTGAATATTTAAAGGCAGGACTCATCGGCTGATCAAGCACATGCATTGCCATCATTGCAACCATTGTTAGTATCAGAAAGACAAAGAATGCACAAAGAAATGTGTCATAAAAAAATTCAAAAAATATATCTGTTGACATCAGAGGATTTTCCACACAAACACTGCACCTTAAGAATTAAAATCTGCAGTGCCTTATTAGTGACCAAAAGGTACAAAACCCAAACCCAAAAAGGCAAAACAAAACAACAACAACAACAAAAAACACATGTATTTTGGATATTCATGCAGCACGTAATGGACAAAGAAGTCATTGATCCCAATCAAACATTTCATCTGACCTGGCAGGATCGAATACTAGCCTGCCTACCCTGTTTCTTTTCCTAATGCTATTAACAGCTGCAACAAAATGTGATGCAGCTTTCCAAATGAAAGCAACCCGCTGCCAAAACTCCCCACACTCATATGATCTAAATGCAGACCTGAACGGAAAGTTTCAACTGCGCTGTCAGTATCGAGCATAGGCCTACCACCGCCTCTCTGTCTCCCTTTCTAAATCTCAATAACAGCAACGTAAATTTATAACATACTCATCTAAGCTTTGAGCTTTTCTTTGATTGTTTTTTTCCTTGTGTGATTTGTCCTTTTTATTCTCTACCACCTAACGCATGGACTTATTCTCTACCACCTTACGCATGGACTATTTTATCTCTGCATTTTTCAAGGGCGGGGCTATTACTCCACACGCGCTTTGGTGTCTTTCACTCAGTCTTCACATTCTGTGCAGTGTCAGTTCTTTCCCCTGTGTAGTTTGTCTGATATTCTCTGCCACCTAATGCACGGGACTATTTGACCGTTGCACTCTTCAAGGGCAGGTACCCCACGTAACTTGTAAGCTTTGGTGTCTTGCAGTCAGTCTTCACATTCTGTGCAGTGTCAGTTCTTTCCCCTGTGTAGTTTGTCTGATATTCTCTGCCACCTCATGCATGGGACTATCTGATCTTTGCACTTTTCAAGGGCAGGTATGCGTGGAAGCTTTGGTGTCTTTTAGTCAATCTTCACATTCTGTGCAGTGTCAGTTCTTTCCCCGTGCAATTTGTCTGATATTCTCTACCACCTAATGCATGGGACTATTTGATCTTTGCGCTTTTCAAGAGCAGAGCCTTCATTCCACCTGGGCTGTGGTGTCTTTCAGTCAGTCTTCACTGGGCTGTCACTCCATGTAAGATTTGCATCGTTGTTTTTCAGTCACTCTCCATGACCTGTGCTGCGTCAGTTCTTTTCACATGTATCTAGCTGCAAGCCTCATATTCTGTATCACTTAGTGCATAAACTGACTCTGCATTTTTAAGGACTGAAAAAGAGGGGTGGGGACGTATTATTACTAATGCAAAAATGGATTAAAATCATCATGGAGGATGGTTGAATTGCTTTTTGAATACTACAGGCATATCAGATTCCGAAATATCAGTTTCGATGGAAATTCAGAAATCTGTTACACAACAATGCTTTTAATTCTTGTTTGATCCCATGCAAATAGCCACAAGACCACAGAAGCAGCAGCAGCAGCAGCAGCAGCCGAGAATGATGTAGACAGCTGTGATCATCCAGAAGGCAAACCAGTACAGTGTTTCGTCACAGTAATCATCCGAGTTGGGATTGGAATTGAAGTCTCCCTTGGTGCGATAGACCCACACGTTGCCTGCAACATACAGATTGATTGATTGATTGATAATCGCTTATATAGCGCTATTCTCCACTCTCTCGAGCAGACTCACTGTGCTTGCATGTGATTCTACATGAGCATACTAGCTTTTATAGTGCATTTTTTGAATATCGACCGAAGTGGTGTACTTAGAGCGCTGCCATGGCTGGTGCCACATGAAACTGCTGCCATCTCGGTGCAAGTTCTGTGTACACCCGACAACCATGCACCATGTCACTTCATGCAAAGCCACATATGTAAGGTGTATGCATGTTTAGCTGTAGCCTGCCACCTGTGCTGCAGTGGAACAGATACCGAAATAAGAGCCAGCACAGAAAGTCGACCCTGGAGAAGAAAATTCTCCCGCCGCTCCTGCAGGGATTCAAACCCGAGACCTTTCGGTCATGAGTCCGGCACTCTAACCACTGAGCTATTCCCGCCCCTGCACAGATGCATATGACAAGGCTTGGTGAAATCCTGTTCTGCCTGGATGGACTGGCTAGCCCCAGCCTGTAAAATTTCCGGGCCTACAGATGCACGGATGTCACTCAAAAACAGTGTAAGTTCTGGTCCTATAACAGTTCTGCGTTTAGTGCTATGTGTTTAGATAAAAATCCTTTCATACGCCAATGTGAAAAACAAAAAGACTTAAGCATTTCAAATAATTTTGCACTTTCATTGGTCGTTTTCAAGTGACATCATGGCAGCGATGGGGTTAATGCCTGCCAGCCTGCTCAGAAAGAGACTATTTTTCCACATTTATTTTAGTTCAATTTTTGTAGAAAAATGTGAAACAAGAATGACTGCTAGCCTTCTAAAACAAGATCCAAACACAGAAAAGGTTCAAAAGAACTGGACATGAAAACAACGCAGCTAAACCAAAAACACATTAAGTGGTTTAGCTCTCCATCTCATTTTTCATCGTTTTTCACCATTTAAAACGTTGTTTGTCATTTTGTAGTTTGATAAAGGGGATTACCCCCAAAATTTGCTTGTTGTGTTTTGTCCTAATAAATTAGCATTCTTTTGAACCTTTTATAATAATAATAATGTCCATTTATCATGTGCTCATCACTGCCCTGAGCACTCACATGATACATATTAACCTAAATATGATATTCTATACACATGTAGAGCATAGTCCTACCAAAACAATTTACATAAAGTATTATTAAAAAACAAACAAACTACAAACACACACACACACACTGACTGTAGCAGAAACTGGGTACTGATATTAGTTAGGACAGAAATACTGTGAAAAGAGGAAGGTTTTCAGTTTGGCTTTAAAAGATGACAGGGTTGAGCAGTGTCTAAGGTCTTGTGGGAGTGAGTTCCAGATGTGGGGTCCAAAGCAAGAGAAGGTGCGAAAGCCATGAGTCTTGCATTTGTATTGTTGGACTTCCAGCAATGCGGGTGTCAGAATGTGTTGGATTCACCTTTTGTACAAAAAAATACCACCCATCCACTGCAGAGAGGCATTGCTGGAAGTTCTGAGAAGCAAGAAAAACAACTCCAACTGCTTAAAGGCAACTCAGAGAGGGGGGAAAAAGAAGAAGAAAAGAATGCAGGCCTGTAACACTCTTCAGCAGCCATTATTTGTATGCCAGTAACCAGGCCACAGCAAGCGCTCGGCTGTTACTTGCATACCAGTAACCAGGCCACAGCAAGCACTCAGCTGTTACTTGCATACCAGTGACCAGGCCACAGCAAGCGCTCGGCTGTTAATTGCATACCAGTAACCAGGCCACAGCAAGCACTCGGCTGTTACATGCATACCAGTAACCAGGCCACAGCAAGCGCTCGGCTGTTACATGCATGCCAGTAACCAGGCCACAGCAAGCGCTCGGCTGTTACTTGCATACCAGTGACCAGGCCACAGCAAGCGCTCGGCTGTTACTTGCATACCAGTAACCAGGCCACAGCAAGCGCTCGGCTGTTACTTGCATACCAGTAACCAGGCCACAGCAAGCGCTCGGCTGTTACTTGCATACCAGTAACCAGGCCACAGCAAGCGCTCGGCTGTTACTTGCATACCAGTAACCAGGCCACAGCAAGTGTTTGGCTGTTATTTGCATACCAGTAACCAGGCCACAGCAAGTGTTTGGCTGTTACTTGCATACCAGTAACCTGGCCACAGCAAGTGTTTGGCTGTTACATGCATACCAGTAACCAGGCCACAGCAAGTGCTGTTATTTGCATACCAGTAACCAGGCCACAGCAAGTGTTTGGCTGTTACTTGCATACCAGTAACCTGGCCACAGCAAGTGTTTGGCTGTTACATGCATACCAGTAACCAGGCCACAGCAAGTGCTCAGCTGTTACTTGCATACCAGTAACCTGGCCACAGCAAGTGTTTGGCTGTTACATGCATACCAGTGACCAGGCCACAGCAAGTGTTTGGCTGTTATTTGCATACCAGTAACCAGGCCACAGCAAGTGCTCGGCTGTTACGTGCGTACCAGTAACCAAGCCACAGCAAGCGCTCGGCTGTTATTTGCGTACCAGTAACCAGGCCACAGCAAGTGCTCGGCTGTTACTTGCGTACCAGTAACCAGGCCACAGCAAGCGCTCAGCTGTTACTTGCACACCAGTGACCAGGCCACAGCAAGTGTTTGGCTCTTACATGCATACCAGTAACAAGGCCACAGCAAACGCCTGGCTGTTACATGCATACCAGTAACAAGGCCACAGCAAATGCCTGGCTGTTACATGCATACCAGTAACAAGGCCACAGCATACACTCAGCTGTTACTTGCATACCAGTAACCTGGCCACAGCAAGTGTTTGACTGTTACTTGCATACCAGTAACTAGGCCACAGCAAGTGTTTGGCTGTTATTTGCACGCCAGTGACCAGGCCACAGCAAATGTTTGGCTGTTATTTGCATACCAGTAACCAGGCCACAGCAAGCACTCAGCTGTTACTTGCATACCAGTAACCAGGCCACAGCAAGCACTCAGCTGTTACTTGCATACCAGTAACCAGGCCACAGCAAGCGTTTGGCTGTTACATGCATACCAGTGACCAAGCCACAGCAAGCGTTTGGCTGTTACTTGCATAGCAGTAATCAGGCCACAGCAAGTGTTTGGCAGTTAACCTGGATGCCAGTAACCAGGCCACTGCAAGCATTCAGCTGTTACTTATATACCCATAAGTTGCCATGGCAAGTGTTCAGTTGTTACTTGCATACCAGTAACCCGGCCACAGCAAGCGTTTGGTTGTTACATGCATGCCAGTAATACAGCCACAGCAAGCATTTGGCTGTTACTTCTATACCTGTAACCAGGCCACAGGAAGTGTTTGGCTGTTATTTGCATACCAGTAACCTGGCCACATTAAGTGTTTGGCCATTACTTGCATACCAGTAGGCTTGCCATGGCAAGTGGTCAACTGTTACATGCATACCAGTAACGCGACTACAGCAAGCATTCAGCTGTTACTTGCATACCAGTAACAAGGCCACAGCAAGCGTTCAGCTGTTAAATCTAGCTGTTACCTACGTACCAGTAACACAGCCACAGCAAGCATTCGGCTGTTACTTGCATAGCAGTAACATGACCACGGTAAGCATTTGGCTGTTACTTATGGACCAGTAACATGGTCACAGCCAGCAGGGAAAAAAAGGAAGAAGAAAAAGAGCAGCAACTGAAAGTGCGTGCACACACACACACACACACACATGTACGCACGCAGAGCATTAACAGCATTCACCACTCCTTAAAAACGCACCAGCAATAAACCAAGCAAACATAAAGAGGTCAATGACCGACTCCACAGGGTTGACTTTTCTCTGGTTTTCCTCTTCCTCTTCCTTCTTCTTGCAGCATCGGCGGACAATTGTGATGCTGTTACGCAGCACTCCAAAGCTACCCGCCACAAGCAGGTAGATGGGAATGTAGCGCTCTGCTGGGCAGTCATCAAGGTGCATAGCACCTGCAACATTAACATGAAATAACAACATTAACAAGGTCTTAAGTGCTTAGCATCTGCAACATTAACATGAAATACCAACATTAGCAATGTCGTAGGCACTTAACATCTGTGACATTAACATGAAATACCAACATCAGCAATGTCCTAAGTACTTAGCACCTGTGACATTAACATGAAATAACAACATTAGCAATGTCTTAAGCACTTAACACCTGTGACATTAATATGAAATAACATTAGCAATGTCTTAAGTGTTTAGCACCTGTGACATTAACATGAAATAACAACATTAGCAAAGTCTTAGGTGCGTAGCACCTGCAACATTAACATGAAATAACAACATTAACAAGGTCTTAAGTGCTTAGCACCTGCAACATTAACATGAAATACCAACGTTAGCAATGTTGTAGGCACTTAACATCTGTGACATTAACATGAAATACCAACATCAGCAATGTCTTAGGTGCTTAGCACCTGCGACATTAACATGAAATAACAACATTAGCAATGTCTTAAGCACTTAACACCTGTGACATTAACATGAAATAACAACATTAGCAATGTCTTAAGTGTTTAGTACCTGTGACATATTTATTGATACTACACATACACATAATTTCAAATACACACCAAAGCTGTACAAGAGAGAGAGAGAGAGAGAGAGAGAGAGAGAGAGAGAGAGAGAGAGAGAGAGAGAGAGAGAGAGAGAGAGAGAACTCACCCATGACAATCATGGCAATGGGAATGGCCAGCATAATTCCCAGAAAAATGGTGAAGCCAACTGCATGGAAAAGAGCATCACATTATGAGTACAAGGCACATTATAATAATAATAAAAAATCCTAATTAAAGTAGCTATAAAGTGCAACATTTTGCCTGTAGAGACTATTTTAAGAGCATACACGCACACACACAAGCACCCACACACATAAGCATACTGACTATACCAAACTTAACTTGCACACTACTTAAAACAGGCAGCAAACAGAGACTTGAGACAGATGAAGACAGCAGCAGGGAACAGCCTCCAAAAAGCAGCCACTTACACATTTTTTCCACACAATTTTTTTTTGCTAATCTGTAACAATGGCTGCAAACAGTACTAACAGTCTTTCACAGCAGTTTGGCCTACAAAACACAAACCAACCAGCAACCACTGACAGTTCTAGACAGCTCTCTGTCATCCACTTAACTTTGGGCCAGCCTTGTACTGATGTTCAGAAACATTCTTCCACAGGGTGTGATCAAGTAAACAACAAACTGTCCGACAACATCATCTGTCATATGTACTTTTGGGACACCAAAGCTCAACTCTAACCAAAGTCCACATCAATGGGATTCAAGGCTTCAGAAGACAGCTGGCAGTGGAAAACATGGCAGGCCTAAGGCGTTTTGTTTCATAAAAAGAAATGACACCTCATCTGCCGTCCCACTCCCTGGATCCTCAAATCTCCAGTAACAGCCCGATTATAATAAAAACTGCCCCCCCCCCCCACCCATCACTCTGCCACCCCACCCCCATCCATCCCACTCCCTCTCACCTCCCTCCCATCACTCCCCTCCCCCCTTCCCTTCCCTCTCACTGCCCCACACCCCCTTTCCTTACAACATGTCATATAATGCTGTTTACTCACTACAATACAATCTTATTATCTCTGTGTAGAGAAATTTGCTTTCTGGCTCGCCATTTACATAAAAACATTCAATAAAATTAAAGATAAAACATCAACAACTCAATGAAACACGGAGCTAAAAACCGCTCACATACAAGGAAAATACTTAACAACAACAATGTACACACACACGCACGCACGCACGCACTCACTTGTTCCAACCAAGAGAAAAATGATTCTCTTGACAAAGTCGACATTGCCATTCGACTCCTGTTTGATGGCTCTGGCTCGCCCAAACAGCGACTCGTAGGATGGAGGCGGTGGCCCTGGAATAAAACCATTTTGTTTAATTTGTGTACCCACCTGTGTGTTTCCAATGAGGGAATTCAATCACTGCTGTGAACCACTAGGTAATTAAGTGAGAAGAAAAAATTAATGGAAGCTATTCTGCCCTGGAATTAAACCATTTTGTTTGTGTGTGTTTCCAATGTGGGAATTTGATCACTGTTGTAAACCACTAGCGAAGTGGGAGAAAGAAATGAATGGAAGCTATTGTTTGTGTCTCATCTGTGTTGAATGTCCTCTTCGCCAACATGAACCAAAGAAGGAGAAGAAAAAATCCCTGACAACTTGCAATCACATTCAAAACTGGAATATAAGTTGTTGTTTTTACTATGGTAAAACGCAGGTCAACCATCTTGCTTTAAATTTTTTATATGTATCACTTATTAATCACTCATTTATAAGCAGATAATATATATGCTGCAGGTAGTTCAGTGCTGCCAAAAAAAAAAAAAAAACCCATCTCAGCTGTAACTCAACAATGATTATATATTGCAGGTAGTCTGCTAGTGCAAAAAAAAAAAAAAAATAATAATCTCAACTGTAGTTTAATAATTTATTACCGCTGCGCTCCACATCTTGATAGGACGGGAGTGGAGGCTGACCGCTGCTCTGGGTGTAGGTCGGGGGACTGGTACTCTGCAAAAATACAGCAACCCTAGGGCATTAACACTCAGTGGACTGGACTTTCCAGGGGGGGTGTAGGGTGTGTGTGTGGTGTGTGTGTTGTTGTCGTTATTGTTGTTGTTGATGTTGTTGTTGTAGTTGTTGTGTGTGTGTGTGGTGGTGGTGATGGTGGTGTGTGTGTGTGTGTGTGTGTGTGTGTGTGTGTGTGTGTGTGGTGGTGGTGGTGGTGGTGGTGGTGGTGGTGGTGGTGGTGGTGGTGGTGGTGGTGGTGGTGGTGGTGGTGGTGGTGGTGGTGGTGGTGTGTGTGTGTGTGTGTGTGTGTGTGTGTGTGTGTGTGTGTGTGTGTGTGGTGTTGTGTTTGTGTGTGTGGTGTTGTGTGTGTGTGTGTGGTGTTGTGTGTGTGTGTGTGTGTGTGTGTGTGTGTGTGTGTGTGTGTGTGTGTGTGTGTGTGTGTGTGTGTGTGTGTGTGCATGGAGAGAGTGACATTCTGCATCCTATTGCTTCTGGATTTATCATACACCACCTCCATACTCTGCAAGCACACAGCAGTCCTTGGGCATCAATACTTTGCAGACCAGACTCCACATGTGGCTGGTGTGTGTGTGTGTGTGTGTGTGTGTGTGTGTGTGTGTGTGTGTGTGTGTGTGTGTGTGTGTGTGTGTGTGTGTGTGTGTGTGTGTGTGTGGGGGGGGGGGGGTATGGGGGGAAACATTCTGCATCCTATTGTTTCTGGATTGATCAGGCACCACTTCCATACTCTGCAAGCACACAGCAGTCCTCGGGCATCAATACTTTGCAGACCAGACTCCACATGGGGCTGGTGTGTGTGTGTGTGTGTGTGTGTGTGTGTGTGTGTGTGTGTGGTGGGGGGGGTATGGGGGGAACATTCTGCATCCTATTGTTTCTGTATTTATCAGGCACCACTTCCAGTTCCATACTCTGCAAGCACACAGCAGTCCTTGGGCATAAATACTTGGTTGACTGCAAGGCGGGTTGGGGGGGAGGGGGGGTTGACATGCTGCATCTTATTGTAATTGTTTCTGGATTTATCACACACCACCTGTTTGAGGCGGGGTCAACAGACAGATGAGATGGCCCCAGCAGGGAGGTCTGAATGAGCCATCGACCGGAGACAGAACTCTACACAGCGCTTGCTGTCTGTTTACACTAATTAGAGCAGCATAGTGTGGTGTACATGTCTGTGAATGTAGTCAGTTTTGGCGGGCGGAGGTCGACACTAGAAGGGAAACTGGGCCGAAGAAGCATCACATGCCCCAGCGCACAGCAGTTTTCCACTCCATTTCTCACCCTCTTTGTTAAAAATTGACACGCGAACGGTATCAAAACACCACCATGGGTGCTGCCATTTTGTGCCCTGCAGCCACCAGTATGTCTGTCGGTGACATCATAAACAAAGCTGGCATGAGCGAAAAAGTATCAAGCGCATCATATCACATGCACACCTTTTCCTACTAATTACGCTATGGTAAAGACTAGAGCATGTAACTCAGTGTATTATAATTTATATCATATTACATATCTACATATTTGTATATTATGTTTAATTTGTTTATTTGCTTTGTTGGATTTTTGTACTGTATCTTAAATAACCAATTCCCTCGCCTCCTGTCACGTTCTTTGTACTGTATCTTAAATAACCAATTCCCTCGCCTCCTGTCACGTTTTTTGTACTGTATCTTAAATAACCAATTCCCTCGCCTCCTGTCACGTTCTTTGTACTGTATCTTAAATAACCAATTCCCTCGCCTCCTGTCATGTTTTTTGTACTGTATCTTAAATAACCAATTCCCTCGCCTCCTGTCACGTTTTTTGTACTGTATCTTAAATAACCAATTCCCTCGCCTCCTGTCACGTTTTTTGTACTGTATCTTAAATAACCAATTCCCTCGCCTCCTGTCACGTTTTTTGTACTGTATCTTAAATAACCAATTCCCTCGCCTCCTGTCACGTTTTTTGTACTGTATCTTAAATAACCAATTCCCTCGCCTCCTGTCACGATTTTTGTACTGTATCTTAAATAACCAATTCCCTCGCCTCCTGTCACGATTTTTGTACTGTATCTTAAATAACCAATTCCCTCGCCTCCTGTCACGTTTTTTGTACTGTATCTTAAATAACCAATTCCCTCGCCTCCTGTCACGTTTTTTGTACTGTATCTTAAATAACCAATTCCCTCGCCTCCTGTCATGTTTTTTGTACTGTATCTTAAATAACCAATTCCCTCGCCTCCTGTCACGTTCTTTGTACTGTATCTTAAATAACCAATTCCCTCGCCTCCTGTCATGTTTTTTGTACTGTATCTTAAATAACCAATTCCCTCGCCTCCTGTCACGTTCTTTGTAAAGCGCCGGGGGGCTTTTAGGAATTTCCATTTCAGAAATGATCGTTATTTTCATTATTATTAAAATGAACCAACATCACTGCGCCCCAGAGGAGCTCAAAATCAAAAAAAGTGCCTCTCTTGTATAACTATCGGTAGCACTTTAAGTTTAACCAGCTACGTTTTCAGGCAATTTTGCATCTTCGGTTCGGTTCCCTTTTACTGAACACTGATTCACTTTCACTCAATCAGATTCAAAGGTGACAATAAACTCGACTGTCATTTGAATGTCACAGCGCAAAGCCAAAGCAAACTGGACCTTCACTGTACAGTAGATCTGACTAGTGACAGGGACTTGCGTTGACATTTATGATACTTGATAAATTATAGCCAGACAGTGGCTATACTGGTTACTTGGTTGGTGTAATTTAACTTTTAAACCATGTTGAAATTCAGATTCAGATTATTTATTCACCAAGTTTAACTACAGGGAAAGCATCTTGAAAACCGGTAAACGTACAAACATGAGCAAATGACAACACTGACATACATCAACATACATAATTAAAAGCATCCACACCAACAATGACAACACACAACAACACACACATATATATGCATATATGTAAACACTTATAAGTAATGTTCCAATATAAAATATAGTCCTACATCTAAAACAGAGCAAAGTTAAGGTTAAAAATGCATGTGTGTGTCTGCACGCACACACACACACATACTATATATACTATACTTGTAGTTTTATGCTCTACAGATCTCTGGTCAAAAATATGGGCTACACAAGACAGTAAAACACATCAATGTTGCAGCTTATAGATTTCACATCTATCTTTATGATAGTTATTACAGTATACACAAATATCATAAATGCATGTTTGTATCAGTGTGTGTGTGTGTGTGTGTGTGTGCGCGCGCGCGTGCATGTGTGTGTGTGCACTTTAAGTGTGTGCTAAAGTAGTAAAACTGAGAGAGAGACTCAGAGAGAGAGAGAGAGAGAGAGAGAGAGAGAGAGAGAGAGAGAGAGAGAGAGAGAGAGAGAGAGAGAGAGAGAGAGAGTGAGAGAGAGAGAGTGAGAGAGAGAGAGAGAGAGAGAGAGAGAGAGAGAGAGAGAGAGAGAGAGAGAGAGAGAATCTGATCTCATTTGCACATACTGCAATGAACAGCACCAAAACAAATTTAACATTGTACTAACTAGTAATATAATCACAAACAACATTGGAAACTGTAAATCAACTTTAGTTCCAGTGTATAACTTTGCCTGTGGTCAACACTCAGCAGATAAATGCCACAGACACAGACACTAGTTCCAGTTGAAGTGATTGAACCACAAATTCTCTCTCTCTCTCCTGACTCTCCCTCTCATGGCTTAAAAAGTACAGCTAAACATCACCACCATTATCATCAACACTAATGTGCAAGTTATAGTATGCAACACACGGATTACACGTTAATTTACATGACCAAGTTAAAAAGTAGTACACTGTGAACTTGTATTAGTTACACTTGTTTAAACTTTGTAAAACCATAATTACTGCCTACTGGAGAGAAATAATATGAAACAAGAATGACTGTTAGCATTCTAAAACAAGATGAAAATGCACAAAAAAGGTTAAAAAGAATGCTATTCATTATGACAAAACACAACATGCACATTTTTTCAGGTAAGCCCTTTTTTCAAGCCACAAAACAACACTTAAACAACAGTTAAGTGGTGAAAAATGAGATGTAGGAATTTAGGATACTTATTTGCCACAAAACAACTTAACCAAAGTGTCCTACATCTCATTTTTCACCATTTAACTGTTAACTGTTTTGCAGCTTGAAAGAAGAGCTTACCCCGAAAATGTGCATGCTGTGTTTTGTCACAAGAAAACGCTTTCTTTTTAAGCTTTTATGTGCTAGGATCCATATTTACTGGTCCATTGCCAATTGTCAACATTCCGTTTTGCTGACACTAGTGACTGAGAAATGCAACTCGTTTAAGCCATTCCGTTTTGTTGACACTAGTGACAACGGAACACAACTCATTTTAAAAGCCAGTCTAATCTTGATCCACAAGGCATTTTTTTGTGTGGGCAATTGAAATAGAAAATGCTAGACTGCAACTCTGAGCCACCAATGAACTGAATCAATATTTAGCCAGATTAGGTCTTTAGCCACGCAGGACATTGTCCCATGCATATCTGGTAGTGTGCTATACAGAGAAGACTCTTACTAACAGTTTCGGCTGTAACAGTGTAAGCATATTTTTGTTGTGTCTTTTAAGCAGCTCACTTCAGTTCTAGTCTAGTATTACCTACACATGAGGCGGGGTGGGAGAGAGAGAGAGAGAAACACCTACAATCCCAAATTACTCAAAATCCCTTTGTCAGTTATGAAAGAGAGAGAGAGGGGTTGGGGGTTGGGGGGGGGGGATCCTCATAGTAATATTGTCAAAAGGCATGCAATATACTCTTTTAAAAAGCTCTTTCAGTCGGTACTGCAAGCCAGTATCAAAACAACTGTGGGTTTGCTCATAGACAGCACTGGAGACACAGAGAGAGAGAGAGAGAGAGAGAGAGAGAGAGAGAGAGAGAGAGAGAGAGAGAGAGAGAGAGAGAGAGAGAGAGAGAGAGACACACACACACACACAGAGACACAGAGAGACACAGAGAGAGAGACAGAGAGACTCATAGTCACATTCATGATATTGTCAAAAGGCATACAATATAATCTTTTAAAAAGCTCTTTCAGGCGGTAGCTGAAAGCCAGTATCAAACAACTGTGGGTTTGCTCATAGACAGCACTGGAGACACAGAGAGAGAGAAAGAGAGAGAGAGAGAGGGAGAGAGACAGACAGAGAGACAGAGAGACAGAGAGAGAGACAGAGAGACTCATAGTCACATTCATGATATTGTCAAAAGGCATACAATATAATCTTTGAAAAAGCTCTTTCAGGCAGCACTGAAAGCCAGTATCAAAACAGCTGTGGGGTTGCTCACAGACATAGCACTGGAGCTACAGGTATGCTGAATGGCAAACAGATTACAAGGGAACTCAGGGAACCAGTGCCAATTCCAGTACACTGCAGGGCAAACAGATTATAATGAAGCTCACAGAACCACTGCCAATCCCAAATAGTTATTGGCCAATCCCAACTACTTGTTAACTTGAAGTCATCAGAAAAATAAAAGAAGCAACATTTCTACTGGCACACCCACTGACCCACTGGCACTATTTGTGACAGGGGCAGAGGTTTGAAAATGATGAAGCTTGCCAACTGAATAGAAATAAGAATAATTCTTTTTCAATGGGTCATATGTTTTATTACTTTGTTACTAGTACAGCTGTAGCTTCTTTTGGCCTTTTTTATATGGATGTATTTTTTTAAAGCTCCACTGCACTGCTCAATGACACAGAAAATATTAGCTTATATATGCTGCCTCATGCAGTAACCACACTGTCTTTATTGATTCACATTATGGATCCGTTTTCTCATGAAGACTGCACATGTTTGCTTTAAAAAAAAATAAGTGTGTGTGTGTGTGTGTGTGTGTGTGTGTGTGTGTGTGTGTAGGGGTGGGTGGGTGCACACTGGAAAACATGTGACACTAACAGGTCATACACTCTGACTCATGCAGCACACTCGTGTGTGTGTGTGTGTGTGTGTGTGTGTGTGTGTGTGTGTGTGTGTATACACTCTGACTCATGCAGCACACTCATGTGTGTGTGTGTGTGTGTGTGTGTCTCTGGAAAACATGTGACACTGACAGGTCATACATTCCAACTTACGCAGCACTGTATCATGTGTCTGCGTGATAGCAAAACCCACAAAGAAACAAGTCACTGACTGCTCAGCTAAATATACACATACGCTGATACAACTTTGAGCGCCTACTGGTATAATTCACAAGCATAAACAGTTCAACAGGTCTAAATCACCACACCAAGTGTGGATGATCTTGGTTTGACAGCCCTGTCTGAGAAACCTCCATGGTTGAAGAACCTGAACTGATGTATGCCATATCTCCGTGGTTACAATTTATGCCATGGATGTCTGACTAGTCAAACAATTTTTTTTACAATTCTTCTTTTCTTTGCTGTTATTTTGACCTTAACCCCTTCACTGGCAAAGCCTGTAAAATGTCCGGGCTGAAAGATGCACAGACGTGCCTACAAGTACAAACAGTATATTTTCCGGTCCTATAACACATCTACTGTCAATGCTGTGTCCTTTGATGAAAGTCCTTTCACATGCCAGCGCGAAAAAGAAGACACAAAGGCTTCAACTAGTTAAAGGTTTCAAGTTTCGCTCTTTTACAGGCCATTTTCAATTGACATCATGGCAGTAAAGGGGTTAATCCGTCACACTGCAAAAGTGTCACCCTGGGGGCTGTACCTTGCCCACAGAAGAGCCGGGCAAACAATGACTTGGATGAGTTTTAATTTGATATTAGTTTCAAGACTGTACACACCAGTACACATGAACCAACCACCAAGGTGAAGTCAATGGTAGAGATTAGCACAGCAGGAAATGGCAAACCCTCCCCTAACCCTTTGTGCTGAGAGAGCTCATGTAACGATGTAATGCATTATGAATGGTAGTGATAATGCGTTGCATCAGAATGTGAGACTGAGACCGAGAGTTAAGAAAATTGACACACCAGAAGCAAAAGTTAAAGAGGAGGAAACACTGGGACCCCTAACCCTTCATGTTGAGAGAGATATGAATGGTGTCCATAATGCATTATGTCAAAATGTGCAAGTTCAGGAAACAGACACACCAGAAGCACAAGTTAAAAGAGGGAACAACTGGGACCCCTAACCCATCGTGTTGAGAGAGATTATATGAATGGTGTCCATAATGCATTAGGTCAAAATGTGCAAGTTCACAAAATAGACACTAGAAGCACAAGTTAAAAGGGGGAAACACTGGCACCCCTAACCCTTTGCGTTGAGACAATGAGAGAGATCATATGAAGGGTGTCCATAATGCATTAGGTCAAAATGCGCAAGTTCACAAAATAGACACTAGAAGCACAAGTTAAAAGGGGGAAACACTGGCACCCCTAACCCTTTGCGTTGAGACAATGAGAGAGATCATATGAATGGTGTCCATAATGCATTAGGTCAAAATGCGCAAGTTCACAAAATAGACACCAGAAGCACAAGTTAAAAGGGGGAAACACTGGCACCCCTAACCCATTGCGTTGAGACAATGAGAGAGATCATATGAATGGTGTCCATAATGCATTAGGTCAAAATGCGCAAGTTCACAAAATAGACACTAGAAGCACAAGTTAAAAGGGGGAAACACTGGCACCCCTAACCCTTTGTGTTGAGAGAGAAATGAATGGTGTTCATAATGCATTACATTAAAACGTGAGACTGAGAGTTCAGAAAATAGACATACCGGAAGCACAAGTTAAGGAGGAGGAAAGACAGGCACCCCTAAACCTTTGTGCTGAGAGAGACAAGAATTCATTATATCAAAATGTGAAAGTTCAGAAAATAGACACGCCAGAAGCACGAGTTAAAGGGGTGTGAGGCCGAGATAATGTCCCTTTAAAACCTTCCTGTTGAGGCCTGAGAGAGACATCAACAGAGTACACAGCATCAAGATGTGTGAGTTCACACTTGAAGGCAGATGAGTGGTAAAGGCAATAATGGAAAAAAATTATATTAAAAATAAATAAAATAAAAACAGGTAGCAAGAGCTGAAGAAGATATAATTAGCAAACAAGCCAGACCCCTCCATCATGAGATGAGACCTGAAGAGTCACATTCTGAGTATCATCCATAGCCTGCACACAAACACATCATACAGATCTATGCATACAAAACAAAAGCTGTTATAAACTGATACTTGAACTGCTGAAGTTGACTTTTTGGGGGGACTTTTTTCTTTTTATTACTTGATTTAATGATTTACAATTTGATCTGATAAACTAATATCAGTAATAACCTAATAAAAAATAAATACTGCAAAATTTCAAAGAAGATTTTTGAACTTTTTGTTTGTTTTGTTTTGTAAATGGATCACAACAGGAAACTAATTAATGTAAGTAAAAAATACATCTTTGTATTAAAGGAACTCTGTCTCCTTATTTTGCATTTAATTAAAATTTAAAGATGCCAAATAAAATTACTAAAAAGCAAAACAGTACACCCCAAAAACTGGCTTTTTTGAGAGGAGCTTGCTATGGGTATGTGTTACATTCTAAATAGAAGCTCTAGTTTGGTTTGTTTACCTTTTCGTTTGGCATTGTATTTGTTTGTACCTGTTTGCTAATTCTTACCTAGCAGTTGCAGACTAGTAAAAAAAAGTATAAAAAGTAGTACTGTAGTAGAACCAGAAGACTATTTGTTATCCCTAATGTGTCAGCATGACATCTAACATTCTAAGGACATTATGCCTACAATTAGTACAAGTGATCAGAAGGCTATTCCGAAAAGTGCATCATTACAAAAACATTCTTTTTAACATTTTGTCTCAAAGCTTTTACAAATTACAGTTTTAGATATATATCTAATTCCTTTAAATGGTACAGACGAAATACTGTACATGAAGATATGGCAATTTCAAAGAACACTTGGGTTGTACTGTACTGTTTCAAGTTTTGGGTCATTAATCTGACTGATCTCAAATCAGCACACATAATGACATATCTTTCATTTTCTGTTCAAGTATTATAGTATTATATTACTATTATTAGTAATTGGTATCTATGCACTCACAAAGCCAGTTTAAACTCTATAAAGCGCTCCACCCCAGCTAGAACTCAGAAGTATCCAGTCAGGCTGTATTATTCCCATTGCTTCCCAGTAAAAAGTCAGTCACTAGGTGACTTCCATCCACCTCCCCCTGGAACGCAATCGCCCGCCCCCAACTTGAACCCCAGTGTGACCATAATTATTATTGTGTACTCCGATCGGTTCCACTTCCTAGTTGAAGTAGGTGCCCCACCCACCCCCGCCCGCATATACACACACAACAGAGCCAGCGAGGCCGTTACCCGATCGTTTAGAACTAACAGCAAGAACCATCTTCCCCACCCGAAAATGGATACCCGTATGTTTGACATTAGCATTTCAACTGACCACTGCCCGCACTCACTGGTCAGGTGGGGAAATGGACGTGTACTACTACTAGTTATGAAGATAAACGCAAACTGCGGAAGCCTCGTCATCAAATTGACAAGACTTGTTAATTCTCATAAACGTTGTGAACTCAACGTTGAATAACAAATTTGAAGTGGATCTTTCCGCTTAAAACAATTGTATGCTATAAACAACAACATACCTGGTATGCTTTCGGATCCGCCATGATTGAACCACTGTGGCCAGGGTAATGTAGGGTTGAAGGTCATGAGAACGGCCCAAAATAGAACAAGGCTAGCGCTTTCGCCGACTCGCAACGCCCATGCTGAGGCTTCGCACCTGCGTATGGTTCAACTATAGCACCTTACTAGCGTCAGAAGACGAACTTAGTAATTCTGGAGCTCAGGAGCTGGGTGAAAGTCGAGGTGGACGTCCTGGGCTCCCGTCCCTCATAAGCCTATGGTTTCTGTGGACGTAAACCAACACTCAAACCAACTTAGCAATTATGTGCACTAATAAAATGTACATAAGTTTTAATTATAATCATAATTGTATTATGTACTATTGAGGCAAGTACGCCACTGAAAGTAGCACAAAAGGCTCATAACTAGTAAATATATGCACATAATTTTGTGCTTTTGATGCAAGAGAGCTGTTGGAACTGAGCGCCAAAAGACAAAAAATATTTACTAACTATGCGCAGATAATTAGTAATCATGGGCCAGTAAATAGAAATTATGTTCAAATAGCCCTAGAGCTCCGTTTGTATGTTTACTGTCACTAGTGTCAGTTCGAGAGGCCCTTCACACAAAAGTGCGGCCTCAGCTACTTCGTGTAAGCGGCCGCTAAATTCAGTGGGGGTAAAAAAGGTCTTCAGACAGATCAGCTTGGTATTCGTGTGATTTTGGACTTGAACCATTGACTGGAGACATTCGAGTCTGGACACACATGTGCACTCATCGGACGCATACACACACAACAGCAACAACAAATAATCACTAAACCAAGCAACCAATAACCAATAAAACATTCCCCGTTCAGGCGCCTTTGGTCAGGGTAAGTAACTCCCGCAACAAACATTGTCGTCCTTGACATTGGTTTTGCCACTCAACAAGCAGCGATAATCTATCCGGCGTCTAAGTCGATAATGATTGATTCCAAACTGATTGTGATCGAACTGAAATGAAACTAGTACGTATGCCTCTGTCAGATCTAAAGAGATTATAATGCTTGTGGACATGA